>JAUMHF010000004.1:9403544-9514990 GCA_032359275.1 Microctenopoma steveboyesi
GGAGCATGTTACAAAAAGTACTAGTTAGATATAAGTTTTTAAAAGGTCTCAGTCTGTGGTTTTCTATCGCTTCTAATCATCTTCCTCTTCTTTGCCTCTCTTTCCCATCAACCCTTCCCCCTTGTCCCATTCTTTCCTCAGGCTGCTGAATAGAATGGCCACCGATGACCGGCACATACCCTCTAGTTGTGGGTCTTACATCAAGACGGAGCCATCCAGTCCCTCCTCGGTCATCGACACGGTCAGCCACCACAGCCCCAGCGGCAACTCAGACGCCAGCGGCGGCTATGTCAGCACTATGAACAGCCACTCCAACGGTCTGGACTCTCCACCTATGTTCACCCCCAGTGGACTTGGAGCCGGCACGTGCCGCAAGCGCTATGATGACTGCTCCAGCACTATCATGGAGGACTCTTCCATAAAGTGCGAATACATGTTGAACTCCCTGCCCAAGAGGCTGTGCCTGGTCTGTGGAGATATAGCCTCGGGGTATCACTATGGGGTGGCCTCCTGTGAGGCCTGCAAAGCCTTTTTTAAAAGGACAATACAAGGTATTTTTCTCCTTATACCTCCCACCGACAACCCTCAATAAAACTTATTTCATCCCATGTTGCTGAATCATCTCTCCACAGAGAGCACCTTTGACCTCACAACAACACAGAACATCCTTAGTTTAATCAATTCACTATGTAAGAAACCACTGGAGTGTGCAAGGTTTCCTCTTTTTCCCGAGAGCAGCAACCTCCACAGAAAAATGTTTTTGAAATATCATTATAATGTACAATAACTAAATTACAGAAAGATAACGTAAAAAATAAGAGATTTGTTTACTTATTATCAAATCATAAAAACGCATATTTCAATATACCAATATTTTTACATATGACTACGTTCTCTGTAGTTAGTGGCGTATGATGGACAGGCTCATCATTCAGAGGTGAGTGTGTAGGGGCTGTTTCTCCAGATGCCATGGAGGGCTTGAAGAATGTGCTTCATAATTCCTGTCCTGTTTGTGTGTACGTGTGTGTGCCTGGGGACTCGGGTGCGATTGGCTATCTACTAGGCATGATGTACCACTGCTTCTCATTAGAGAGGCAATGAAAGGCCCCCCATTGTGAAACTGCACGCTCTGCTCCAGATTAATCAGGAAGACAAGAGATATTGTTGAGCCTGAAAAAAAATCTGCACAACAGGCACAGCTGTCCAGGTCTAAGCTCTGCCAGCTTAGTGGTGGTAAAAAACGTATTGTGGAAAAACTAGGTATAATAAGGAATATAGAAATTTGATATTTGAAATGATCAAGTGCGACATCTTTTCGATTTCGATTGCTCTCAGTAACGTTTCATCGGAAAATGATTGCAGGCAGTATATGGAGAATTGGCTGCCTGTCTTGATGTTAAGTGTTGATTTTGGACCTTACAGCCCTATCAGCTTTAGACAGTCTATGTACCTTTTGCAGGCAAACAAAAGCATTAGGCCAAATCCTCCTGTTTACTCATGCTGCCATCAGCAATCCTGTCTATTGACAAAGAGATGAACAATTTCTCTCAAGTAACATAACTGGGCTTTTGTCCCCTCACTAAAAGTGCACTGACGGCAACACAATGGAGCAGAAAAGAGGCATTGGGGAAGAAAGAGATGTCCTAAATAGAGCAATGGCCCAAACAATTAAGAGGAAGGTACGTGGAAAAAAATTCAAAGCTCCTCTTTTTACCCCCTCACTTTGCATTGTCGATTTGAAATCCCTCTCTTTCGCTTCTTGGAGGGTTGCCTGTAATGGAGCTAATCTGCCGTCGTTTGTCCGAGCCACAGGAGTTTTGTCAATAACAATCAGCGTTTGGAAAGTGTAATTAAGGCCGAGGCTTTTCATTAGGAGGAAGGGAGGGGGCCGTCTCCAGGGACGGGCATGCCAATTAGAAACTCAGGCACGCGTCGCCGGGTAATTTCAGGGAAAGGAGGGAAAAAAAACTAGGACTTCTTTAGATTGGAGAGGGACCCTGCTGCTCTTTCAGAGGAGTGGAGGAGAGGCTTAATGGCATAATAATCAGACAGGGGTCCCAGGAAGAGAAGGCAGGGGGAGGCAGGGACTTTTTGGGGGAGGTGAAAGCCTTCCGAAATTATAAAAGAAACACATGCACGATTGCTGGAGGAAAATGGAGGCAGTAAATAGAGGGATGTACAGCTCTTGAAAGAATGAGAGGGTGCCGTTGATGAGAACTGATTAATTAAAGGAATAACGAGGCAGTCAAGGGTGGAGTGTGAGATGGCCCCCTCTAATGAGAAGAAAACAAAGGAGCTGTCTTCTCCAGCTCTTTATCACATTGTTTGCCCTGAGTTCTATAGCACTTAGGGCAAACAACATGCTAAGTTAGTGTTAACCATGTACGTCACAGTTCTTCTTCACCTTGTGCTCACCTTGTTTAACTCTGTGTCTTTTTGTTTTTAAGATATTAGCCTTTTGGGGTTTTTTGTGTGTCAAACATTTAAATAGATACACATTTATGCATTTATTGTCTGGGAAATGTTTATTTCATTGAATCGGATTCACTTGATCTCCCCATTCCTTTTCTTTAACCGATGCCCCTACCTTTTCAACTAAAGCAGAAAGAAAAAAACATCTTCTGTCACCTATTCATCCAGTGAAAGACCCCTTGAACCCTTTGTGGAGATAGTTACATTAGTCATGGCCAGGCCCAAATTAATGTCAACCTGGATGTCCATCCATCCCAGAAATACCCCTGCACTCATTGCTCTCTAATCATCCTCCAATTCCTGCAGCTCACATGCCCCACCAATCAAAAACATAAATCTCTTATTGAACCATGTTTTCTTCCCATTTTGAACCCAAGTGTAAAATTGCTTGAAAACCAACTGAACTCAGTGGCCCTTTTTATATGAGGTAATAGACCCTGACAGTAAGCCTGTAAAAGTCAGTTTAGATTTTGAGGAGAAATACCTGCCATTTTACTGTAATTTACTTACAAGACCTGACTTTCCCCTCTGTGCCCTGGCATGGGTCCTGAAAAGCCATAAAATAGATTGAGACAGATATTTATCAAGAGGAGAAGGAGGGAAATCTCTTTTTCTTCTCCCTTCACTCTGTAATGTTATTGGTAACCATGCCTTAACCTTTCTAAAAACAGATAAACCTAAGAATGGTCCTCGAGTTAAAGGGGGTTCCCGTCAGCATGCTCAAGTGGAACTCACCGTACCGTTAACTGAGATATCTTTTCTGACCGACAAGGTTGTGGTAAGGTTTTTAATAGCATGATTGAATCTACTGTAACCAGAGACTTCTATTCAAATTCATCTTTCTCAAGAACTGTGTTCCTTCATTAGTAGTTTTTTAGAGTTGATAAAATTGAGAGTGAGAGTTGAAAGTGAGAACAACTAGACTTCTGCAAACAATGTAATTCATGCATATAATTTTCAGAAGGAGTTGAGGTATTACAAAAGTTTTATAAGACTTAATGATGCAGAAGTGTTAAAGACCATCAAATATATTAATTTAATCAAATTACATTTTTATTTAAGTTAATAATCAGATTTCATGGCTAATCTGTAATTAATTTTATAAATTGCAGTCATGTTTTGCAATTACTACAAATGAGGAGTTTGATTTAAACAAACATTCAGCAGTGTTAGATATTACAGTCTTAAATTTCATATAATTGCATTGAAGCATTTGGAATACATTTTTCTCTTTTAATGCATAAAAGCAAAAGTCCCAGAGGCGTCGCAGCTTCTTGTCACGTTGGTTCAGCGGAAGAGCGTTAGACAAGTTATGAAGTGAGACTCACTGTCTCGGTGTGATACTCACATTGAAACACTGCCTCCCCTAAATATAAACCAACCCAAGAGCTGAAAAATTAGTTAAGCCACCCTTCTCTCATCATTGAGCTAGGAGAAGCCCCCTCTGACAGAACATCAGACGACAGGGGGCTTGACAGGACAGGTGGACACGGTAGCACAGCAATGTGTGAGCGTCTGTTTGCTTTTGTTTCTCGAGTGTGTGATATCAAAGGGCTAACTCTCTTAGTTATCCACCTGGTGTGCTTTGTGCGTGTGCGCCCGGCAACCCTGAGAAAGCAACAGGAGGGGGAAGTGGAGAGAAAATACCCCTTGAAACAAAGTGTCCTGCACAGGGACACACAGGGTCAACTGTGCTACTTTAGGCCGTGCAAACAAACCTGCAACAAGCAATTTTTTGTGTTTTTTGGGGCTGATGTAAAAACTTTATTTTATAATAATGTTTTTATGTTTTTTAGTTTGCATTTTATGTCCCAAGAAATAACTGATTGGTTAGTGCTTAATGCAAAGAAATACTAAAAAGACCTTTGTGATTTGATTCCAGCTCAGGCTCACGCTGATTGCCTCCTCCCAGCATATGGCCAATGGTTAGGATTATTATGGTCTGGTTCTGCTATGACAACAGAGAAAACAGACAGAGGAAAGACAATCAGAGCTCATCAGCCGCTTCCCTCACACCTTTATTTACCCCAATCCCAAAGAGATGAGCAGAATTAGCATAATGATTTGGAACTCAGATATAAGGAGGAATTTCTAATTATTTATAACATCTTGGGACCCTTCACTTGATCTGTCCAATAATGTTAACATAATTGCATAAGTTGTCAAAGGCTGTTGGAGGGCTAGTAGAGGAACATCAATGGAATATTACACAGCTCTCTGTGCCTTAGTACAGAAATGTGGCGCGAGGGCTGTGGAATAACTGCAGCATGTTGGGAGGATAATCCTGTTGCTGATGTGTTTGTGTGTAAATTCTGTGAATTTTGAACCAGATCCCAAATGTATGTATTTACGACAGAGAGCCTGTTCGCTGACACATTGTTTACTTTCATGTACTATATTTATAGCAGCTAAGAAAATGATAATAATGTTAATATAATGATGAAATGAGTGTACTACCGAGATACTGAAAAAGATGAAACCCCCAGTTAAAAGAAAAGTTGCCAATGTCAAATACTCGAAACCCGTAAGCAATTCAAAATGATGATCATTCAGATTCCTGGGCTCAGACAACCATTATATTGAAACCCTTTATTGAAAACCCCTGAATACAGTAAAATGCAGGGAATCAGACAGAGGTGGAGGAATTGCCTCACATATCCTGCCCTTTCTATCGCTAATGCTAGAGTAGAGCAAAACCGGCTCTTTCATTTTAAGTCAATGAAACTCTTTTTCATTGCTTTGTCCTGGATGCAGACAGTGGAGTTGAATAATGCATAAGAACTCTTGCCTGTACACTATGTAAATAGTCAACAGTGGTAACAACAGGTTTGGGTTTGCTGGAGTATTATGTAAAGTGGTCAGGACCATAATGCCTGGCTCTCTAGCCTACTATTGAGGCAGATGCGTCTGAGCACAAGGGGACATGGCCTGCGCCTGGGCGTGGGCGTAGGGGGAACTCAAAGGAATACATGAAGATAGTGTAGTTCTGGACCAGGGTGGTGTCTACCAATGAGTCATCCAAGCCTATAGCACCTTTGCCTGCCCCCCCACCCTCACACATTGCTGATGAAAATATAATTTATTGCCGACCATGAAGTACTATCTCATGAATACCTGTTTTTTTATATATTTCCAAAACATTGTACTTCACATAGTTGGTCTTTGATCCGCTGTAGTTTGGTTGGTGCTGACCTGTCTGTATTCTTTTCTACAGGTAACATAGAATACAGCTGTCCGGCCACAAATGAGTGTGAGATCACAAAACGGAGACGCAAATCATGTCAGGCTTGTCGCTTCATGAAATGCCTCAAAGTGGGGATGCTCAAAGAAGGTAAGAAGAGTAAGAACACTTTTATTATTCTTGCTCCCAGAAGGTGCACATACACTGTACACATTTTGTCATAAAAATACATTTATGCTAAAACAACCCCCTCCCCCACTGATAAGGGATCTGCCCGTGGAATACTAGAACATCATCACACACTTTATCTCTTGATAGTAGCTTTGCAAAGTCCCACAGTGGTTTTCGTTCTACCAACTCAGAAGGAGAATGCATGCAGCCAGGTGGCTTAGACAACAGTTCACAGCCCCCCAATCCTCCCCCTGTCTCCACAGCAGTAAATAATGTGCAGTTGAGTTGGGGACAGAAATATGCTGAATAGCTGATCCCACTGTGTGAGTAATAGAAATGTAACAGTATTCTGCCTGGAAAGGCTCAGGGCAGGTCCCTGAGCACACACTCAGCCTAGTCTCAGCTCTCCCTGGCATATTGATCCACTAAATGTTTTCCGAACATCTCGGCTCTCTTCCTGTGGATGGTTTTTTAAAGTCATGCCAGCAGGGAATTCAGGGACAGTTAAACATGCTTCCAATGGATTTGTCTAGCTGGGTTTCTCTCCACCCCCCCTCTATCGCCACTGACTGAGTCCCCTGAGACTCTGGGGCTTGGCTGATGTTCTGGTGGAGTCACCTATCTGTTCTTCCTTAGCCTATTACATTAGTGGATGTATTCCTGTCGGCCTCTCTGTATTTGTCTCTGCCTATCTCACTTGTTTGTTGCTTCAAAAAGACCAGACAAATGAATAATGAAAGATATTTGGCTTTGGGGTGAAATAGCAGTGTTACTTTTATTCAAGCGTCCTCTGGCAGTAGCTCAGGGACTTTGTCAGGAAACATATTATCGGTATTTATTCTTTTTTTTTTTAATTCTACGTTCCTCTTGTTTAAATAATCTTTGGTCAGGAAGCGATTATGATCTGCAAAGCCCGAATCTCCTCAATGGTTACACAGTTATACACAGACCATAAACTTTTGTCAAACTGTGTAGTATATAATGATTTTTCTCAATATTTTCCTTTGTGTTATTCATTAAAGAGTGCAATTTACAGATGCATATTTAGCCAGTCGCCACCTGAAGCCAGAATTGTCCATATGGATCTCCACACAGTAACAGAATCCCCTAGACTGCATGCAGCCAGATAAAGCCTCAGTGCCAGAAAGACAGAGTAATCGCATTACTATCTGATGAAAAATTTATGCCAATATATCATCTTGGAGAATAAGAGACTACAAAAATATGTAGCTGTGGCGATAAATGAATGACCAGTGTCAGGTCAGAGTAAAAAGAGTGTAAAATTCAAATAGGCAGACTTTGGCTAAGCCTGAGGTTCTAATGCCACTTCTGTGTATTCAGCACATTCCCAGAATAAATATGACCCTCCTCTTTTACATAGCAGCTGTCATCACCACATTGCAACTATTGTCACTGATTGATTGAAGTCTTGTGCAAGTCATGTTGTAGCGCTCTTTCAAGTTATGGACTTCTGTCATAATCCAGACTATTCATTTGTCATGACTAACAGCAATGCAAGTGGAAAGACGTGCACATGGTCTGTGTCCGCCGTAAGCACAATGAAGCCATCGGCTCAACGCCACGCACAGGCTTAGCATGTGGAGATGACTACCGCTCATGTGACTGAGGTTGCCACTTACTTTCTTTGCTTCAGAAAGGTCACATTGTGCTCAAATGGAAAATTACCTAATTATAACTATATCCCCCACGCCACCCCACAACAAGTGTCTCTGAAGGAATATTAGACATCGTCAAAGGAAACAAAGTTAGATAATTGTTTTTTTTGTTGTTTATACTTTTAAAAGCTATATTCATTGTCGGCCATCATCCACAAAAGCTATGTTAAAGATGTTCATACAGCACTGCAAAACTTCCTCTGATTTTTCCTTTTAAAGGTATATGTTTGAATAAAATTACCATTTTATTTTCATTCTTTTTTTTCTTCTACAAACTGCTAGCAACATAATTCCCAAATTCCAAATACAAATAATGTATTTTAGAGCATTTATTTGAAGAACATTTTAAATTGTCAAAATACCAGATAAAGGTCGAGTGTTTTCAGATCTTAAATAATGCAAAAACAAACAAGTTCATATTAATTTTAACACAACACTAATGTTTTAACTTAGCCAGTGTTCACCAATCAATATATTGTGGAATAACCCTCATTTGCAATCAAAGCTTTTATGTAGTGGTGTCTTTATTTTTTCATCAATTTTTCCAGAGCTATATTTCAAAGAGTAGATTCAGGTAAAAGGTAAATTATCTGCAAACTCAGCAGTCTGGTTACAGAAGATCCAAAACAGAAGAACCTAAACTCAGTGTCGAATCACTGTACTTTTCCCTGACTGTATAAAGGAGAAAGTGATCGATAGAAGAATCAAATGTCAGGGGCAACAGGTTTTTCTTCTGATCAATGGAAATGGATCACAGCTTAAAGCAAGATAGAAGACATGATACTATTGAGAGATTAAATTGACATCATGCAGTGGTAGTTACTCTCTGTGCTGACTAGGTTTTTTCCCTCGCTCATTTACACGTGCAGTAGGTGCCTCCATATATGTATCTATAAATCTGCAACATCCACCTTAGCAATAGTTTAACGGTGCTATGGGTAAAGGTAGAAAGTATTTTATCTCAGTATTTTTTTCTGAGAGTATAGTGTGAGAGTCAGCTAATACATAATACACCACTTGCTGTTCAGACGATCTACTGTATGTCAGTCACATATGCAGCATACAGAACACACACACACAAACCTCATTGTCCACATATGTCAGAGACTGTTAGCTTTTGCTGAGGCATATTTTATAATTTATGCAATTCACAGAAATGTAAAAGGTAGTTTAAGAACCACTCAATCTTTTCAATTAGCAGTACATTCAGCTATGTGAGCTCACAAGGCTCCTTGTAGCTAACCTGCAGTACTCCCTTATCACATACTCCTAAATGGACTATGTGACAGTATGGCACCCCCTGGGTCAGCAGATGGAAGGGGGGCTATGCATGGCAATTTTTCCGCTACCCTTGCTCGTCGCCACTGATGATTAAAAATTCTGCAACAAACTTACAAGCATGCAAAGACGGCAACAGGGGCCCTTTTAAATAGTGCTGATGGCAGTTTAGCGAGCGGCTTCCTTGAAAGGCAAGGTTCACCATGCCTTGCCATGTGGCCTTCTGATTTTCCCAGCTAAAATAGGGTCCACCTAAGCCCCCCTTGGCATTGCCAACCATCCCAGACATCCTGACACTTTCCCCAGGGAGAGACACCCAGAACAGGTGAAGGACTCAAAATAAGGGCCCCTACCATGGCTGGCCACACAGAGTGAAGACAGGCCCTTTTGTAGGAGTGTTCTCAAAAGGGGATTATTATTGTTTTTGGAGAGAAAGAAGAGCCCTAGGTCAGCTGGCCCCAGCCCCCAACCCGAGGCTTGTGCTAATCCGTGCACAAATGCCAGCCGCCTTGGCTAAAAGCCCTCTCCCCCAACACCCTGCTTTGAAGAGATGACACCCGAGCTTGTCCGCTGCTACCCTTGCTGCACTGTGTAGACGGGCATAAAATGAGGTGAATTTGGTTGAGGTGGTACTCCGCTCTCTTTACACATTTCTAACACACCTACCAACCTATTGTTTACTTTGGACGAAGCACAGACAAACAGATCAGACCACTTAAAGCTTTGTGTACCACCAAAGGAAGATGCACCTCACAAAGGCCCCTATTAAGTCCTGGCCGTAGTATTCAACAGCATGAGTGAATGAATCTGTCTAGCTGCTCTTAATCACGTTGTCTTCCTCTGCGCCTGTGTCTGGCCCTGTCGGACAGTAAAATGAGACAGGTTAGTGCCAAGCTTTAATTCCTGTCAGCATCTGTTAATTATGGCCAGGACTGTTCTAATTAAAAGAGGCACCCATCTACCTTCATCGCTGGCTTTACGCTGGCTGACACAGCCACATGACTCAACTGGCGGAATGGATCATGAGGAGCACAAGCACAGCCACCTGGCACCGGCAGAGCACATCAGGAGGGCCGGAAGAAACTGTAGAAAGTGATGACATCATGTTTGACACTGAGAGGAATTTTCCATGCCTACACTCTTATTGACACTATCGCTGCAGATTTGGAAAGTATTTAAAGACGAGCAGCATTGGTCCGTGTTTGACTGTTCTCACGATGCCCTCGCAGAGAAGAACACTTAATTCTTGACAGGATACCCAAAGAAGAGATTACCATTTGTGTAAAATACAGGTAGTTGCCATGCGATGACTCCCTAGTTCTTGTTAGGAAGGATGAAACTCTGTTGGGAGATGGGGGTAATTAGGTTAGTGGGTTGTCGGTGTCAGGAAATTGAAAGACAATCCTAATCAGATTTATGTTTCTAGGGAATCAAATAATTTATATAAGTAGAAGAATTCTCTATTCTGTAGTTGCATGATAATACAGTTTACGGAGCCCCCGTGCTCTCACAGTGGGGTCATGTAAAATAAGTGTTGAAAATCAAGAAGATATTTTGCATAAATCCGCTGCTGAATTCCTCTTTGTTAAATGAAGGCCACCACGTCTCTTTCACATCATCTGATATTCCCCCCCCCCCCCACTACCCCCCATTCACCGAGCGACCTCAAATCACTGTGCATGGGACACATCCAAACTCATCCTCTCCAAGAGCACTTGCTGACGGACAAATTGTATTAGACTCGTTTACGGTAGCCACACAATACCCAGGTTTGACACCATCCTCCCTGTTATAAAGTGATGAAATCATCAAGGAAGTGCTCAGGCTGCAGGTGTTGTCCGCTCAGAGGACGCGGGAGGCTGACAAATTAACTCCTCCTCTACCACAAGCATTTTATTGAGCCTTTTCTCCTGCACCCTTTAGTATTAAATTTGTTAGGGGGTTACATTATGCATACAAGGGAAATTGAAGGGGTTCTCCCTCTTGACGTGATTAAGATATCAGGGATATTTTGGCTGCAAGGTGGCAGTGACATGTTGGTCCAAATATGACGATACACGACGTGTTTGCATACAATTACATTAAATAACCAAATACCTGTCCTGTGGTATCAAATGAATTCACCAGGCTAGATGAAATATTTTAACTATGTTGAAAATTAATAGAATAGAAAAGACATTCAAATGGAAACATTCTTATCAAATAATGAGATAATAAATAACTTATGTTATGATGAGACTGGTGTGACATTTACAGTATCACTGTGGAACCTGGCCCCGTAGGTGTGGCTCGGGGTGATAAGGCCCCAGTGCTACTCCAGTGAAAGAGGGGTGAAATAAGGGTCTTTTATGGGAAAGCAATACCAAGTTATCTATCTGCTGTATGACAGTGGATGTTTTGTACAGTGTGTGTGGGACTATGTCTTTGCTTGTAGGCTGGTCAAGTTTCTTTTTCTGGTTATCGTACAGCACACACCTGAGCTCTGTCACACGCATACACACACACACGCACACACACACGCAAGCAAAGGTGCATATAGCCGGTAGCTAATTAGTATGCAGCCTGCCTCACCCCAAAAGCTAAATAATTAGAGGGCCAGTCTGTGAGATCAGTGACCCTGCGTTAAATATTCATATGTTTAGACCTGCTCTAGGCTCAGCTGTGTCACAGTAGACCAGCCAGGCATGGACCACATATGGGAAGGCAGCCTCGCCTCTGACACATCCGCACACTCACAGACAGACACTAGAGTGCATACTTACACACACACACACACAGACATATACTCTATGCAGTCCTTTTACAAAGCTTCATACATGATCTAATTTTAATTTAAATGTTAGGGTTTCATTTATTGTCATAATCCTATATTTTGTGCTGGTTTACTAAATTCATTCTTTTTACTCATGTTTAATTTAAAAATGTGTGTAAAATATTAGTATATATTTATTTTATATTGGTGCATTTTTCATATTTGATACCAATTAAAATCTATTTCAAAAATGTTTTTTTTTTTTACATATTATGTCCTCTTGTCATTTCTACCCCAGGTGTTCGTCTAGACCGCGTGCGAGGCGGAAGACAGAAGTACAAGCGGAGGCTGGACACAGAAAACAACCCTTACCTGGGCTTGACGCTCCCTCCTCCCACCAAAAAGCCTCGTGAGTATTTCTCCATCACAAGCCCATTGTCTCCCTCCTCCGTCGGCACTCCTATGCCAGGCCAGCCGGCAGGTAAAACTGAGGCAAAATTCCAGCACACATGCCGAGCTCATATTTGGACAGTTGTTTAGAGAGTTTGTTGATCAATATTTGTTCTGGTCAGAGCTGAATTATCACAAGTCTTTTATATATTTTATCAGGATAAAAGCTTTCACTGCCTATGCATCACTGTTACAAATTAATTGTACAGTGTATGACAACTTTCACCTAACATTTATTCAGGGCTGTGCATTGTTATGCTTCACCGAGCTTTGCAGCAATATAACTTTTGACCTCTGGTTTGCTTTGACATCCCCCTCTTTCCGCTTCCATCCCCAGTCACAAAGATAGTGTCTCATCTGTTGGTAGCCGAGCCAGAGAAGATCTATGCCATGCCTGACCCCACCATGCCGGAGAGCGACATCAAGGCTTTGACCACGCTGTGCGACCTGGCTGACCGTGAGCTAGTGGTCATCATTGGCTGGGCCAAACACATTCCTGGTAAAACAAAAAAAACAATATTTTTTTCTGTCATCTGTACAAATGAACATTCATGCACACTTATTTAAATAATTTAACAGCTAGATTATTTAGCAAAAACAGCTCACATGGGGTAAAGGTGTGTGGAGGATGAAGGTGGTGCAAAATGGACTGGACATAACTGTACATGTAACAAATCAATAGTGTGTATCTAAAAATTTAATGAATGGAGAAGGAGAAACACACCACGTGCCAACGCATGCTGTATTCACCAGGGAGATTTAGAGCAAAGTTGGGCACCAGCCCAGTCAAACAAGACATTATATCACACACAGAGATACACACACACATAAGCACACGCACATTGAATTATTGATGGGCATAATCACGTTTCTTCTTTGCCCAATAGACGTTCTGACAGACGGGGTTATAAGAGGTTGTTGAATTAAAGATCGTTCACCTCACGTCAGCAGAGATTTTGCTTCCTTCAAGAGTTTTCATCTGATTTTGACAGAGGACACATTGTTTAGCTGCTCCTTTTTTTGCAACTGAGGCAGATTCTCCATGATCTTGGGCATGACCCCATAACTCTATAACATTAGAGTACTGGAGACATAGATAGGTAACAACCTAAATGAATGTGCCCCCCAGTGTCACCTCCACAACCCCTTTATCTCATCAGCATAAACTGGGAATGCACACGACTGTCAGCACACAGGAAATGTGCAGAATCACTTTAGCACTGATGAACACGTACACTGTTAGCCTCTCTCTCTTGCACAGCACAAATGCACGTGTGTGCATACGCGTGTGTCATATCAGTTGATTTAAAAAAATACATTTTATCCCAATTCATAGCTTTAGAAGGTTAATTAATTTTGAGTAAAGTGAAGTGGACTCCAGCTGACCTCAGGCAGGCGCATTTTGTTCTGAAAAGGTATTAGAGTGCTTCTAAGAAGGAGAGGTATTAATCAGGTGCAGATCTGATAGTAAGGAGATTAGAGATGGATATGCTCCCAGCCTCTAGCCTCCGCCCCGACCCCTTACACATCGAAACTGTTTGGATCAGTCCCCATGGGCCCTGCATGGTCAGCAGACTGAGAGTTTAACCAAGGAGCTTACTCAGGACTGGATCTCAGCTGACCCGATGACACACTCTCATTGTTGTGACCCAAAAATTACAGCAGCGCCGCGCACACAAAAACGCACAAAAAGTCCTGTGCTTGCTACTATGTATAGACCCAAAGCGAGGAGTTGTCCTTTAGTAAAACACACATACATCAGAAAGGCCTTGATTATATATTTTTTTCATAGGCCATCTGAGGTCACTGGAGTGCATCATGATTTTAATATGTGCACGATCTAAATATTATGTGTCATAGTCTTGAAACACTGTTAATCAGATTACACTGACACATATTGTACACTGGATAGATGTATAATGTTAATGGGATTGTGGCAGAGGACTAATGTGTCGATAATGATCATTTAACCCAAAACCCGAAGCAGTAAGCCTGATTCATCTCTGAGTAAATACCTCAACCTGAACAGTTGCACTAGATGACGAGCAAAATGATGGGATTTAAATTGATTAATCTCATCTACTTCTGTATACATACACACTCATAGATCAGTATGAGTGTAAGTTAGTTACATTAGTTTGTGTTTTATATTTGCTCACTTTGCTCTTCTTGTGCAAACACACATGTTTTTACTTAAAAAGACAGTTTAGCAGAATTCCGCTTTAGCTGACTGCTTGCTCTGTGCTGGTCCCTTTGGTAGTGTCTGTATTAGGACAGTGGGTGTCCTCTGGCCATGAAATGGCTGCATAATTGAGTTGTACATGGCTGAACCTGATCAGAGACGGTTCACTGGTTGAGCGAGACTCCATGCACTAACACTCTATACACCAACGGTACCCCAGGGCAGCCTGCTACGCTCATCTCCTGCACATTTCTCCCTCTCTCTGCTCCAGGACAAGAAAAGAAAGGGGGAATAAAAGTGCTGATTGCATTCTGATAGATTTTTGTAGCCTCTGGCAATAGAATTAAATAGATTAACAGTTCATTATGAAGTAGACCGCATTGATTAGGTCCTTGACAGATGGGCCAGTAACTAAAGTCCAAATGTAACAATTCAAATGTCACAAAACTTGGTACTTACCTTTAACACATTTTTATTTAACTTTCCCTAATTCTTCAGCTTTTTAAAAGTGGCATAATGTGGAGCAGATTTGCCGAACCGAGTTTTAATTGAAAGGCGATTGGAGGATATCAAAGCTCATCATTAGTGTAGATAATATCTTTGCCTTACACCGTCCAGTGTCCACTCTGACATTTCAGATAAAATAAGAATGCAATTAATCAGTCAGAACAGATCCACTTACTTAGTTTAATGAGGTAGATATTGCAGGTTTGAACTGTGTCACGGGTTTGCTGTTGCCTTGCCCTCATTCTGAATATACCTTTGATTAATTGATAATCACTTTTGGACACTTCTCCGAGTAGCACGAGGTAGCAGAGTCTAACATGGCTGTTGCCTGAGGGGGGCGGGTCATTAGAAGCAGTGTTATGGGGATGCTGACAGATGGCTTGTTGCTCCTAAGGTGTTAACAACCTTTGACACATATAGCGGTCTACTGTCCACCCCTCTGGCCAGCGTCCATACCGTAAAGCTGCATTTCACTGTGTGCAGGAGTTATAGCGAGGAACTAAATATACTGACAGCTCCGCTCCCGCACACTCAGACCTGTTTACCACTTTGACACTGTTTGTTTCTTGAGGAGTGACAGGATACTAGTGTGACCCCTGTAGCCCTATGCCCCCCAACATGCCTTACCACCCACAGAGGGAAGGTCATGTGTTCATATGTAAAAACTGCCAGGCATGCTGCTTATTAAAGAGGAGCTTGTTGTTTGGTGTTTGCCAGCTCCCATCCCAGCTTCCCAGGCCTGAGTGTTTTCAGCTGGGAATTCTGTGAAGGCTAAGGGGCCAAGCAAACATTGACACTCTGCTGCATTGCTCCTACACAGTAAAATATATTTTTGCCCTGGCATGTTACCAAAATGTAGAAATATTTAAACAACATTGTGACTTTTAGCCTGTTTAAGATGGATTTTGTTTATAATATTAACAAATAAAGATCCCGCAGAGTTCTGCTACGAACATTTATTTTGGGCATTTGATTCAGATCACATTAATCCAATAAAAGACGCTTGTTTGCATTGTTGTATTCATTACTGGTGTTTTGGGAATATTCATCAGCTGTGCTTTATTAGATTCAAGCTCATCAGCTCTGTATTTGACAGACAACCGCCTGGCGTGTTAGTTGTTAGCATGGAGGCAGCGATGTTAAAAAGAGATCGTGCCTCTTGTATGTTGTCGTGTTTATGTCAGCTCAACCCTCCGCCATAATCACCCATCAGCCCACCCTCCACCGGCCCCCTCTGGGCTCCTGTTTTCTCTTTGCCATTAAATTGTGAAATCTACTTACTGTGTTGCCAGCCTGATCCCACTCAAGCTGCGTAATCTCCTTGTAATAGAGTGTGAATACTGCCCAGCAATAAATCAGCACCTCATCAGTGCACTTTATTAAATATAGACACCAACAGACAGCTCTTAGTATATTCAATTTACCCTCTGACGTAGGCTTCAACACAGGAGATAAAGATAGATTGAGCAATCAGGTGGATGCTGAGGCCTGAACCGGGCAGGAGAGCAGGAGGAAGGTGGAAAAGCTGCAGGGAGATTGAGATGGGGGCGTATCAGAGGCAGACAGGCAGTCAGGAGTATGCAAGGCCAGTAAGGGGACATCTGCCAAACAGGGTGGGGGTGGGCTTTGTTTAGTGAAGCACTATGTACATGAGTAGAATTATAACACAACACTAGAACATGTGCTCACTGTTCATATTATCGGAAAATTTGCATACGTATGTAAAATAAAACGTGAAAGTGCATCATCTCTGTAGGATTTTCTACTATGTTACTGTAAAAAAGCTGTTCTGTAGGAAATAATGTATGCTAATGTGCCCTTAAGTGATCATCAGCACAGCGCCATCCTTCATTAAGCAGTGTTGCTTGATGGCAGCAGAGTTAGATTAAGTGTAATTTGACAATGATTAAAGCCTGATTCGTCCTGGTCTTTTGGGCTAAACAGAGATATGTAATGTCTGTGCTGGGCAGTGGGACCCCGAGGAGGGGAAACCACTTCTCTGCTAGGGTCAGGAGGTCATTGGGTGCAGATTAAAGTGAGGGGATTACTGTATTTAACGTTCTTCAACCTCACAACGTTCACAGGCTACTGGTCAAATCGCCCACGCTCCAGCTACTTACAGCATAATAGGCTGGTTATCATGTCAAAACGTCAGGAAAAGACAGATAGCTGACTCTCCCGAGCTCTCGAGCTGGAGAAAACAAGATTAGCTCCCAGTCATCAACCAGTCGTGAACCTTTTTCACTGAGTCAATTTTGTTTGTTTTGTCATGATTTTGTCGCATATATAACAACCTTGGTGTCATAACATCTGTGTCCAGGGAAAGCTTGCAGCAAACAGTGCTGTTTGCGTTGTACATGTGGCTGGACTTCGAGTCATATTATTTGTGTCAAGCGCAGCAATTTATTACCAAGCTGCTATTGATTGGGTCCTCCCAACGCTGTCATGTAAATTCAAGATAAATCATGTTCGGCAGCTGCAATTTACACACACACATAGGCCCACGGAGAAAAGAAGCCCGTCTGCACATGCACACACATCCCGTTATGAAGCTGTTTAAAACCGCCTTTCATTTCTCTATTGGTTACACATCTCACACTGAAGCATGTCACACTGCCAGATTAGAGGAATCCATAGAGATCAAAGGTGCATACCTTTCTTTTTCTCACCTTCTTTTAAAAGTCCAATCTATAATAAAAAAAGAAACTTTGAAATAGAATAAGCTTATGGCAGCATGATCATTCAGCTCAGTTTGAGGTTTGACAAAAAGATGATGCTGAACCTTCGGGGTCCGTTTAGGGGCAGTTTTACTCCAACTGGAGCCCAGAGAGCACTTGACTTGGCTGAGGTGAGATTGCCACTGGGCAGAAATCTTCAGGGCCTGCTTGTCCTTCTGATAGCTGGTCATGATAGATCTATCCCTGTGCAGCCAGAATTACTGTCTTTCCTCTTTCTATCTCCCTCTTCCCTTTCCCCTCATCCTCTGGTCCTCTCTCTTTCTCTTCGCTTATCTCCCTCCTCTCTGACCCATATCTTCTCTTTTATCCTCCATTTCGCTCCCTCTCTCTTACCATTTATTCCTTCTTCAGTCTCTCCTTCTCTCTGTCTGCTCTGTTGTCTGATTGAGGGTGAGTTACGAGGGGGCTACAGCTGGAGGGGGCCACCGTGCCTCGTAATTACATCTCTTTTTATTACCCGCGCTAATGGCCCTCGGGGAGAGGGAAACAATAATAAATTAATAGAATATGAACTCCAGCTCAACGGAAATCTCCAGCATTTCATTTTAGACATCCCCGTACTCTCGCAGATGAAACGCTGCTCTGATTAATCTCTGCAAGAAGTTTGACGCTGCTGTCTGTGGGTTCGGGCTGCCCCCTCCTGCCCACAGCTGAGGGATTTTGGGGAGATAAAGGAAGAGATGATTTTGTCTTCTGTTGTAGGTCTTGATTTCACCCTTTAAGCCATGAATGATGGGGTGTTGATGCATTCAGTGGTCAGTTGGGCTCTGTAGTACTGTTTCTCTGTCACCTATATATATTTTGCCCTTTTTGGACTGACTGGACTGAATTTAAGTAATGTCCATGCAGGATAAAACATGTCCCATCTGGGAAATTTGAAAGTAAAAATCTCTTTCAAACATAAATGCACATAGTTCAAATTGAACTAAGAAAAACTCTACCTTGTTATTATCTCTGTATTCATGCCACAAAGACTTTAAAACAAATATGTTCCAGTGCACTCAGCGGTGGAGTGGAAAAGGCCTTTCAAGCACACAGACAGGCCTCCGATTTGGTCAATATTGTGTCATGTTTGGTCAAACCCTGCCAAGGCAGTGAGCTGGAAATGAAGATGTAAATATTGATATTTCATTAGAGGAAATCACCCACTCCGACGGCACTTAACCGGGCCACCTTCAGAGTGCTGCGTCCGGAGCGCCGTGTGACCTACGGAGTCGGGAAGTCACTTCATTACTCGATTAAATTGAGTGGAAAAAGGCGAGGCAACGACATGAGATCCCATTTGGAGCGATAATTTAGGCCCTGAAGAGAGGGGATGCAGCAAGGGAAAAACACCACCTCTCCATCTCACAACACTGGATTAAATTCAAGGACTTTTAGCGTCAAAGGTAATTGCAGGCTGCTGCTCTGCATGCGTGCATATGGCTGAGAGGTGTCCACTGTATCAGAATAACTCTAAAGCCTCTCCAAAAAGCCCTGAACAAGGCCTTCACACGGGCTGTCACATAGGGAGCAGCGCTTTAGTTCCGCCTCAGTCCTCCTTGGCATTAAAAGGCTAGACAAAGCCTCGTCTGTGATTGTTATGCCAACCTGATGCGGCAATCAAGACTGCGTCCACGCTTGCATGACGATTTCCCTTCGGCCAGTCCACATTCTGTCCAACTTAATGGCCACGTATGCAGACAAGGAAATTACACAACAAAAGATTTTAAGACGCCATCTGGATATGTATAATAGCACAGGCCTTTACAAAATATGGCTTATTGCTTCCACTAATAATAGTGAAATGTTTGGAGTGCTTTTGGCAGTTTGCTTTGTTGGGTCTAATTTGGGCTCCATAGACCTCGACCAGCCCTCTCTGGCACCAGCACCTTTCTCTTAGCACTCTTTTCTACTGGCTATTGATTCCCCTTCAAAATGTGAAGGCCCTCACATTCTGATCATAATCTGTTAATTAATGTATCCTCCAGCACTTCCCCTGCAGTGGTCATCACCACGATAAGGGAAATTGAACACTCAGGTACTACTCTCCCTGACTCTTCCTTTCTCTCTGTCGGTCTCTCTTTCCGCCCTGTTTCTTTTTCACTTTCTCTCATGCTTCATTGTTGTGTCTCTTAGTCTTTTTACCTGAACATGTGTGTACGAATGTGTGTGCGCGCGCGTGTGTGTGTGTGCCTGTGATGTCCTGGCAGAAGGAGATAAACATCAAGTTGGTGGCTGCGCCCAAGTGAGACCATTTATATTTAAGAGAGAAAGCGCAGCATAGGTGCAGTGAGCGCCCTGGTCAATAGTGTAATCTATTGCCGCTTAATCACGCCGTGGCAGGTAGCGTAGCAACAGCAAACTTCTAAGAGCAATCACATTAATCAGGAGTAAAGCTGAAGAGACTAATATGCTGTCAGAATGGGCCGCCTGCAGGCAAGAGGGGCAAGTAATGGGAGATGGAGGAAACTGTGAGTGGGGGTTCACACAGTTTATTGACAGCTGAAGGGTAGCACGGCAGTGAGGGAAAAGGGATGAGATGGCTATCTGACTCTCTCATCCTGACTCTCTCCCTTTCTCTTTTTGCCTTTACCCTATTTAATTTGTTTGAGTTTCCCACAGCTCATCTTTGGGGGATCTGGCAATTTGTTTTATTTAATTTTCATCAGAGCACATGTAGATGTGTTGAAGAAGAAATGATGTCTGAGCCCAATTTCAGTTCCTTCGTTGGAAAATGAGACCCCGGGTTTAAGCACGCTTGGCTTGAACCATGTGACACTGGCACTGGCCACGTGTGAGAAAGAGGGGGAATGTGCTTTGTGTGTGGATTTTATACACAGATATAGATATAATGATCCACATGTGTGCACTGTTTGCTTTCCTTGATGACACGCGCTTGTGTATTAGCGCACATCCCTTCATGTGTGTGTGTGTGTGTGTGTGTCTGTCCCCTCATCACCTCCCACCTCTACACCATGTCATGTCCTCAACCTCTCCAATGTGAATGTGTCTCCGTGATAATCCCTCACACCAATTGAAGTGTGAGAGGATACAAGGGGTAACCACGTGGCTTGTGTATACCAGACCTTTGCACTGATTTCCTGTCCTCACTTACAGTAAAGCCCACTCAAGTGCTCTGACACGAGCTTCAAAGAGGACCTTCCGCTCTGCATTTAAAATTAAACACCATTCGCTCACATGTGCTTTGACATGTTCTCTGAGATACACAGACTCGACAGGTCATGTTTGGCTGACCAAGTCACAGGGCAGTTTTCTTTTGTTTACTTAACATAAGAGAACACTTTTATTTTTTTTATATCGTGTGAAACAATCATATTGTTCCATCTGTCCTCATACAGTTTTGCTCTCTGTCCTTCTAGGCTTTTCCACTCTTTCACTGGGGGACCAGATGAGTCTACTGCAGAGTGCCTGGATGGAGATCCTCATCCTCAGTATTGTGTTCCGCTCGTTGCCATACGAGGATGAGCTAGTATACGCCGAGGACTACATCATGGACGAGGAGCACTCGCGGCTGACTGGCCTGCTCGACCTGTACGTCTCCATCCTGCAGCTGGTCCGCAAATACAAAAAGCTCAAAGTGGAAAAAGAGGAGTTTGTCACCCTCAAGGCCATCGCTCTTGCCAACTCAGGTGGGATGTAGTCAGCGCCCTCACACATGGTTGTACATTCACTATTCCGTTACAATATAAAATGCTGCTAATAATATCAAAATGCAGAAAATCTGCTTATGATGAAAAAACCTTCTTATTTTAGAATAGTGTTTAAAAGTATTTTAGTAATCTTTCACCCATTTTGAAAATCAATATTCAGTTTTATTTTTGACTTATTTTATTTTATAATACAATTTATATTATACATATAATACAATTCTCTAATATATAACTAATACAATATCTATAATTGCAGTAGATGTTTTTGTTTTTATTTAAAAAGAGAAAGTGAAATGTGTGTTTTATGAATTCTAAATTAATATTAAATTATTTTGGATAAATAAAAAATTAACTGACAATATAAATATTTTTTTACTAAGACATTCTTTAGTTGTATTGTTGTCTGAGAATATTTCACAAAGTTAAGTAGACCATACCCTGAAACTGGGAGGTTCCATGTAACACAGTTTCAGAAATGGCATTTCTTAGTTTTTCAGGAGTTTTTTAGTGTAACCTTTAGTTTGGAGCGAGAAACAGAGAGATGGAGAGAAGATAAGGGCAGTATGGGGGGAAAAAGAGATGCAGCAATGTGCTTCTTTAATTGAACATCTTCCATGTTGTGGTATTTCTCCAGCGCTCCCGCTCCCCTCTCTTTCTCTATCTCCATAACAGTAGCTGCAGGGCACAGCAGTCACGAGAGATAAATTTAGCATTTCATTAGGAGCACAGGGGCTGTCAATAAAATGTGTTAAGTCGAATGGAATGAGTATCAGGGAGGGACAGGCCTCGTTTGTTCCAATGCAAAGATGGCACGCCGCTATTGACAGACACCTTTTGAGGAGGCAGGACCCGTCCCGCTCTGATCAATGTACACCTGGGTCATCGGGCCACTTTGCCTTGTTTTGAACAGGGCTGAAAAATGAAAATGCTGATGTGGGGCTTTGCTTTCAGACAACAGAGCTTTGGTAGGAAGGTGGGGTGTGGGAGAGAGGAGTGATGGGGTCGAGGAAGACGAGGAGGAGGGTGTCCGGAATGTTAGAACAAGGTCTCTGGGAAATCGCTCTCCCGGGAGCTCCTCCGTCTGACAGCAGTGAAAATTCATAGCGATTGATTTTGTAATTAGCAGTTTATCAATCGGATCGACGTGAGCTCACTGATGGATTGCGAGGAAATTGTTTCTTCAAAGTTGTTTTTTTTAAGTCCACCCCTCCTCCAAGGATTATAAGCTGTGGGCTCACTGTCTCCTGCGCTCTTGTCTTCCCATCTGTTGAGACGTCTCATTTTTGCCCTCACTGCACAACGTTTTCCTTGTAGTATGTCATTTGCATTTGTAAGTGTGATAAACAGAACAAAATCTTCATCTTAGTGCGATAATCCAGAGATAATTATGTCACACCTCGTCCTCATCTGAGATTTTTCGTTGCCTTTTGTTCTCATGCTCCTCCTCTCACCTTCCTCCCTCCCGCATTCACTTTACGAAACGACCTACTTCATTTTACCACTGTGGATTTGAAAACCGTCAGGGTGAGAAATGTCTCAAGGTCTTGGGAATACAGTTGTTCCAGTCAATGAATTTGGGGCGAAGTCTGAAATCTGTTTTGCTTTTTATTGTCCCGCGTGGTAAAATATGCACTACCAAGGTGAGATGAGTCAGGCAGCCAATGACATGCCGACTCCAGAGTGCCAGACACCGATTAACCAGTGAGAGAAAGCATGACCCCAGACTGTCCCTGAGAGGGGCTGAGAGATAGAAACAGAGGCAGAGAAAGGCGAGAACAAGAGAGGAGCAGTGTAACATGATGTACAGAAGGATCAGTAAAAGACGGTGGCACTGTAGCGAGACGTTATAAGAGTGAGAACCCAGAGTGAAACTGTAGACCGCTTTAAAATTGGCAAGGAGGTGGGAGAGATTTGTGGCTGGCTGGATCTGAGAACGGGAGAGAGGGAGACACAGTTTTGTTATTGGCGTTGAAAAATACCACGCAAGACCTTTTATGAATATAAACAAACAGCACAATAAGTCTTACATCTGTTTGTCTTTACTCCTCGTGCATATTTGCAGAACTGGTTTTGTTTTTGGATCCATCAGTTAAATAAACCCATTAGTTTTGTTTTCTACTTCACTGTGATGGTCAGAAACTCCTTAGAGAGAGCAGGAAGGAAATTAGAAGAGAGGAAGTGTTGTATTCATCTCGGGCTTGTTTACGTCGTCCCATTCTCTGATGGAGATCTCTCTTTTTTTAATACAGAGGTGTTTAATGTGTACTTACTAGGCAGAGTTTGGACCCTGTGAATACTCTGCCCACCACAGGAATATAAGTAAAGAATTAAATAAAAAAGGTTTTTTTTAAAAAAATGTTTTTATCATCTGTGTTTTTCATACAAAGATCCATTTAGAAGATTGAATTTTGTTTTAGAAATATTCATTTCCCATTACACCACACTCTCCAAACTACATTTCCTACAAGTACATTTTTATTCTTTTCAAATTTTAAAAACCCGGCGATCCTTAAGCTCTTTTTTGTGTTCTTGTCCCACCAGACTCCATGCACATAGAAGACATGGAGGCGGTCCAGAAGCTCCAGGACGCTCTGCACGAGGCACTGCAAGACTACGAGAGCAGCCAGCACCAGGAGGACCCACGGCGAGCGGGCAAGCTCCTCATGACCCTGCCCCTGCTGCGGCAGACGGCTACCAAGGCTGTGCAGCACTTTTACAGCATTAAGGTGCAGGGCAAAGTACCCATGCACAAACTCTTCCTGGAGATGCTGGAAGCCAAGGTCTGATTAGAGGGTGGCTTATTGTCCATGGCAACAGCGGACACGAAAAGTGACTCGAACCAAGGCTGAGGGTACTCAGGAGAGTGAGTCCACCACTGACTGTGCTAGACTGACCTCTCTCACTTCTCCTCCTGGAACCCTGGGACATTATCTAAAAAAGAAGAAATGCAAAACTTGGTCTTTAGTATAAATATAAAAATGATGCAGATTAATTTAAGATATATAAGAAATACTATGTACAGTAATAATTTGGGTTTTTTTTGTTAATTGTCAGTGGTTATGTTGTACATGTAAAGGACCCGTCTTCACCTCAGCGTCTTCAGAATGAATTCTTGGTCGTTCTTGATTAAAAAAAATTTAAATAAAATAAAAAGGTTTATTTTTTTTTCAGAACACTTAAGTTCCTTTGATTTGTTCTGAAGACAGCAGAGGTGTCAACAATGATAAACAGACTCCTTTCTTTCACAGTTGTGTTTTTGCCTGGACTCCACCGGGACATGTACATATTTATTATTGAAAGACTGAGTGTACAGTTTAGAGTCTGGTGAACTTGGTGGCCATTTTCTCTTGTTCTTCTCTCAGAAAAATGAACTAAAATTGTTAACGTGAAATCTTATCAGTTTAAATGTCCTTGGATATACCTCTCAAGCGCAGTAAGCCGTGTGATCTTTGTGGATCTGTCTCAGACTGGAAGACTTGCTGGTCCCATGTTTAACCAAACTAGCATAGGCAGGTACAATAGTCCGTCGTCTTATTCTGTAGTAACTCAGCAATAAAAGAAACTGGGGAAGCTGGGCTTAACCTCCTCTCTTTCATGTGCTTTTCAATGCTGCTGTTGCTTAAAGACCATGCTTGTGTGTATCTTAGTGCCACCAGTGGGACACATCACTGCACCACTGTGGCACACTTGTGTTTCTCCTCTCCTGTGGTGGTTTGTGTCCTTTAAAAAAACAAATTTGGTCACTGTTTAAGCTCTTGGAAATTGTCTCTTGGCATGCAAATAGATGACCTAATTCTGGCTAGGTGAAAGATGATCAGTGGGTTTGGTGTGGCAGTATCAAAAGATTTATGCAGAGTGGCAGAAGTCCAGGAGGTTCCATGTTCAAACAATCAATGGCCCATATGTCAACCACTCTATTTTGGGCCACTTTAAGCCTGTGACAGAATCGTCCCACACACAGGGAGCAAGGTGTCCAGCATCTGCTCTCACCATTTTAGACACCTCCTGTCTTTTAATAGCTCTGCCTGCATTTATAGGGGCTTCAACCAAGTGGAGGTAAATGGCAGGTGCAGAAGCAGAGCAGTAGTGGTGCCACTTCACACTGCGTTTATTTTTAACCCGACAGGACGCTGTCGTCCGACGGCCTCTCCTCCAGGAGTTCACTAGGCACGCGGAGCACTTTTTCTTGACCTCATGTCGACACAGTGGCCGGTGCACAGTAACGCCCTTCCCACCGGCCAGGACACAGGCAGGCATCTGTGAGGAGAGCCTGGGATGCCTAAGCATGCACATGTTAATAGCTATGCAAGAAACAAAGTGTCAGCATGCTCCAAAGGGTAACAGCAGCCCTACAGTGTGTCAGTACAAGGTGTGATCTCTGGTGGGAGAAAGAGATCTTGTGTTCCCTTCTCCCCAGCGTTTAGCTACATGTCCATTACGCCAGGGGTGAGTCATACTCAAACCCAGCGTAGCAAGTCCATGCCGCTCATCTCCAAGTGAGAGAGAATGTGTTGGAGGTGTATGCTGATACTACTAAAGGGTTTTATGTAATGTGATAAATTGTGGTGCTGTCACAACAATATGATACTGTGATCAAAGGAATCCCTGACATTGCAGAAGGGTCGAGTTGCCGCCGTCATGCTTTTGATATCAATGGCTATCCAGCAGCCAGCATGCCTTTTTATAGCAGCCTGGTTAACCGTGTAATGGAGGATGACTTCCCAGTTTGAACTAGCCACTTGCCGGTCAACATACTCCACAGTAGAGCATAAAAACAAAAAACAGTAACTTACAACGGGGACCAATTCTGACTGAAACCATGCTAACAGCATGCTTTTACTTAGACTTGGGAGAATTTCTATGCTAACAAGTTACAAGATTATAAATCCCTCCAAACACATCCTGTATATCAGTCGAAGAACAAAATTTGTGTTACTAAACTGACAGAAAGACTATAAGTGCTTGATATAATATAAGTTTGGTGTAAATTTAAGCTTTTGATCCAAATCTTTACGACCAGAATTTAGTGGTGTCTTAAGAACGTCCATAAGTGAAACCTCTCATCTCCTCTTTATTCTTTTTCCTGTATCTTGCAATATGGCACTGTGTTAAGTAAAAGAGAACGTCTTACATTAAAGCAATGTCTAAGTGTGTAAATATATCACCATCAATACAGTAGGTTGCAGAAATACAACTGAAAATAAAGTATGCAGCATCCTGCTGACTACTACCTCATTATTGTATGTTCATATTCCTGTTGTTCAACACTTTCTGCTCTTTATCATCTTCACATCTGTGGCATAACTGAGCCATCCATATTTTTATCAACGACTGTCTATCTCTCCCGGTGCTCCTGCCAAAACGTGTATTTCTAGTCACTGATCTTCTCTTCCCATTCATTCTTCATAGATCAGTTTGTAAAGGTAAAGCATGCATCACATTGGCCACACCAGTGGTTGTGACGTCCATTTTGGTTACTTAGTATGTGTTTTTATAAACATCAGTGTGTCAGAATTGGTCCCTTGATGATAAATTGCAGACAGGGGCAGGTGATTGATTTCCTGCTTCTGTGCTATGAGTATTTATGGTGTGAAATATATCATTTGGCAATGGTGTACATTGATATCTCTGATCGTTGAATCACAAGTATCTGTGTAAGTTTTGATTTTCAAAAAGGTAAAGGATCAATGAATTAAATACTTCTTGAACTTCGTTTGTGTTCATAAAAATCTGTTGTGTAGTACAACTAAGATGTTATAGGTTGTCTCACTACTCAAAAGACTAACACTTGTCCTCTGCTCAGTGTATTTATCCATCACACCAGACACACACTCACGGACAGGGAGTTCAGCGACGGGACAGAACAAAGCATATCAGAGCTCCCAGCAGACCAGAGATGGGTGGCAGGAAGTAAGGCATGCCAGTGAGAGATTCATGCAGGCCACCCAACCATCCAGTCATCAACCACAGACACTGCAGGGTCAGGAGCTGTTGAAAATGGATCCGTCACAGGAAGCAGGCAGACAGGCACGTTCACGCTGATAGAGGTGGGGGAAGTGAGGGGCTGTAGCTCCCTTATTTCAGGAAGCCGATATTCCAGGGAGTTAAAGTATTCCCTGCTCTATATAATTATAAGAGCCAATTTCCCTTTTTGGAATAATGTCTTGCTAACCAATTAATTGTAATAATCCTCTACATGGAAACAATGGCATCACAAGACACGAGCATGACTTGAAGAAAAGAAGAAGAAGAAGGCGATCTTGAGCTCCACAAAAATAAAATGTACAGCACACTGGCAAGGTGTTGTTTTTTTTTTTTTAAGTAACATGCTCTTCGTTTCTCATGCAAATCATCCAGTTGGACTAGATTGCCATCAATAAGATTCTCACAGATACAGTAGCGGGGTAATCATTTACCTCCATTGACAGGTCAAAACACCTTTCATTAGAGTTACGAGGCATCTCATGGAGATGCGGCCCCGCTCGCAGCTGTAAGGCTGCTGTGTACTGCTTAAGTGTGTTTCATTATTCCCAAAGCAACGTCGATGATGGTGAGGGAAAGGATTACACGTCAGGGTGAGTGATTGGGTTTGAACAGAGCTGCTGCATACACTTTGTATCAACCCAGGACTCAAATTACACTTAGGTTGAAAACGGAGCATGCAAATGCCCAGGAGAGCTTGTGGCACAGAAATGAAGAGTGGGCCACCATCTCTTTCTCACCCCCTGTTTCCTTCAGACACATGCACACAAACACACACATACACACTTTTCATCTCTTTCCTTTGTCAAATTTTCTTTTGACCCCCCTCCTTTTTTCTCCGCCTCTTTGCCCTCTCCTCCTTGTTTTTGAGGCACAACCGTCCTTTACAGGCATTCTTATTGTTCCACTGATTCTGTTATGTGTATTTATTGCTCCATTTGTGAAATTGGAGGCACTGGCCGACAAGCCTATTACTATTCAATAACAGGAGCTGGGCATTTTCACAACCGTGGGCTATCAATGTCCCAGACAGAAACGTTACGTCACATCAATTTCAAACAACAGACAGATTGCTATATTCTTGTTGTGTATTATAACGGAGAAGAAAATTCATCCGTCTCCACAGAGGAAACAGTGACTGCCAGCAGTCAACAACACATCTGATCTTCAACAAAAGGACAATGTAATTGCTCAAGAGTTCACCTTTTTCATAATAAATTTCACAATCTTGGTTAGTGCTGCCCTGTACTGTACCTGTCCGAGTAGAAGTATGCGAGTCATGCATCCCCACACCTCCGACCCTGCTCCAAACTCTCTGTAGCTGATCAATAGGCTGTCAAAGTGCCTAGCAGGCACCCCAACTGGGCCATCTGAGATTTCGCCCTCTCATTGTCCATCTTCACTGTTTTAAGTGCATTTATCAGGTTACACGCCTGCTCTCCTCACCACTTAATGCATGGCTGAGCTGCTGTCCTAAAAAACCTAATGGCCATCAGCGGACCTTTGTCCCAGTTTGTCAAATTACTCTGGTTACATTTTTCACCAGAGCATCGTGCAATGAAAGAGCAGACAACATAACTACACTAAATATTTAGCTCTAATATCAGTTTGATGTGGGTGTCTGACAAAAATCTTTAAAATAACGTTAAGTGAAATGGTACATAAGGCTTGTATTTAGTTAATTCAAGCTAAATAAATATGGGTCAAAATGTTGATTCTTGGGGAAGGAGCTGCGTGAACGAACTTTCAGCAGATAAGAACTTGAGAATTTTAGCAAAATCCCCAGAGAACGTGTCCCAAAGGAGCTGCCACACTGCGCAGAGATCACACTGACCCTACAAAATGGCAATGAACATACTACTTTCTGCTAAAACCAGTTCGCTTGTGTTCTGTAATACTTGCAGATTGCAGTAAAACAAGCGCCGGCACGTTGTAAACTGTATACACACACCGCACACGAGATAACAGCACTTGAAGGGTTTTGTTCCTTCATTTGAGATTTATTTGCTCATCTGTATCTTTATCTGTGCTGCTCCCTGATATGAAGCTGTGGGGGAGCAGAAATATTTCCAACTATCTGCCCAATGTATCTCCCTCCACCCAAGAAAAACACTGGTCTCTGTGTATGTGTGTGAGTGTGTGTGTGTATATGTGTGTGTGTGTGTGTGTGCCAGAGACTTCTCCCTGCTGTTTTATAGCCTCTGCCATGTATTCACACGTTCTTATGGGCAGTTCCAATTTAAGCACTGGTTTGGAAATAATGAAGGGAGATAAGGAACGCTGATAAGCATGGATATGTCCATCAAATGGAGAAAAACTCTCACAGAACGGTGTGTGTGCTCACTTCACAAGCGTTTAACAGAATCACTGTGTTATCACTGTGGACTGGGCCTGTGCTGGGAATTAAACGTTTGTTTCACACGAGTGTGAGGGTGTGGTTGGTAATATTTCTGGGCATTTTTATAATTGTAAATCCAAATTGTTTGCATTTTTGGGGGATTTGCATTTATTGTAAATATTTTTTGATTCATATTTAAAAACTAAAAATTATTGACAAATGTTAATGATGTATTTACCGTAACATAACATTTATTAAGTTGATACGTATGGTGAATAATCTTTCAAAATCATTAAGTTATGATTTAATAGAAACCCATTTTTGTCATCTATACTGTGCTTGTTAGCACCATGAATCCTGGGATTTCCTGGGGTTCAAAGGGGCAGGAAAGAAATGGTCAGACTCAACTCTGGAGGGAAGCCACGGATGGGCCTGACCTTTTCAGGATGTCAAGCAAAGGTTAGAAATCTCCACTGGCCTTAAAGCAAATGCACTTGTTTGCCATAATGGAGGAGGCCCCTGCCTTTTTTCAGCTAGAGACTGGTTCTGGTCCCGAGAGAGTTCCCACTGATGGAATTCTCTCTGCACACACACACGCACACACGCACACACACACACACACACACATGCACACATGCACACACACACTGTACTCCACTACTGCCTGCTTGAACAGAATAATTGTTCAAGTAATGAGAAACGTGTTTTATAAAAATGTTGTTTTACGTTGTACTGTTTAGAATGATTCTCCTTATTTCTCTTTGCATGGTATTTTTCATTTCAGGACAATATACACATGGAGTGAAACAGTCAGCAGCATGACGAGGCAGCATGCGATCTGAGAAACAGGTCCATAATCATCCATTGGCGATCCCAGGAAGGAAACCACTCATCCCTTATCCTCTTATGAGATACAGTATATGAAGGTAAATTCTCATAAATATCAGCGAGACTCTGAGTGTCTGAGGCTTCTGTACACATATTGTACATCATATAACACGTACGACTGCTCATAATTCACATATCTATATTCATAAACATGATTTTGTATTTAAAATATGACTCATAAAGTGTGATATGTGGAAATTGACAGATGATTTGTGAATCCTGAATTAAATCTAAATATAGATCACATGTTTTATGTCCTTTTCTTTCCCCTCTCCTTGCCTGAGAAAGGAGCCTTGACCAGGCAGGTAATTTACAGTGTTGTGGGATGAGTGCAAAACATGCTGTAAATAAATAAGAGTCAACACATTTCACTTTAGGATGGGGGGAGGTTAGCCATCTTCCCTCTATATACCACACCCTGCTGCCCCACTGAAACAGCGATGTCCATTCACTGGGTGCATCGGTATATCACCGGGAGAAAAGGGGGCTGCAAATGGGGCAGCAAGCGACACTGTGCAGTCCATTTGCTAATTTCAATATGGTGTCCGTCTGTGTGGGTATGGCCTTGGGCACAGCAGCAACCCCCCTCTTAGTTTACCACCGCTCCCCCCTCCCCGTCGCTCCCCTGTGTCCCTTTGACCTTGTACTCAATCACAAACAGACCTCATACACACACACATACACACATATTGACTATAAGAAACTGATTTGACACCAAACACACACACACAAGCCTCTAAATTTGTCACACACATTCACATGAATGTATTCACTCATTTGGACATTTCTTAAATCATATTATTGTGCACACAAAGTAAGCCACCTCTCAAAGTGCCTCTCATTGTCAGTCCGCACCAAACACAAAGGTTGCCTCTGTCGATTCCTGACTAGCAACAACACCTTCAGCGGGCAGCTGCAGGACTCATTGTGTTGTCTTTGTGCAGTAAAAAAAAGCTCCCGTATTGGCAGGCATTTCAGGACACTTTTAGTGGAATTAACACTGTCAGTGAGCACAGTCAGAGGATAGATTATTGCAGAAATCCCAATAACCACAGTGGTTAGTGTGTGTGAGTGTGTTCTATAGCTTGTCTCTTTGGCCCCAGCAGCACCGACATACACTGCATTTGGCTGTGTTCGAATTGCTGTTATTTGCTCAATAACTCTCCACAGTGATATGACTATGATCATAGCCCAGCTGTACAATGTAACATCAAATGAGTAAATGCTATGTGCTTTTGTTCTAGTGCTGTTCTCCTGTGTCACCTGCCCACCTTCAGCTCAAACGTTTTCTCTAGTTCCAAACCATCTACCACAAACTTTCAGAAAGTATGTAAAAAAATCACAATAATCAAAATGATTCCTTTTCCCTTTTGTGTGCATCACTCACTCTTTGATCATATAACAATATTTTAGGACATTGATTTGTCCTCAATGCCGAGATCTGACTGACTGCTGTGAAAAGGTTTACTGGCTCATGAATCAGGATTAAAACACCTCCTGTCTTCTCTCACCCTCCTTCTCATTTGTGTCGCCATGTGTGTGAGGGTGCATTTGTGTGGGATAGGTGTTGGAAAAGAAGCAAGGGGAAATATTACACAATCCCCTTTGCATTATTTTAATTAGATTTCCCAAGATAGCTCAATTAAGTCATATTGCTCCGGGGACCCAGCGGTTTGACACTCACTCACAAGTGTGTGTTAAGTAAGGCGGAGAAACACAACTATTAAAATGTACCACTGTATTTGTTTGAGACAAACGCTTTTATCAGGTATGTCTCCATCAATAAGGCTTCTTGTTAATTTCAAGCAGACATGTTTATGCTCACACACAGGGCAGGCAAAGGTAGATACTGCAGCCCAATTCTGCTGCCTCTGACGAATGAAGGACAGCGCACTGTAATCCGAGGACAGCCCCGTAATGTAATGTATTGTATATTCTAATGAGAAGAGCTCCATCTATGGAGCACCTGTTGAACTGCATTCATGATAAAGTCTCCTTAAAAGCGGCTGAGAAGGAGCTTGATACATCAGTGTGTTTATGGAAATTCTTGTGGAAAATAATTTCAAAGCTCTATGTTCAGCAGCTACAGAATAAATCTGATGGACGCTCAGTATTAGTGTAGAGATCAGCGTTAAAGGCCTGTCCAGGCCCTCTGTGATTACTAATTTGTATGAATGGCAACAAACGGGAATACGTTGGAAGAAATTGCATGTCATGTGTGGTGACAAAGGGAGATTCAGCACTTTTGATGATATGTGGTTACATTACAGGTCTCAAGGCTGGCGCCGAGTTTAAATGCTCCAGTAACATTTCCTTTTATTTATATCCGCAGACCTTGGCTGAAATAAATGAGTTGAGACAAGTGTGAGGGGCCGATGTTACGAACAATTTCTTCCTGACATCGGGAAACGAGTATGCGCTAGACATTCAACTCTTTCACTGCCAGTGGCTGACAGGCCGTCCCGGCTCGGCAGCAGGAGGCCTCTTAAAAAGATTCAATGTCGGCATCAATGTGAAAGTCGTTGTGTCATTATCTTAAATCTTAACTATCCAGCAGGATAAAAGTATGAGAGACAACCATATCAGTCAGGGGTCGGCAGGAGATGTTTTATTCTCTGTGTACAGTGAGTGCCCCCTCTCACATGCTAAGATTACTGGTCCCATCCGAGGAAGACACTCTGCAAGGGTCATTCTGCAGCCTGCCTTCAATTTACTGCCACTTTTAATATTCTGTCATAGTTAAATTTTTTATTGCCCTCTTTTATGACCGTATCCTTATGTCCTGTGCTTATGAACTTTTCTATGCAAATCACTCACTTGAATCAAAAATGGAGCCCTGTGCTCTTTGTTTTCAGGCAGCTGAGACATCAAGAAAATGTAGCTGCCTGCTTCTGTTACCGGCTCGTCATCAACCACATTTTTCTCTGGGCTGTTAGTGACTCTGCCTCACTTTTTTTGTGTAGCACTGAACATCGACTCAAATGGAACTAGTTTCTTTGAGCTCAACGTTTGTACTTGCTTCACCTCACTGTATTATCACACTCTTCGTCCTCCCCGATGACTGCCCCACTCTTGTTTTCTCTGCCTTTGAGCCTTGACAGGCCAGCAAACGTCGACAGACAGAGAAAGAGAGAAAAAGAAAGGTGAAGATGATGAGCCAGAGGTTTGCCACATGGCTCAGCCATATTAGGGAATAACCTTATGAATGCATTTAGGTCTGTCTTCTGCATTATTGTTTGCACAGCTTCTACTGTACGGTAAACATAAAGACACAGACGACCACGGTTTTTAAAGTGCTGCAGAATGGATCATCCAGTCAGTTAGGTGGGGGAGGAGAGGCAGACAGAGGTGCCTTCTGGGAAACAAACCAGTGGCCAAGGAGACTGGACCATTGTCTTGGTGCCATGGTGACTAGGACCAATCAATATTACATTTGTATGATCGCACAACATAGATACTTGGTGACTGTCTTTCTTGCTTTCCGTCTGTCCCCCTTCTACGCACATCCACTCACATGGGTTTTTAATGATAGTTATTTGACTGGGAAAGGTGTATTGAGGAGAGGGCAGGCCTGACCGGGGTGATGTGTGGATGTGCAGGGGACCTCTAAGTGCTCATGAATGGCCCTAATGAGGGTGGCAAATGGAGACATAAAGAGCAAATGGGTACACTTTTCACTTTATTCTGACATACCGTTGCTGCCCCCTGAAGCCCTTGAGGGGGCATTTGGACAGGGTGCGACCATGCTTCAAATCCTCCTCCTCCTCACCGGGCTAATTGTTGAGGATATTGACCTTGGGAAGGAGGTGAGAACAATGGAGGGAGGAAAAGTTGGGTGAAGGGTTCAGGTGGCTCATAGTCCATGCAGGTAGCTTGACCTACAGAGAAATGATTTCTTCCTCCAAGCGGCCCCCCCACACAGTTGACAGTCTCTATGCTGTACTGTAAGTAGCCATTTTGGAAGTAAAATGGTTGAAGTGAGCGTAGCACAAATCAAAAAGGATCGATGAACATGGCATCACAACGGCTTGAATCAATCACTCCAATTTCAGGCTCCATTTTTCACCCCGTGTCATTGCTGTTGCGCACACGCAGCTCTGCGGGATCCCTGTGGGAGAATGTGGGGGGCTAGAACGCACACAAACAAACGGCCCCACCCACCATTCCTTCTCCTGACCCTGATCCATGTTAGACAAGTTCACCATCCTGTTGTTCCCCAAGTCCCAGTCAATGAGTGTCAATATTCGGGCATGGCTGAGTGACAGGGACTGGAAGGGGATTCGATGAGGGGCTGATAAGCAGTGAAAGGCTTGCTGTGTTTTAGTAATGACCGCATAAATGAATGTCCACCAGTCCCTCTGTTAACCCCTGGCATCACCTCAAACAACAGGCTATTATTATTAATGGGACAGACACAATAAAACAGCTGTAAGATACTTCCTGAAAATGCTCATTACTGTTTGGATCTGGAGATTTATATCTCTACTCTCTGTATTGTAAAGAAATTAGAAAGCTACACATTTGAGAGTAGTAAAATGCTCCCTTTTTATTTTTCAAGCTGATTAATTGCCAGCTTAATGGTATTTTATGTTACATTATCACTTTAACGATTTAATACTCTTGGTTCTGCAGTGTAATATCCAAACTTCATTAGAAGTAAATCAGATGTCATTGCGCTGTGATTATTGAAATTGTAATTCTAATTTATATGTCTCAATAAGATAAGAGTAAAAAACCAGGGATGCGCCAAATAGCTTTGTGAACATAAACCACACGTGTGCATCCACTTACTACACACACAGACACGAACACATTGGGAAATTACACAAAGCACAGGACAAGGTAAAGTTAACATGTTTTAGTTTCTAAGAGCGCTCTGTCTCCGCTATGTCTGAATTCTGAAGGCATGTCGCTCTTCTGACTCAGAACACTCCTGCTTCAGCATATTTGTGCTCCAGCGCCACATGACGGCATCAGTATTGTCATTTTACTCCTTTAATTGACGCATACACTCTTCCTCACAGTGTTAATTTTACAATATGTAGACACGGTTTACCGACATAACAAAACACTAGGATAATATAAATCACAACAGTATAAAAAATGTCTGCGATGTCTTCATTACATTAGTGTGTGAGATGATAGAGAATAAAAGAGTCATGTTTTTAATGGATCATTGCCTCTGTTAACATTTAGCATAAAGGCTGTTCCCCCATTGCTTTGACCACTTGCTATACTGTATGAATGCAAACAACATGGTTTTACCAGAAAGCCCTCCTCCTCTGCTATAACAGGCTTTTATGGCGTGACAGTTGCACTATACCTCCGCAATTACTTTTCAATTAGCACAATCAACATTTCCAACACTGCGGCACAATTATTTTATAGCCCAGTGTCTTAGCCCATTAATGGTGCTACCAACAGCACGGGAAGTGATAAACCATCTGGCCAGGCTCCCAAAGAGATAGAGCACACTTAATGGAGTGAAAAAGTAAAAGCAATTAATGTCACATTAATATAATGATAATAATGCCTTCCCTTACAGCTCTGGCAGGCAGAGCACAGAACTGGGACAGGGCTTTCATGAGCGCTGCAAAGCTGAGGAGAAGCACTCTTCTGGGACACTCTAGCAAACACCTAGCAGGACAAGGAAAACAAGCTCTCTGCTCCTACAGCTGTAACATCAATGCAAAATGTACTCCAGTCAGGGGGGAAAAGTCTGGATGGTGTAATAAATACTAACAGGAAACAAGCAATGCTGTCAGACAATTAATGCTGGTGCATCCATCAATAATTTGGATGTGGGTGGTGGGTTTTAAAACTGATTCAGACCAGCTATTAACATCATGAGGGGAACATAGATTATGTCGACTGTATTTAGGTATTTCTACACTCAGTTTGAGGCTAGTAAAGATAACATTAGCTTGTAATATGACAGCACTCAGGTTTGTGACGCAATGGCCGACTTAATTGACGTCTGTTACCATGTGTGCCTGCAAATGCATGTAAGATGTACGTGCACGAATAAGGAAATAAGTGTGTGCATGCACAGGAATGTTTTTGTGCTTGATTTCATTGGAGACTGTGTGTGTATGTGTGTGTGTATGTGTGTGTGTGCGCGTGTGGCAGCGCCTGTCTCAGGAGTAGCTCTTCTGTCCTATCTCCTGACCCCTCTGTGTTCCCGCCGCCCTGCTCTGTTTGTGTTAATTCCTCTACATCTCCAGGGTGGCTTACATTAGAATATCTTAACCACTGAGCTGCATTAGCATAGTGTGATGGATGCCGCTGAATCTCCATGCCAGATAATGTCCACATTTTGCATTTTAAACTAAGCTACGCTATGGACGTGCTATCCATTTTCACCGAGGGAAATTAGGTCCTGGTGGGAGAGCGCCTGGCACTCTGTCATCCCAAGCAAAGCTCCCTGCCCAGCTTTTATGACACCTCTGGGGCACCATACAGAGACAGGTTGAGGGTCATTGTCTAGCACTGGTCAGCTGTGATGTCACATAAACACTTAGTAAACTTGGGTGTCAGTTTACTCCACTTGTTTTTTTACATCTTGCCAAAGTTGGGGATGGAGTGCTCGTGCAGTTGTCCTCCTGCAATATTCATGTGTTTCTGTGTGTCCACCTGTCCACCAGTCTCTCCGCAGCGCACGTACTGTATTTCCTCTCATGGAGTTACTTTCAAGTGAAGCGTGATAAATCATGCATAATTTCCATTTTAATCTGTATAGTCCAGCAGACAACTTGTGTACACATGTCTCAGTGCAGTCAGACTACCTTGGCTGTGAACGAGTGTTGATTTCCGTTACAAGGCTGTTGTTGCCCCCGGGAGTTGATCAATAGGAATAAATCAGCGGGTTCCTTTATGTGACGTGAGATAGTTGTACATTTATAAGGCTCTTTATGAGATAAGATCTCAACACTTGGGCTCGCATCATTCACACTACACGCACATGCACGCAGAGCCCAGGTAACAGAATTACTGCATGACTGTTTGCATGTACACACATCACATACAGTTTACCATTTCTTTTATCCATAGTGAGAGTGATAACAGGAGTCAGATGGGGTGTTGCCAACCGTTGAGTCAGATTGTGTTGTAAAAAAAATTGAATGAAAAATGACAATGCTATTGTGAACTGATGCACTTTATTGTGTTACAGTCAAAGAGCTGCCGTTTATGAACACCAGCCATATCAGAGGAATGAGAGGCTCATTGATTAGCTGTCTCCTTGCTTTCTCTTCACACAAGCATGAAAGGCATTTCTATGCAGCCTGGTAATTCTGTAATGTTCTGCTAATTACGTCTGACTAATTATGATTCTTTTATGTGGCAATATAAGCTGGGAGTTTCCCCCCTTATTACAATATAGGTCCTCGTTCTGCTTCATTGATCATGATTGGATACCAAGGCCTCCGTTTTCTGTTTATTTTCTAATTAAATATTAGCTTTGACCACTTTGGGGAGGGGAGATAATTAAACTATTACACCCCACACCCATTGACCGCTCCAGAATGTGATCAAGTGCGACTCAAGCTTTAATTAAACGCTTGAACATTAATGTTTTTTAAGGTTAGAAAAACCATGCAGGATGCTTTCAACACAAAGCACATTGACTGACCTCAAATTACATCCGCCTTTAAGTAGCAGATTGATTGGGGAAGAGGAGGCTGTGTTTATGAGCTAAGTGTTTCTGAATAGAGCTGCAGCACAAACCTCTCCTGTCCTTTAACATGCCCCATAAAAAAGCTCTCCTGGAATGGAGTGTGCAGTATGTGAAAAACAGGAGGGATAATTTAACTACACACATGTGGACGAAAAGGAGTGGGACGCGTGTGCTGTGGCAAATACAGGATGTCTCAACAGAGAAAAAGAGAAGGGGGTGTGCAGGGACAGGTGTGTGTGTGTGTGTGTGTGTGTGTGTGTATGAGTGCGTGCGCGCAAGCGTGTGTGAGCGCGAAGAGAGTTAGAAGTGGAAAGCAAAGTGCCACCGCGCTCTCTTTCTCTTTCTCCACAGATGATGGATAGCAACAGTGGGGAGAACAAAACCAAGCATTCCTCATGCTGTCACCACAATGAAACAGGGACATAACAGGATTTGGTCACAATGCGAGCAGAGCACTTCAGAGAGATGCCAGGCCATCATGCCACTTCTACTGGAAGTCAAAGACTCCATCCATCACGCATAACGTCCCCTTAGCATTTGACTGGTGCTCGCTTGCTGTCTTCCCTGAGACTTCCCAGTCTAACTCACAAACCTGAATGATACATTTATCGCCCTGGCCATTGTTTTTTCTGTTGTTATTCTGTTGAAGAGAAGGTTTTTGAATGAGGTTATATGAGCATTGCACATAATATATGCATTCAAAATGAACTGATTGTGGTAGTTTGGATAGAAATAGTGCAACATTTAGAAACATGTGAAACGAGGAAGGTTGCTCAGTGGTATAGAGTAGTTGTCTTCTAACACAGGGGTGAGTGGTTCAACTCACAGTCCCAGCAGGCTGCATGTCGAGGTGTCCTTGGACAAGACACAGATACCCTGACTCTTGACCCCTCACAGGGGCAGCCTGTCCACAAAGAATTTCCCAAAGGGGATCAATAAAGTATTTATTATTATTAGGTTTTTTGACATAATGTAAGTCAAGAAAATACCCTGTGTCAGTGAATTATGTAGCTCGAGCCCACAGACAGTTAAAACAGTTTATTACAAAGACTGCAAACAGGTGAAAACAGCACCTCTGATGCTAAGTAATCACTAACCATTCATTTAATCCATGCAGAGTGTAGAAACGTTAGTTGGTTTTCCCGCTGGATTGTGTTTCTGTTTCTAGGCTGGGACCAGTAAGTTTGTGAAGCCTCTGTCGTTAATGCCATAATATATTTTTACACTTTGGTTGTTAGTTAGTGAACTCTAGGCAAACAGAGGAAGCACAGCACAGACTCAAGATCAGTATCGATCAGCTTACCGAAAACTAATGAAATATCACATACATAACTAATATATTTTGTGCCTGTAACTATTGTGTTTTAAATTCAGTCAGTTTATTTTATATTACTCCCATTTTTTTATTGGTTCTGTCTGTCCTCACCGTTGTTGGGTCCAGTCTACATCACAGTGCAGCACCAGCAGGTGTTCTCTGTGTCCAAAGAGGAAATTAACTCTATCTTAGAGGTGGGCTTTGCTCCTGTCTGTAATGTGAAGCCCCCCAGTCACACTACACAAAACAAGGACTAAGGGGGAGGGACACCATTTACAACTCGGCTCTTGAGCGTCTGGCACGGTGATAAACATGATTGTGTAACACTCCTGTATGTTATAATCTGAATATTGTTCTGTGAATAGCAGTGAGGCTGGGGAATGACTAGAAATGAAGGACTGGAGGAGGGGAACATTGAAGGGGGAGTTGCATTCTCAAAATTAAAAGTTGTAGCCTATTAGTCTGTGTTTGGTAGCTGAGCACGCGCCCATGCCTAGCAAAGCTGCTAATAGGAAAAGATGTGTGGAAGTGTATGATTTATGGTTGCACGCAGGCAGGGGTGGAATAATTTGGTGCAGAACGGGTACTTACTGAACGGCAACAACTCGGCTACTTATCCGTACTTTCTGGTGATAAATTAGCTCATGTTTAAAGTAGCTGGAGGCCCATTTTTCATTTTGATTACTACACTTGATATCTCTTTCTTTCTTACTCTCTCTTTGTCAGCAGTGGTTCCTCGCGTGTTTGTGTATGGTTTGGTGTTTGTGTGTATTCAACACAACCCCTGGTCCTCAACCCCTCAGTGAATCGACACTGCAATATCGTTCCATGTAAAAACGGGGTACCATAAATTGCGAAGAGACCCAGTATGGCCAGAGCGACATGGTTTTTCCTCATTGCCCATGAGCTGTCCTGTTGCCAGCTGGATGTAGGGCTCCTGTCAATCAGCCCCCGACCCCTGCTGAGACCTCCCCTGTTCAGACAAGGTTCCCATTGATCCTCCCATCGCCCCTCAGGAAGCAGCTTCAGTAGGAAAATAAGCAAGTGAAATATTAAGTTATAAGTCAGTTCTCAATCAATAACCAGAAGCAGGGAAATCCAGGGCCAAGTCCCCATGGCAGTGGCCTCACTAGCCAGGGGGTAATGCGATTGAGGTCTGTGGCTCATCCCAAAGACCTGAAAGCTGAGCCGAAACTATCCCTGCGCTTCCTTCCAGGCCATCACACTGATTTCACTGCCAAGTCCTGCAGCACTAGCTGGCACCTGCTCTCATTGTCCTCTGTCTGGCACTGCCAGCCGTGCCAGTGCCAGAGCTGGACACTCTACAGACAGCATAAATAAAACATATGAGAGCAGTAATGAGAAAAGAGCTGCTGGGCCAACAAGAGTCAAAAAGCACTGTCCACTGATACTCACAGATAGACAGCTCAAAGGGAGTCTGGTACAATTACAGTTGTAACAGAAGGCCACAGAGCCAACAGCTCCACCTTCAGTTCTCAATGAAAGCTGCAGTGTGACATTGATTACACGTCTGCATGTGTCTCCAGTCCATTGTCCTGAGTAGTTTGTTTGAATCAGTGAGTCTCTGGCCCTGGGGTGGGATAGCTTGGCAGGTGTCAGCAGTTATCTTGGCCTGTCTTCTGCAGACAAGACAACCGAGGAGGCGGTGCAGTGCCACTGTCAGTGGTTTCCCTGTTATGTCTGGAAGGGGGCAGAGGTGTGGGGGCAGCAGGGCAGCTCAGAGAGAAGGCCTTTTTACCTGCGGGCTGCGTCTCTGGGGACTGCTCCTCTAGCCCCCTCTCCCCTCCCGCCGTGCTCGTGCTGCTGACTGACAGCTATCTTTCAGCTGTGGGGCATGCACCCCAGCAACCCGCTGCTGATAAAATGTTAATGTAATTAACAGATAATGGCTGTTGTTTTTCGCTGTCAATACTCGGACTGGGAAGGGATAAAGGATTGGAGCAGCACAAAGTCACATTCAGATATCTGCCAGCTATTGTAAAATTCAATTATTTCGGCAACACTACCCCCACATGTCTTCAGCTGGTAAGCTCCATGCCACCATCGCAAGCCCCTCCACCTGCCTTTAACTCACACGTCTCATCGTCTTCGTGTGATATTGACAACGTTTCCTCTGGCCTGTGGTTTGAGCTCGTTGCTGAGAGTTTGCATTCAGCCCTTTTTTTTTTAATTCAGCCCTTCTGCTTGCTGAGTTTATTTCATAAATCATGTGACTGAGGCAGGCAGCAACAGAGCTCGTCTCACACTGGACAGCGGGGCAGACACAGACGCAGCCAGCCAGCCCTCCACCAGACAAATGTATTTATATTTGTAACCAAAAACACTACGCCTGTCAGGACATGGCTGGCGCTGCTTTGGACACCGGCTGCCTGACTATTCTGGTATTTTAATAAGTATCAAGCCCAAACAAGATTAGGTGCTTCCAGTTTACGAAATGTCAGTGAAGGCAGCACTATCACTCATAATAAATGGGCTTATGCAAACAGTGGGGTTTTTGCCATGCATAAGAGCTTGTTTGGTGTGCACCACGGTGATGCTATATGCTGATATGCAATTATTCTAAAGAGTATCAAAGTTCAGGTGTGAGTCTACCATCTTGCTGTAGCAGTGGGAGGATGCTCAGAGCTGCTACAGATTACCAGACGAATATTCCATGAATAAAGAGCAAAAAACTTGGGACGATAAGGAGGATGCTGAGAGTATGATAAAATGCATTCCATAATGGATGGTTCTCTGTGTATTCATATTTTGTTTTTAGTCCAGCTCTGTAGCTGATGTGAGTGATAACTCTGTAGCCCTGTGTTTAGCTAGATTTACTCTTAACAATGTCACACTGGAACTTTGATCAGTCCATCTCAAGTGTTTGTGTTCCTGCTCCCTAATTAACCCAGTTTGTATGTGCTAATGACACCTAATTATCATTTGTGTTACAAGATCGCTCTTGTTGCCATAATGAGAAAAACTCCTTCAAACGCTGCACCACTTACAAGCGGATTTCTGCTGTTATTAGCAGAGTGTTTATGCAATCACATCTAATTGAAGTGTTAATTAAATCAGGAATGCCATTTTGCTAAACAAAGATGCTATGTAATGCGTGTTGTACTAAAAGCTTAAACACCCCCTTCTCTCACAACCTTCACAGTGGGTACCCGTTAAACCACAACACTCCCACCCTGCCATCCAACTGTACCCTCAGCAGATTCCACAACACAGGTTGGAGAGATAATCGTTTTTGATTGGCTCCTTAATTGGCAAGTTAAATCAGGCCCTTCTCTCCATTGATTTTATAGTAACCGTCATACACAACAAGACGCAAGGGCCACTGACTCTTGACATTGTCCACCTGTCAACATCCAGACATCTCTGTCCTCGGGACACACACACACACACACACACACACACACACACACACACACTTACACACACACAGGACAGAAGTATTTATGAGCAGTCAGCTGGCAGATACACGTATTACACAGTACACAGTACATATATTTATGTCTGTTAAATGTGGGAATATAGTGTAAAAACATTTGGAAATGATCTATGTAAAAATTACCAATGACATTATGTGTCATCTACCACTCAGCAAAGGTTGATAAAAATGTTAAAAGAGGAATTAGACCTCCATTTCATTTTGATTAACACATTTTCTGCCAACTGTCTGTTGAGTTTCTTGTTGACACATATACTTAGCATGTAAGGTGTATGTAAGGTGAGGTTTCTCTAGCCTCTTGACGTATTTTATCATTCCATGTAAGAACTTATTTTACATTTTCAAATAATTCATAACTGAAACATCTGGTCAGTTTCACAATGATTGTAATTCTACTGTGAATTTAATTTGTGCACATGTTTTCTTTTAGCCTGAAACAGAGCACATCCTTTTAAAATCCATAAGGGCCAGTAGGTAATATGTTCTCCATAATGCTTTGTGTGCCCAGACAATCATTTAAACCAGAGTGAATGGAGTAATTCAGTAAGTGTTGGAGCTACATCCATTGCCCAGTTTGCATATTCATTCACAGCCCTCCTCTCACCTTTCTCTGCCTCACAAGGATGATCCATTTCTCTCCTCTGTCTTTACGTTCCTTTCCTCCTCCTCTCGATCTCATTTCATACCCCAGTCATTATGTCTCTCCCTCTTCTCCCATCCTGCTCCTGAACAGGACCCATTGGCCCTGATTAATCTGCTGCATTTGACTTAATGAGAGGTCATTCACATATCTGATCACAATGGCTACAGGAATCAATGATAGATGGCCACTTGGCAGAAATACTGAGGTGCTGAAAAAAACCAACTGAATCTTTTAGGACTTTATTAGATATTCCCCTACTGCACCGTATACCCGAGTGTTTTGTAATTCTGTGTGTAAAAGTTTGCCTTATCCTGCCTTTAAAAGGGAATATTGCTTTTATTCATTTCTGTGTTATTACAGTCAAAGCCTGTATGGCAAGTAACTCAACAATGCTCTTGGAGTTGGAGGTAAGGAGATGTGTGATTGTGTGCGCTAAGACTAGATACACAATAGGTCATTCGATAATATAGCATTGTGAAACACACTTCTAGAAAGAGCATCGGAAAGAGGTATCGGCCCACACACAAGCACACGCACAGAAAAACCTTCAGTTAGGAGATTATGAATTGATTTCTTCCGCCCCATAAAGCCCATGTCTTCCTTACTGAATGCAGTAAGATGTCCACTTGACCTTTCTTGCCGGGCTCTTTTCTGGTGAATTGACTCCTAAGTGTTTGGCCCTGGCCTTTTCAGTACTACGGGTGTCTTCCATCTGCAGTGTGGCATGGTTTGGCAGACATCAGCGCATTGCACTCACCCGTACAAATGCAGCTTCTTTGTTGACAAGAACCATGTTGTTGATTAAATTGTACAGGACGTATAGATCTACACAACATAGTAGCCTGTCAGTGAGGCGTCCCACTTCATTATGCAGAGTGAAACACGTGTATAAAGTCTGCGCTGGCATTGAATTCTCTGGTCTTTTTCCAGGTGCCATCGCAGGTCTGTGGAGTGTGGCGACAATGAGACTGGTCAGTGACACTGAGGTCCGGGCATCTGAACTAGCATCTGTTCCAAGCGTTAGCAGCACAGCGGCTGCCCTGTCCTCGCTGTTGGACCGGCACCATCCTGCACCATCCACTGTCTGTCACACCCAGCTCCCTGCAAAGTTAATTGTGAAATGGAGTGGCGCGTTGGGACCCTCTCACTAAGCAGCCCCTAATGACAGGCAGAGAGACAGCTACACATGTTTGCTGGCTCTCCCTCTGGAGGCAGCTACAGATACCGCTCCAGCACAGACACTGACCTGTCACAAAGCTGTCAGCAGCCAGCCTGTCAGCCATGCAGCCCAGCACGCAGCCTAGCTATCCCAGGTGCTCGGCTGACAATCTCCTCACCCTGTTCTGTTGCCTGCTCTGCCAAGCCTGCTGCCACTAAGATTCATTAATGCTTTATTCAAAGCGGCCTTGGTTACTTTATTATAAACATGGGAAAAAAAGTGTGTGGGACACCAGCGAACAGCACTTTTCACGCTTTGAATTGCATTCTAGATTCAATGTTGATCGGCCATCTAGTACTCTGGTGTCACATTTCCGGAGATCTCTTGCTATCCGGTTCCACTCGATCTACTTTGTTAAGACGACTCCTGAGGTGTGTGTTTTATGTTTATGAAGAATTCTCCTGGTAGTGTAATGGAGCTCAGCACAGACGTATGGAACACATGTGCTAATATCTCCTCATAGGAGCCCAAATGAGCCATTACAGGAGCTAATCTGACAGGCACACTGCATTCAGTTCCCCATCTGCCAGATATGGTTCTGAGATCCACAGTGTGTTCCTCCTGAGTGCAGAGCTGGGAGGGAGAGGACAGATGGAAAACACCGCCTTTCGAAACAAGCCACTGACCATATATGCAGAGAGATGCATGGAAAAAAGGGCATGAAGTTTGAGAAAAACCAACATCCGAGTCAGAGCTAGCTTGTGTGAATTCCTTGCTCAGAAAGCTACAGTAAATTTCTGTGATCTGTCAATTCGTAGGCTCCTCTTCTTCAGCTCAGCTTCTTGGCTTCCTCCACATTCTGAGCCCATGGAGAGCAAGAGCAAAAAAATGTGGAGGGGACAAAAAGGCCATATAGGCTGCCGTCTACCTCTTGGGGGAGAAGACATATAACATTAATGGTATCCGTTAACATCTCCTTAACCCCAATCCCCTTTGCTTGCGGAGAACCTCCCATTCCCGTCTTTTTCCTCTGCAGCCAACCGCAATCTACTGACGAGCCCACCACCACCCTGTACCGCCACCCCCTCAGGCTCTGCTCCCTTGGGGCCTGTTTGTTTCCCTGCCAGGGGCACAGGCGGTGGAACACTGATGAGGTGCTCAGGCCACCGTGAAATGCGCCATAACCTGCCAGCGCAGGGGCCTGGTGAGATTGCCGTATTTACTTTTTAATCTGGCCGCCTTAATACATGCGATAAAAACTTTGTCACATTAGATGGTGACAGATGGGCCCGGAGATGTTATTACTGGTCGGGGGAGACAGGGGAGAGATGGTGTTGGGAAGAGCTGGTGTGGGCTGGGGAGCACAGGGCAGCAAGGGGGGTGAGAGGGAGAGAGGCAATGCCCCCAATCACGATAATTTTTCATCACCCCAATTACATTGTTGAGTGCGTCTTGGCAGTGGCATGTGAACACCCAGTCCCGTTGCTTGGAATAGATCGAGGCAGAGAGACATAAATAAAGATAAAATGAGATGCCCTAGGTCTTCTATCCCGCTGACTATTCCTCTGCCATCTCTCCAAACTGATGGAGGCCCCGTTTAAATGAAGGCTAAATCTTATTTAGATAAGAGAACTGAACTGCTGCCCGGGATGAGAGCATTATTGTTTGTTACTGATGGCTGGAGAGGTGGAGAGGAGGAGGGGGGCGCCCTGCGAAAGTGGCTGATCTTTGCATGTTCTTATGCCGTAAGAGAGATTGAATGTTGTTCGTGTGTTTACAGGATGCAGGCGTACAGGCCACATTCAAAGAATATCCGTCTGTATTCAGATGGACAGGTATGTTTTTCCCTTTTCTAAGTGTGCGTTTGTGAGCTAAATCCCTTGGTAATAAAATTTCATTGTAATATATCCATCCTAATCTCATTTCCTATCTGGGAGCGCTTTGGCTGTGTATTGCATTGAATACAAAATCAAAATATAACAGTTGTTTATTGCTTCCCTTTATAGCTGATCGTCAGAATGTGTCTGTGTGTGTATATTTGTTTCACAAACATTTAGTTTGAGCCATTGAACACGCAGCTCTCAGCTGCCTCAAGCTGCACAAGTTTAGCAACTGTTTTTCTTTTTTAATTGTTGTGGAAATTAAACAAGAGTGTTTGTGACACGAATGCTGTAGGTAATGAGAGCCTGAGAGCAACTGGGAAGCCACGGGCCCGCGTGCACATCATTAGGAGCACAGAGGCTCCCAGGCTCCACGCTAGCGTGAGCCACTAATGAAAAGAATGTAGTCACAGATCTCATTTTTCAGGCAATTCTTGTGTAAACTGGAGATTTTCCAGTGTATGCACAGTGGAACAGCCCCCACATAAATCACACAGGCTGGCTGCCTCCAGTAAAAGAAAGAGGGGGTTTAGAGCACATGCTAACCACATAGACATATGCTGCATGAAACTGGAAATCTGCAGCGGCACAGCCACTCAGCACCTACACCTGTCTGCACCCCCCTCAGCACACACTTCTTCCCATCCTTTCTAGCTCTCTATCCATCTCCAAAATGCTGTCCAACAGCCCAGCCCCCATCCTCCCCCTCACACATCCCATCTCTAACATCCCCTCCTACCCGCGGGCAAACCAACCAGCAACGCCTGCATGCAAGCCATTGAAATGGGTCATTTTTTAATTAAATACAATATTAATTACTGCGAGCATCATTACCGATATGTGAGATTTGACTAATTAGTGTAATAGTTTTGGAGTCACGCTCATTAAATATGAAAATTACAGCAGTAGAAGGGATTGGTTCCGTGATCAATCTTGTATGGACAGAAAGGAAATGATTTAGAGAATAGCTTTTATTGTACAATTAACTCCATTACAACCTGCCAGACAAGAATAAAGAGAGCAGGGAATTTGGTCTGTGTTAAGAGTTCTATACAAATGCTGCCTTTGGCTGCTGGCTCTCCCTCATTTTCAAATGCAATCTTTTGCCTGTAACTAGATGAGACACTTGCCAAAGCATACAATACCCTCCAGAGAAGCCTTAGCCTCATCACCCACTCAATTAGGACAGCTGCTAAATAGAAGACTTGTTGATCTCTTGTCTTTGACACCCTCAGAGTCTATTGTTCTTCGTAGTTTGGCAGCTACAAGAAAAAACAGGTCATTGTTAGTTACCGGGAAGAAACTGTTGTAGTGGTTTGTCTGAACAAAGGTGCTGCCTTTGGAATGACCTCCAGCACTGCAGTGTTGGATTTTACCATGTCAAACACTACAAAACAGTGTAGTGACTATAGATCATTAAGGTGACACGCCGGACTTGGATAAATGATAAAAAATAAAAGTATGAAGACACTATTGTCAGTGCTCATGCTGGAAATATAGAATGGATGGTCTCCAAGGTGGGCACTGAACTCCACTGTTGTTTGTGTGCATGAGGGTCTCTCTCCGCTGCTCTGGTAAACACATTGCATAGGACCACAGCCAGTGCATAAAAGCTGAACAGAGCTCCTCTATGTCCTCATCGTGTGTATTGCTAAACACTGAGCAACAGAAATTGGCCCTTTTGCTGGAGTGGGCTTTGTGTGTTTAGCATGTCAAAGCTGTGAAAATAACCATATTTGCGTTGCCTCCTCTCTTTCCAGGTGGTCTATCATATCTGGGCCCTCAGACCAGATGGCACGAGCTGTGTGTATTGATCACTATGGCGTATGGGTAAGGGGAACACCTCTGGCTGGCACACCAAGTATGTTAGTTTCAACACAAGTGATGGCAGCCACGGCAAAGCAAACAAACTCAAAGTAATTCAAATTACACAAATGTTAAAACTGCGATAGGCTAATGGCATCCGTTACAGTGTTGAGCAAAGATGTGCTTGAACAAACAGTTAGTATATTAACGGCTGGATGAATAAGGATTTATAATAATTATTCAAATTCTTTCTATACTTAACTGTGAATGAAATTGTGCTTCTACTCAAACACGTATTTTTCTCTTTCTTTTAACCTTGTACCTTCAGTGTCTCTGTGAACCTCTGCTGCTATTCATATGTACTATAAACATTTTCTCCTCTTTGAATATATGCAATAATCATATCTCCAGCCGCATGAATACTGGCCCTTCATATTATTATAATGCTAACCTCCAGACTGCATGCCTGATAGCTAATACTTTATCACAGCTTTGCCTTTTTTATGGGTCTGGTGTCTCTTTAAAATGATTGTCCCTGTTCTGATCTGATTAATTTTGTGTGAGCGCAAACAATTACTTTTCATCTTTATCTGCTCAAGGAATCACCCCTTTTTATGGGTATCATTTATTACAGGTGGACAGCTACTTGTTTATTAGAATTTCAAGCAGCCTATCACCGCTGAGATCTCCCACGGTCTCTATTTACATTTCAACTTCAGCTAAACAGGCATGACAAACACACATAGCAAAGAGGCAGCCGTGGCCACACTTCATTTTCATATTGCCTCCTCGCAGGCCAGACGGACTGGACTTACTTAATGCAAAAGTTCCTGACATGGCAGCAGAAGGTGCTGAGCAGAGGCGAGAGGAAAAGAGAGAGCAGGAGACACTAAATAAGCAGGGAAGCAAGAGAGAGATGGAGAGAGGGGAGAGGAAAGTGGTGGGATGGCGAGAGCAGGTTGACTGAGTATGTATTGAGCTTTCAGGTGAGTGTCCATCATTCAGGGGAAGAGGCTGGGTTCATGGCCTCTGAAATCCATCCATGGCAAAGGGGTCTTCACAGTGAATATAAATATATGTGTGTGCCACAGTCAGGGCCACTCCTGACAAGCCAACAGCTGTTAATTATGAATTGGCCTGCAGAGAGGGAGACAGCCTGGTGAATATGCAGAACTGAAGGCGCGTACAAACCCATGCAACACAAGTGTCAGACCCCCACTGCACCCGGAGTGGCGGGGGCTGACCTGGGTGTCAATCACTTGCACTAGCCAAGCAACAGGACAGGGATTGCTTGGAATGGACCCAAACCTCTGCCGTTTGACTCATAAAAATACTTTGCACTGGAAGTTAAGTGAGTGGTGTGAGACAGACGTACTGAATGGTTGAGAATCTCCCTGTTTCTATTTATCTATCTATCCGAAAGCGAGTTCGGAGAGCTATGTTAACTCTAAAATCTGCATGTATTTCTGCCCTGCTGTGTACACTAGTCATCCACAGTTGGACCAGGGTTAACAGGGCCTGTGCCTTTAATGACAGGAATATCTCAAGGAATTTTAATCAATTTTCCACTCTTACCAGCTGAATCTGCGTTAATTTCCCCTCAAGGACTTTTATAAATTTCATCATTAATAAAATCAGACATTCAATTAGTCCCAAAATCCAGATTGCCAACTGTTTCATAACAGTCCTCGTCTGATTTTCCCTTTTTTCTTAGGTTGGGTGAAAAAAAGTTAAAACTAATTTCATTAATCTAATTGTCATAACTTCAAACCATCTCTTAATTAGTTCAAATTAATATGATTAATCACAATAATGGCAAAAACTCATTCAATTACAGGTTTTCAATGGCAAGTGGATGTGTTGGGGATGATAGGGGCATAAAGGATGAGGGCGGGAAGCAGAGCTGGCTGTAAGAGATGGGATTGGTTGTGATTATTCCGATGACTGACAGCTTATCAATCATGCTGCACTTTTAATAAAGGCTGCTGGAAGCCTCGAGGAAGGCCCAGCTCAGCTGCCTTTTTTTGTCTCAATTCTTCAAAATCCCTTTCAAACTCTTCTTATTCTTCCATGAATTATGATCCTCCTTTGAATGACTTGAGTTGCACATTTTAATGAAGAAAGAGATGTGCATGAAAACAAAACTGGACTCATCCATATGTAAATAAAATGGTCGCACAGCATATGCCCATCTCCACTACTTAGTTATTGAAGGCATGGAATTATATCACTTTATTTTCATTCGTCTGCATTTTTTCCAAAGCTGCAGATGAGTTACCCCCCCCCCCTCGATTCGGTTCCTTCCTCTGCAGACATATGGATCTGAGAGATGCATGCTGCTTTGCTTTCAATCAGGGCCACTGATCTAACAAAGCAGGAGAGCAGAAGCATGTCACCATTTGTCACATGCCACTGGGGCACAAGCTGAGCAGCAGGTACACCCTCGGGTGTGTTAGGCCAGGAGGGAGTGCTGCAGCTGCCAGTCTCTGGCAGGCTCCCTCTTGTCCTATGCTGTCCCCCTGGGACCAGCTAACCAAATGTCCCCAGTCAGTTGTCTGGGACGATTTGACCTGTGATCCAGCCATCTGGAGAGAAAAATACATCGAGATAGCTGCTTTGGTTCCATCACCCTAAAGAAGAGGTCTGATGATCAGGCAGCCCATGTGGGGACAAAGATCTCCCTGGAGAGTCAAAAGAGTCCTAAAGACACCCCTTCACTCTCCTAAATATTCACACTCCTCACTACATCAGAAGCTTCTCGTCTCTCACTAAATGAGATGCGGCACGGGGGTGGGGAGGTGGGTGGCTCACCTGCTACCCCAGGTACAATCAACCAAGAGCCCTCTGGAGTGTTAGGCAAAGCATAGCTTAGATACATATGTTATGTCTCTTTGACAGTGCTTATCATGCAGCTCAAGGCCTCTGATCCTAAACCAATGGTTATATCTCAGACAGCACTAGATCCATGCCCGATGCATATCTTGGCTGACAGCATAGTTGAAAGCCTGCAGCATGACAGACATGTAAAAGAATACACTGTACTACTACAGCTTTTGTAGTATGTGTTTATCAGACACCAGCGTTTAGAGGCTCTTGGAAATTATGCAGAACCAGACAGTGAGCGGTGCCATAGTTGCAGGATGCTGTGGCCACATGGGGCAGCATATGGAGCTATTTCCTCTTCTCTCTCCAGGACTTTTTAGACATGTCAGCTGGACCCTAATCACACATTTTTCTGCATGAGGGGAGAAGTGGAGTGTCTGTGCCGAGCTGGCTTCTTCGCTCTGCAGTTCTCAACCAACATGGTCCATCACTAGTTCCAAGCACCAATGTGTACTCAACACGCATGCATGCAAACATATACACTTACAAACCCATAAGCACACCACATTTTCCTCAGTCCAATCTTGGAGCAGGTGATCTGTCCAATATTTAGACCAATGTGCCTCAGAGCTTTTCTTTATTGTCATCATACTTTTTAATTAGTGGAGAGTGGGAACTAGTGGATGAGTGACCATACCTCAACAATTCAGCCTTCCAGAGACTCAGGGACAAAAGGGGCATTTTTCAAGGTCTAGACCCACCCTCCCCTCATATGCACAACCATCTCTAAGTCCCCAGCCACCCTTGAGAGAGAAGTACAGCCTTCCATGTGCATAAAGTTGAAATAAACTGCAGTCTAGTATTTTCATTGGGGAAAGTGAACCCAATTTACACACTGCTCCATTGGAGATGAGCACTCTAGCGTACCCTAGCTGGTAATCTTGCTCAGATTTCCCCTTTGTGTCCTGCATTATTGTTGAAATAAATAACCTTTCATTGCAATCAGTGAGGGGATCTTCACTGAAATTATCGCCTTACAGATAGCTCACTCATGATCTGCTTCTATATCCATTAACTATCCAGGAAAGTGATTTATTGGCAAAGGGTAAGAAAAAAGGGACAGGGAGGTAAGAAAAGGAGAAGTTTGATTAGACAATAGTGCCCTCTACTGTTTACAGTGCGGGTTGCTTTCTCAGCCAGCGAACACCCTGTGGAAACTGGCACTAATAACACTAATGTGCTGATGAAGCATTGGTTCTAACTTAAACGTAGCCTTTAAATGTGCCTTTAACTAAAGCCCATATTTAATGACCTTCATAACAATGATTTTGAAATTCTCCAGACACCTACGGCTTAAAAATATTAAAAAACAAATTCAAGTGCAAAATGAAGAACCAGAAAAACAAATACTACAAGTCTTCTCTGAAGATCACTTTAGATGAAAGTAAGGGCAGGGTCATTATGCTCTCTCACAGCCAGTGCTACAGTATCTAGACCCCTCCCTTCATCGCTCCATCCCTGCCACCGCAGTCCCTCCTTCCCCACACTCCTGTGATGTGTCGTTACACGCTCGGCTGGCTCCTCTTCCATGACAGACTGTTACTTCCTGGAGCGGAAACACATTTGATTGTTAACATCTGGGCCATTACAATTGCAAACTAGGGCTCTGTACATCAATCAGGAAGTGATTTCAAAACAAAGAGACCATCCTCCAATCAATCTATTGGGAAGCAGGGGCATTACATGCTCCTGTAATCCCGGCTAATTAGCGGGATAATGGGAATGAGATTTATGAATCTGCCGAGGAGAATGGAGGTGCGAGGGCACACTCAAATTAGCAGGGATGCACGCCAGCCTGGGCTGCAATAAGCAGGATGAGCTGTTGGTTTTTATCAACTTCGTGCTGCCTGGCCACATTTGGCTTGGTGTCACTGTGAAGACAGCATCACACGCTAATGTACAGACACCGTGTAAGACCCTGTTACAGTACATCAAATATCTGTTTAGAAGTTCAACTTTGGGTTCTTCTTTTAGTTTCAACACGTGGTGTTTTACAGATAAAACAACGACCACACTGCAGATACATCGTCCTGTATTTATGGATGGTCCCCTACGGTTTGTACATCATATCTTTCTGAAGCAAACTATAGAACTCCTTCCCACTTCTTTACAACTTTCTAAATCAATAAATGTCCATGGCTGTACTTGACACTGACACTGACAGGTGAGTTCTGCTCGTGAGTTGAGAAGAGACTGGCACACAGGAACCTGGTGTGATCTTGCCATTGTCATTGTGTGAATTCTTCCTTTTAGACAACTTTACTTTACTTTTATTTATAGGGTCTGGCTCAGGGAGACACCTGGTAGAGTAGACTAGGAGTCAGACGCGTTTTGAACCTGCGACCTTTTGCATTCCAGTCTGCATCCAGCTTAACCCATTGAGCTACCAGGCCACTGCAAACAGGAACATCTTATGTAAATGAATATCATGTGAATTCAAGTTTCAGTCACCTCTATCCACTGTAAAATCAAACTTTTTCTTCCAAGGGCAACATCAGAATGATGCACACCGTGACTACAGAAACTGACAAACACACATTTGTGCCTTTTTCTCAAGGATCTGGAGAGTGAGTGAATTAAAGTGTGTGTGTGTTCAAAACGGATGCACACTGTGTGGCAGTGTGTGTGTGAGATAGTGTATTCCTGGGGGTGTCTGTCTCAGTGCCACCCTGAAGCCTCTTTTTCCCCAGCGGCCCCAGCCCTGACCTTGCCCGCTGGCGGGGGACATCTCCCATTAAAGCAGTGCATTGTGATAAGGCCATTTCTTTTCCTTCAGCATCCCTTTAATGTCATCCCTGAAATATGAAGTCATTAAGCGATATTAAAACAGTGCTGACAAACTAATTAACAGAAGACATTATACGGGATGGGCTCGATTAATCCGCTTTAATTGCTCTTTTAAATGGGGGCTCCAATTAAAATTAATAAAGATTTACTGGTGATCACACCAAACTACACCAAGAAGTGGTTGTCTGAAGGGCAGCTTAAAGTCAGCGGCCTCCACTCTCAAGTTGCACTCCCTTTTGCTCCCAGTGCCCTCCCAGTGTGAGCCTGCCAAAGCGCCTGTATCTCTGAGCAGGAGATTAAACAGAGGGACTTTCCCAGTGCCCCCACTCCCATCGCCCCTTCTGTCTTCAGCTCAGGGGTGTTTGATCCTGCCTTTGTCTTTCCAGGCCTCCGCTAATGAGACAAAAAAAGATTTTTCCATTCATTCAATCACACCATCCATCCACACACTCACAGTAAGACACTCCCACCATCTATGCTTAACTTACAGGACTTACAACAAGAGAGAGTCAAAAAATTTAGATATATACCTAAAACTACAACGATCCTGTGGTCTGTCGTGAGTTAAAACTCAGCAGCTGAAGGATCCCAAAACAGCAGTTCTGCTAAAGCATGTACAATATGTCATTATGTGAGCTGTGCATTACAGCAGATATTCACTAGATGATGCTGTTGCTCTTTTTCTGTGCTTTGTCCTCAAGAACTATGTGACTGGTTCTGATTGAAAATTCTCCTTTTTGTCACTTTCAATATAAAATTCTAAGAATAATTTTGTATTAATTTGAATTTCCATGATATTAAATGCATGGTCAAATGTGGAGCATGTGTGTTTTATTCTGTTTTAATTTCACCACGTCCCCTAGCCTTTCACTTGTCATTTCATTTTCATTACAAAACATGATTTGTTTTATCAGAGACTCGCCGCTGAAAATAATTTCATATCGCACTGTTTAAGTTTAAGCCTTGTCAGCCAGAGGCAGTTAAACTACTGAAGGCATTTCTTTGTTTTCTTTCATTATATTAGAGGCTACCAAGTCTTGTTCAGAAAATGTCACCCAACAAATTAATTTGAGCAAAGCACATTTCTTTAACCGGAGGCATTTTAATTGCGTTGAGAGCATAAATCAATTTACTGAAGACGACTGATCTAATTGGAAAAGAAATGTTTATTAAAAGATTAGTTAGGTTTATTGTCTCCAGTGTTTGTCATCATCCAATCCAACTAATGTTTTTATTTCTTTAATGTTATCGTTTCTGATGTAATTTGTGCTTGGCTGCCAAACAGGTTTCCCACTTAAATGTTTGGTTTGACAACTGTCTTCTCACGAAAAGATTCTACTTTTAGTGTGGTCCATGTCCATGTCTTTATTTTTTATTTCACATGTACTGGCTTTTTGTAAAGGTTTTGGTTTGTATATAAAACAAAAATAAAACTGACAGAGTGATAAATACCAAATGATGGTATTTTATTGACGTCCAATGTAATTGATCAATTTGATTCAGTGATTGCCCGGTTTAATGGTGCACAATTTTACTGACATCACCAGACTTCCGTGTGTGTGTTTGCATTCAGCGTGCTGTGAGTGGATGCCTGGAAGAAAGAGTCAACGAGTGTGTGTGGAATTTTGCTTTGGTGGCACAATTGTGCTGTGAGGTCACCTCTGGCATTAGTCATTAGGAGGGAATGCATTGTGGCTGTTTTTAAGACATGGCAGTTGTCCGCATCCGCACCAGCCGCACAATGAATGCAGGCCTTAGAAAGTTGACTTGAATTGGCCACGGCGAACAATGTGAACAGCATAGTTTGGGGGACATTTAACAGCTGACTGCTGGATGTGGATTAGAGGCACCTTAGGGGTTCAGCTGTGGGACGCAGTGTTTTCATGGGCAAGTCAAACATTTACAACAAAAATCAAAGCATTTACCTTCTGAGTGTTGTTTCTTGTAAACATTACAAATATAAAATATATTTATTACTCCCAAACAAAACCATCACACGCAGTTTTTATATTATAATTTAGTGCATCTTTAATTTCAATAATCCTCCAGTACAATGTTTGTGACTGAAATATTTGAAAATGATTGAACTTTACATGACCTTTACATCTTCATAACTTTATACAGATAATAAAACGGATGACAATCTCGTTTTTTTTTACATGCACATGGTTTCGATAAGTTCTAACACACTTATATAACATTATACAACAAACAACAAGTGTTGCATGAACATTTACACAACTATAATACAGCTATAAAAAAACTAAACTAAAAAGCAAACTAATACTGACAGTAATAAAAAGAACTCAACTAAATAAGGCTTCACTATGAATGATTTTCTATTTGTAAACATTGTTACACACCTACAAACCCAATAACTCTCAAAATGTGATGAGGCAGTAAAGTAGTAATCTCTAAACAATATAATAAACCACAAAAGCATTCATATTTTTCAGAAATAGATTTTTGGTAAAAGTAGAACACAAGATTTCAGACTGTAGATTCAAAGTTTAAAAATCTATGTCTATGTGTGTGTGTATGCGTGTGTGTGTGTGTGTGTGTTCACAGATTTACACAATAACATCTACATTTCACCTCACTAAAATTCACTACAAGAAATAATGAAATACCACTGTCATGTCGCTTCACCTGCTCATTTCTCTGCATCAGCCTATAAATAGGAAGATGTCTTGAACTCTTCTGGGACATCGCTGTCGAGTTTACAGATCACCTTGTATATGGCCTTTTTCCAAGAGGGGTCAGAATCTTTGGCTGCCGCAATAGCATTATAAAACTCATGCAAGGTGATTTCAGCGACCTCCAGGAATCTGTCAGGAACCTAGAAAAAAAAGGAAAAAGAGAAATCATTTTGGTTAGAACCATATTCTTCTTTGTGTTCCTGTACACACCACAGAACCTGAACTGAACCTCTCTGTCTTCAGGTTTCTCAAAGTCAAAATTCCAAAAAATGATGACTTGTAGTGCAAACACACAATCTGATGAAAGGGAGCTCACCTCTTTGTTCTCTGGACACATACAATAAACGCTATGCTGCAACCATTAACCTTTAATTATTGGCCTCTTTGATTAGCTGCCGTTGATTTCTTGCACCTAAATAACCACTGGTAAGCTTTTCTCTATGGGATTCTGCCAAACAACAACGCATTATTACATATCACTTTGGCCTGAAACTGTAAATAAAAAATGACTGTTCAGGTTTAAAGCTTGAATGTTATTATAGTTTCGGTAAGAATGTGGAAGCAATCAACCGGATCTGTAAAATGCCTAGATGCAAGGGATGCTGGGAGAAAACCGCCCTGTAGCTGTCAATTCCCATCCACTGGTCAGTTATCACAACAGTTGTTAGCACAAGTTATTTTTCTTTCCCCCCATCTCCTGACACAAAAGCATCCCTGGGAAAGGAATGTCTTGGTTCCAAGGTAAAGAAAACGGTCCCGCTCCCTTTCCCACCAAACGGCCTTCTTCCTCGGAATCCGCAGCATCTTTCACAGCATTCCGCATCAGTAGCAATCTGGATCTCGCTCAGGCGTACTGGTCCTCTAATCCTGAGTTGTTTTAGTGGGATTTTGCGGCTTCCTCTTCCCACAGTTTTAAAAGCATCATTCTGGAGTTTAGATAATAGCCGTAAAGGCTGGTCAGCCACAGGTGCAGAGCGACACACAGGTCAGCACGCGGACATACGTGACCACAGCCACAGGGCAGAGGTCTGAAATACTTCAGCAAGTTAGTAACCACTGTGAAGATAGTGCCAACTCCAGCATTTTAAATGAACATCCTGGCAGTCATGAATGAAACAGGCCTAATAGCACCTTTACAGCTGACTAATTCAGTTCGTTCAATCTTATTTGCTGTTTGATGAGAGCGTCTCTTGGCCCAGGCCAACCTGGAATCTCCTTAGTGTTTCAGATAGCGACGGCTCAGCGACAATATGTACTGTTTATACTATATATATATATATATATATATATATATATATAGTATAAACGCGTAAAAAGAAGTTGGATGCATTACATGGAGCAGGGGACGAAAACAGAGGTGAAAAACAAACAAACTAAAAAAGAGAGTAATGAATGATTAATGAGTGATACTTACATGGAAGTCATTGGCTTTATTGTAGTGCATGTTCAGTGCCCGGAACAGCTCTGAGTCTCTGCTAACTGTAATGTCTTTGACATCGCTGACGCCATCAACCATGGCCTGGCGAGCAAACTTTTCCATCTGGATGTAGTAGAACTCCCTGAAGTTACTGAACCACTTGATCAGCTGAGAGGTGATGCAGCGGTTGAACTAAAACCACAAAGGAATCAAGACAAATTGAGACTAAATTGTTTCAAATACAGATTATACAGAGTATAGAAAAGAAAATCTTCAAATCTTTATCTTAATCTTTAAATGATCTGGTATTAAAAACTCTTCCCTGAAACCTGCTCACAGTAGTGTACCTGTAGGGCAAAATGCCACCTAATGGTCTGTTGCACCACACAACATTAATTGCTCTGATCTTTTCCCACCAATGTCTGGAGTAAAAAAACATCTGTCAGGGCTCTGTATTTCTAAACTCAGTCTTGACATTAGTCTTGTTATTCTATCTTGTCATCCAGAAAGACAGAAAAAATGCCTAAGGCCTGGGCAGGCATCAAAGACGCTTCTTTTCTCTGGTGTGGTGGGTGAGAAAGCGGCAGCGTAAGGACAGAAGGAAGCTTCCCTCTCATTGACTTTGGCTGATAGGATGGAATCAGACACTGGGATTAGGTGCTCCTTTGTTCAGTGTCACTTCCCACCACAGGACTGTAAGCAAGGAGGAGACGTTTGCAGGGCTGCAGCAATATCGTCCTCCCCCCTGACCCCCGAGGGTCAGAGCAGATTGAGAGGCAGGGGCCTGCTCCGGCTAAGGTTAGCAGAGGAGATGGAAGGGAGTTCAGCGGAGAGGTGGTGCAAAAAACTGACAAATGGGGATAAATGAGAGGGGCTCACAACAGGACACAGACAAGGAGGTAAGACTGAGGACGAAAAGAGAACAGGCAGAGGTGGAGGCATGACAAGAGAGGCCAAACTACACAGGATGTTGTGTTTAGGGCCAGCTCACCACTGCCTGGGTTTTGCTACAGAAGTCTCTAATACCAACTCTGTGTTGACACTCAATAGCAATGCTTTTCCTACAGAGTCCTTTGTCACTCCATTTGCTGACTGGAGTGGCTTTTTTAAAGAGAGAATGCCTCTGTATCTCCCTCTGCCCCCAGGACATACTAGCAGCTCAGCGGCTTTGTTATTTAAACCCTCCGCTTTTTTGTTTCTCTCCTCCGACACACTGCAGATTTTTCTGTCCCAAACACACATTCACAAGTAGAAACCGGGGGACAAACAAATCTGCAGGGCGTTCGGCATGTTAAAGAAAAAACAAAAATCAAACGTGTTTTAAACATTACCTTGACATCGGGAAAGAAGGTTTTTAGCACATTGGAGCTGGGGTAGCGGGTGTAGAAGAACATGAGCTTTGCCTTCTTCAGATGGCTCGGGGTGAGACCCTCCTGGATGTTCACATTAACATTAAGGCAGAAAAAACTGACAATTAAATTCAACACAGCGCCTACAGTCCTGCGCAAAGTGATAGTAGACCAGAGTATCGTGTTGCTGCAATCTGCAGCTAAATTGAATTTCACTAAAGAACAGCTCGGCATTAATGAAGGAGTCAATAATGACCCTAACATGTGCTTATTGGCAAAACAGAATTACGAATTAGATTAGGGATTTTTAATTAGAGAGCGAAGCACTTCATGTCTGGCAGTCAAGACAGCTTGTGTTGAACTGTTTTGAAAAAAAAGGCTGATTTTCAAGATATAATTAAGTTGATTTAAAGACAGCATATGTTGCCACAGCATATATCTTTTCCTCAAATTTATCTGCGGAAAATTTAAAAAAATGTTTGCAATAAAGTCGAAAGTTACAGATTTCCTTTCATTTCAATATGTAGAACATTTTGATTATGTTCGCAATAATTTAAATGGAGTGAAAGAGCAATGCATTTAACATTTGTTCAACATGTACTCAACATGTTAATAATTGCTATTTCCCCTATGGCAATGAAGATGCTCAGGAGCATTTCCTCTGTAGTCCACCACAATGCCCTAGGTCATAGTATTTCCTTAGCAGGTCACCACACTATATATTTATTAGGGAATCCTGCCTTTGAAAAAAGGGAAAAAATGGAATGAAATATTTACGTAGTATTGTTCAAAGAACAGCAGAGTTCTTTGCACTGTAAAAATGAAACGAATCTGTGGAAGCAACACATAATATCTATCTCTAATCACAACAAAACAGAAATCTCCTGTGACTATTTTAGAGTGATATATTCTATAAGGAGTGGTTTCTTCCTAAAGTTTACTCAGGCAAATATTCATGAGATGTACCGATAATTCTAATAATATTGGTGGTGGATGACAGCAGGCACAGGATTTTAAAAACTGTGTTTAACTTTCTGCACAATGGCCTTATTTTTCCCTGAATAGGAGAACTTGTCTTAGAAATGTTTTCTTTGAGATGCAATGGGACAAAAATACTGCTATCTTTCACTCTATTTCAATCATGTACATTCTCACAAAGGTATCCAACAACAAATGCTCAAGACAAGAGCTCAAGTGTTATGGTTGGGAGGCACTTGTGGTTTCCACCAGCACTCAGATGTGACCTTTTAGATGCACCCCTATCACTCTGATGATGGAGAAATAGATCCTGCACCTTTTCAAGTCTGAAAAAACGATGCTTCCTGAAACAGAAACTGATGCTTTCTCTGCCTTTGAAAAATTGGCTTTTGTTCCTGGCAATTCTTATCAAAGCCTTGTATTCCTTTTTATTTGTCTTTTTCTAGACTTAAAGTCATTACTCTGCTCAGATTAAAGAAGATGCTATAATTTTCTATGGGGTTAGCAAGATCAAAGACAAAATTCTCCTTGAAGTTTGTTACGGGAACTGCCCATGCTGCAATGAACCTCAACCAAGTATTGTTCAAATAGAAGAGTTATAAATAAATAAAGAAATATATGGAGTTTGAGTAGAATAAAAATGTAAATACAGCATATAAAAGATAATATTAAAACCACCATGTTATGTTCAGAATACCTCAGAGTGCTGATGTTTCCACAACTGGGCTTCAATGCAGATTTTGTTAAGTCTATAATTTTCATTTTATTTATAGCGGGTTTGTATTAAAGTTAAACATATATATATGTCCGACCATCTGACCTTATGTTGTCAAAAAAACTACATTGCTAATTTTTAACTAGAACAAGAGCTATGTGCTGGTCTTTTTTGAATCTAAACAAGAAAAAAGCACAGCCAATTTCAAACTTAAGTGAAAGGATATGTTGAGAGACATGTAGGGATTTCTTTCAGCCATGCTCTGCAGTTCACCGCACTCTATCTTCACGTGAGGGAGACACAGGTTGTCGACTGTCACTGCCCCCAGGGCAGAAGGACGAGGGTGGTGAGTGAGGTGGCCGGATGTCACCTTGGATCTCATGGCGATTGTGTCCCAGGGCAGGTCCACGGAGTCTGGAGAGGTCCTGTCCATCGATGGCGGAATGCAGGGGAGACCTCCAAAGTTAGAATGAGGCCCATACTTGAGAAGGTGTTCGAGGATCTGGCTGTCATGTAGAGGGGTGCTGTAATTGAATTGAAAGGGTGTCTGGTGCACTGGATAAGGTCTCTTAACCGTTGGGGTGACTGAACTCAGTGGGGTCACTGTCGGCTTGCGGACTACAAGTGACAGTGCTTCTGTCTGGTCCTGTGGACTCTGAGCCTCAGTGCCTTCGTAGTACTCCAAAGACCGGGGTTTCACTGCAGGTTCCTTGGCCTGTGGCTGTTCCTGTGTGGAGTCGGCATGCTTGCTCTTCCTGTCTGCACCCATGCTTAACTGCATCTCTGGAGAAGAGCACATGTGTGACTCTGCGGAGAGCTCCAGCCCTTTGGAAGACACCTTCTTGAACACTCTGTCCACACACTCATTGACAGCTCTGGAGAGCTCAAGCTTTAGGGTTTCCTGTATGTGTTGACTTTCTCTTTGGTGTAACACATACCCAACTTCTTTCATTCGGTCCTTACACTCTGCACTCCCCCTGCTATTCTTCCTTTTAAACTCATCTCTGGTGTTTATGCTGTGTGTGTCTTCTGTGGTATCTTCCAGGGTGTCTCGCTCAACAGCAACTTCTTTCTCATCTCTGCCATGTTCAGGTTCTTCCTGGTTGTAAACTTGAATGAACTTTTCCTGGAGCTGACGCAGGAGCCTTTGCATGCTGTGGAGCTGCTCTTTCAATTTGTGACACTCCTCGTCTTTGGTGCTGGAGCTATCACTGTTGTTGCTTCCAGGTCTTCTGCTCATCGGCCCTCCGACACCGTGATCCTGATGCTGAGGCAGCCTCTGCTTACGTTTGTTTTCCCTGTATGCTTCTCTGGCCTCTCTCGTGTCCCTGCCATCTGTGTCAGACCTCTCACTCTCTCCATGCTGCCTGCTGTTTGGAGAACCTGCCATGACTCTGATGATGTTCTCCACTCTGGCTCTCTTGGCCTGCATGTGGTCAGTCATGGGATGCTCCCCCTCTGGGCTGGTGCCTGTTGAAACATGACCACTGGGAGAGGAAGCTTCCACCATGCTGTCCTTTGAGGACACGCTGCTCTGGTCCTCCTGGCCAGAATCAGCTGCAGTGGTGCTGGAAAGGTAGAAATGGCTTTCATCTAGTGTCCTCTTGTTGTGAATTGTTTTGCAGAGGAGTTGAGAGATGATTGACCCATTGGAGTAAGAGGACAGAGGTTCCTCAAACATGTTTCTGTGGAAGCACGGCAACATGATATCAGGTTTGTCGTCATCTAGGCAGCCGTCACTAGAGTTGTGCATGTTTTGGTCGGGAAGACTGAGGTTCATGATCACTGAGAAAGACAGTTTGGGAGCTAAGTGAAATGCAGGATTCTGAAAAGACAGAAAAATGAAACCCAGTTGAGATATTAGGAAAAAGACATGTTAAAGCCTTGTATTGCTTCCAATGTGTTATTTTTAATACCTTTTTTTCTCTTTTGCACTTTAAAGTAAATTACTGCATTTGTGTATAAAATATTACTGCTTACTGTGTGTAACTGTATTGATAATTTTATTCTATTTTAGGTATATTAATTTAAAAAATGAATCTGATACGGTACAAGTGACCTTTTTTTGCTTCTAATCCGTCTATAATAGTCTATGTCTATAATAGTATTACTGAACACACCAGTAGTGTAAATTAACTAATTGAATCACATAGTGAGTAAAACTGTGTTAAACAAACCGAATTTAAATCATGTTTGTAATTCGTCCAAGTAGCCTGTTTGTCTCTATGGTAGCTTTGCTCACTTTACTCAGTGGTTGAACAGTTACATGACAAAGTCACAGAATGGATTTTCACGCTTGTCAAATGTTAACTGGTGGAATTGCTTGAATTGAGGCCATCGCTATTAAAAAAAGCCTCCTTGAGGGTAACGCACATCCTTTGGTTAGTTTTATGGAACCATTACCAATAACACAAAGGTGTAAATATACTAAGCAGATTAGTCTCATTAGTCCTCGATGACTTTTGGTTGGTTCAAGACTAAAAATCTAAATATAAAACATATTTTGCCTTGCTTATGTTTTAGTTGCTTGCTATACATTTTCATGTAATATTATCTAATTTTGATAATAGAAAAAATAGAAATATGATAATAGAAAGTCTCCACACTGACTGATACTGTAAATTCAACTTCACAGATATATCTGTCATGTTTTTCTAAAATTACACAATAAAATTGCTAAATTAACAAGCAAATGTGGTAGCCTTATGCTGTTACACGGAAAATCAAAAGGGTCTGCATTTACAAAGGTTCTCAGTTCTGTAAAAGGAATATATATATTCAGTAGTATATTCCTCCGTATCCTTTCATCTCGAGGAGTAATAATTGAGATAAAAAGAACAATTGATATGAACGGTACATTTCAACACATGAAAGCCACAGTCCAGGCACAAAAACGCACTGTATTCATAATTTACAAGAGAAAATATCAATAAAGATTCTTGATTTTTTAACCATTTTAACTATTTTATGTAGTAAAAAAAACTAGGTTTTTCTTTGGGTATTTAACTCTGTCTAGTGTGAAATACTGTCTAGTCTAGAAATACTTACTGTCTAGTGTGAAATATTTCTGTGCTCTAAAATGATTCAAGTTCGTTAAAATGCGCCTGCAAAAAAAATATATATGTAAATAATAAATATTATATTTACATTCCTGCATTGGACAAGTAAAGAAGTCAGATTCATGTTTTTATATCTTATCTTACCATACATATTCTGTCACTAACACTGTGATTACTTTTACTTCCTTGACTTTTGACGTCTTGTACATGTACTGAAATGTAACAGCATGCAGCCTACAGACTATGTTTTGTGGATACAAAGTGAATTTGACGCTCACTGCCGAAACTTCACATTTGTTGTTGATTTCTTTTTTTTTCAGACTACTTTAGAAGTGAAAGTAAATCAAGCAAATGTACAAACTAGTTAGACTTTCTACTTAATTATAAAACAATTCTTTCTGCGTTGTAAAACCTAAAACGTATACCAAATAATTCACACACAGCTCAATAACAAAACTCACCAGATATATTATTAAACTTGTCGGCGTGCGGCATGCGTGTCAAAAACACCCAGAAGTGCAAATCTCACTCGTGAGCAACCACCAGCCTGCAGACATGCACTTTGGCACACAGAGACGCAGCTGCAGTTTAACCACGGTTCACGCACAGTGAGCGGCGCTGATGGGACCTTACCTGTTGCGCTGGGACGTGCTGTCGTGCTGGCGGCCTGCGCAGACTGCGCGCTGGGCAGCAGGAGTGCAGGAGAGGCACCAAAAAGAGCTGGGGCGTGGCCATGTGAGAGCTATGAGGTGGTCATGGGCTCTTCACCCACACACTGTCAACAGCAGCAAAGTATTGGTGAGGTGAGTGATTTGTAGGTGGTGATGCGTTTAAAAACTGATGAACTTGCAGCTTGCTTGTAGAAATAATAGACTATGCTTGAGGCTATTTGAGATTAGGCATCAATATGTAAAACCCTGTGCTAGCATTCATGTGGAATTATGAAACATGCTGTACGTGCATATGTAGCCAGGAACATAAAAAAATGTTCCTCATCATTGCTTTTCCTCAATATATGAATCACTTGCTGTGTTTCAAAGGTAAAGCCCTACAGTAATACAGACACAAAGAAGACACAAATGCACAGGTTACAGGAAGGCAACTTGATGATGTGTGATGTGAGTGCTGCTGTTGAATTTGAACTGTTTAGAGCATGTTTTACTTTAGGCGCCTACCTAAAGGTCAGTTGTGGCACTTGAAAAAACTTATTTTAACCTTTCTCTATTTTATTTTATCATATCGTATCATCCCAACAAGAACATTTAACTGGAACTTGAGAGTCTAGAGGCCGTGGCAGAGAGAACTGAGGTGGACAAGATTAGTTACACACTGCACAATCCGTCTCACCCACTCTAGAGTGTCAGAATGTGGCAGATTGGAAGCTCATTCAGCCGCAGACTGATGCCACCAAAAAGACTTCAGGTGGCCTTTTTTGCCTGCTCCCATAAGACTAGACAAGACCTGTGCAGCATGTAAACAATATTACATACATTTTTATTCACATCAATTTCACATATTAAACAGCTTGCACTTCTCTGTTTATACTGTATATATATATATATATATATATATATATATATATATATGTGTGTGTGTGTGTGTGTGTGTGTGTGTCTGTGTTATATATCCTGTGTATGCTGTTATTATTCTTACTTTTATCACATTATTAATATTTTTAATAAAATGTTGCAATCATTACTTTGTGACTCAGATAGTACATTGTGGTTTTAAAGTTTGTCTCCCTGCTAGTCGTTGTTGAACAAACACGTTGAAGTCCACTTATCTTATCTTATCTTATCTTATCTTATATCAGTATCAGTAGTAGTAAAGTTGTCACACTGGTGTAGGGGTGTCAGAAGGGACCACAGTGAAGATTGTTCCCACCCCTGCATATGCGAAGCGCTTGGTTTGTCCCACACGACTTCCTCTTGTTTTGCGCATGCGTCGTTTGTCGGTGTGACCGAAGTTTCCCTTCCACTGACGGGCTGCTGTCATACAGCCACAATGTTATCCCATTCCCGGTGTCTCACCAAGAATATTGGTCGTTCCCTCTCCGCCATCCGCCAGGTAGGCAACAAGCAATTAAAACGTTGTGGTTGCCACTAGCGACAGGAGGCGTCGTCGCCTTGTGAGGCTGCGTATTAAGGCGCAGCTTCTGTTCAGCTGTCAGAGCTAGCATTAGCATTAGCTTGCTGCCTTAGGCCAGGACAGGCCGTAACATTGGAAGCCAAGGACAGTATGACACTGGTCCGTATGTGCTGCAGTCTGTTTTAAAGTTACCAGCAAACCTTTCTTGGGTTTGTCTTTGACTTAAATGTTGAACGTGTCTGACCTGAGCAGAAAGTCTTCGTCAATAATTAAATGAAGGTAACACAAACGTATCTAATGATATTTAGCTAGCCAACAAGAACACGTTAGCCATACTAAGCTAAATACACTGGTAGCTAGTGAGCAGCTTTTAGCAGTCATGCTGAGGTCATGTGGTTTATGAGAGAGAAATGCATTATTCATCAGCTAAACATTTTAATTCAGGGTGGAGATTTGTAGTTGCACGTGAAGTCAGCAAAGACGTGTGAATAAAGTCCCAGTGTCTGTAGCTGCGTCTACTTGTTCTGCAAGTTAAACAGTGAGACTATTGAGCATTACAGCCTCTGTTAGTCTTTAATGACAGTTTTACACACCACTGGCAACATCTTATCATGAGGTAGTCACGCAGAATGGCTTTCTCTAAACAGTATGTTCATTATAAAAGTTGGTAGAGTATACAGCTAATAGCTTTACTATAGTAATCGTGTTATAAAAAGTGTTCTTTAACTACCTAAAGCTCATCAATACTTTAAGAAATGAGGGTCGGCCAATTTGAAAAGAACTTTGAAACTTTTAACTCCCAAAAAACACCAAATACTGTGGAGAAGCAGGTTCATACTAAAAGTTTATTAGCATTACCCGCCCCATAACACCTCCGTTAAAAATAGAAAACTCATCAGTGCTTTGCAGAGAAAAAGTAGAAGACTCATCACAACAGAAGTAGACCGCTTAAGCCCATACTATCATGATCATAATTCTGCTAAGAAATTACAGAGAGAGATCAATACGAGTTCTGTGTGAGCCAGGAATGATAAGGAATGGACATTAGACTGGTAGTGGTGTGTGATTAGTCCATATTTCTGCTTCCAGCTGCTGTGTCTTTGTGAGACACGAATAGGGTGAACAGATAATACATGATTTCCTGGTTATTTATTAATTAATTTGGGATTTAAGGCATCCTTAACCATCACAACTAGCATCCTGCAATGATGTACCACATCATTTTGTTTTGTTTGCTCTCAGCTGGTTAATTAATTGTTTTGACAGGACAATGGGTAAAACAGGCTATGTAAGGAAAGCCCAACTTTGAATGTTTAGGATGAGTAGGAATTGCAGCACAGGTGCTCTGTGTATGTGAGTAAACTCCTTTAAGTCTGTTGGACAACAATTTCAGGTATATTTGTTAGAGACAAATGCCAACAATCGAACGTGTGTGTGTGTCCAAACCTTTGAAATGTATATATGTATCTATTCCATCTAATAATAACACTATTATGCATTTAATGGTAGAGTTCTCAGTCAAAATCACACAAGCCACCTGTTACCTACCAGATTGTTTTGTCGATTATGTCAAAGGTCATTGTCTAGGACATAGAAATTACCTTTGACCAACAGTGCAGACTTTTTTCACTGCTGCTTCATGTACAATTCCAGTGGCCAATTATTATCACTGTCAACAATGTTGTTTGAATTTAGCTACTTTAACCATCGTATAATATGTCGGTGTTATTACATATTGGAAGAGATTATATTTCCTCGTAAATCCTGACATTTAATCAAGACAAAAATGACAAACTAATTAGGACACCTAATAATGTTTCATTATTTTCTTTTTTACAGGGGAACAATGTGTTAGCTCGTCGGGCCTCTGGTGGTATGTATGTTTACCTTTCAAGCTTGAAATCTCAAATCTCCATCTTGTTTTTAGGTATTCTTTCTGCAAGTTACTTACATGCTTCTCTCTCTCTCTCAAACAGCTCTATCGACCTGCCATTCTATCACTCATTTGATTACTTTCAACAGCAGTGTGTAAGTACGCACATTTAACAGGAAACAGGAAACTTAACTTTTAGAAATTAAGGACACTTTTATAAGAGATGATTGTATCATTTAATGTGCTGTATTTGGCTGCCCTGTTGCCACAAAATGTCAAAGCCCTGACACCCAGAAAATGTCCTTGAGCCTGTAGTTCAAGCCAAATCAGGTTCAGTTTTTTGTTCATGTTCCTTTCAGAAAATCGGATCCCAGGTCCAGCATCTTCCAAATCCAGTACTTCAGGACGTCTGTAGCATTCAGTATGTTATTAACCTAAATGCCTTTTCTATTTACTCTTAGCTGAATTTACATTAAAGCACATTCACAACAAATGGAAAGAAGAAATGTGTCACCTTTGACTCTCTGTCCTGTAGGAGATGAAGTTGTCACAGTCAAGACCCCTGCGTTTGCAGAATCTGTCACAGAGGGGGACGTGAGGTGGGAGAAAGGTAACTGCCTTTTTTAATAAAAACATTTTGTTATACAGAAACCGGGCAAATTAAAACTAAAAGTACATTGGTTAGTTTGTATTCAGAGGCTGAAAGAAAGTTATCTCCTTACAGCTGTTGGAGACACCGTCTCAGAGGATGAGGTGGTGTGCGAGATTGAGACTGATAAGGTAAAATTAAGCAGATCAACTTGTATCATACTTGAATACCCACGGTCTAGATCGTTTGAGTTTGACTGGTCTGACACACAACCACTACACAACCACACAAGTGTAGCTGCACATAAAACTGTATCAAAACCACTTGACTTGTGATTATTATATATTGTTAAACCTCAGCTCATAGGTAAATGCATTGATTTGTTAGTTTGGCACAAGACACAGACAGATTTGGTATTTTGAAGATATTGTGGAACTTTCTTATCTTTTTCGGCCAGTTTGTGATTCTGTTTGTGATTCTATTGAATTGTTTTGTTTTGTTTTCCTTGCTCTTAGACATCAGTGCAGGTTCCCTCTCCAGCTGCTGGAGTGATTGAGGAGCTTTTGGTCCCAGATGGAGGGAAGGTCGAGGGAGGAACTGCTCTCTTCAAGCTTAGAAAAGGAGGTTTGTAAGACTGGATTTTTGCAGGAGATGTAGCAATATTAACATGAGGTAATAGTATTAAGATGATGCTAAACTGTTATTATTTCAACTTTTTTGCATATTTAGCAGGTGCCCCCAAATCTACGGAAGCTCCGAAAGCCGAGGCCACCCCTGCTGCCCCACCTCCTCCTTCTCCACCCTCAGCTGTGGGCCCCATTCCCACCACTATGCCCCCTGTGCCACCTGTGCCAGCACATGCTATAGACACCAAACCAGGTTAGCTGCCATAAAACAGACGGCCTGTGTCATGTGAGAACTGTTTTGCTTGACATCTGTGCTCTTGACCTCTAGCTTACGTCATTGCTTGGCTCTCCGTTGGCTGAAGCTTCTACCAGTTACGCTAAATTGATGTCCAGAGATACTAAGAGCCTCCCTGTCTTTTTCATAGTTTCAGCCATCAAGCCCACTGCTGCTCCAGCTGCGCCAGTGGCACAAGCAGAGGGAGGCACTAAAGCAGCCAGGACGGAGAGCAGGGTAAAGTGCAACAAATATTTCAGGGGTCCTAATGACTTCCAGATTTGTTGAATAGTCAGAATTTGGAACTGTTTTTTGATATTTCTCATATTTTTGTTTTCATGATTTAGGTTAAGATGAACCGCATGAGACAGAGAATTGCCCAGAGACTGAAGGAAGCCCAAAACACCTGCGCTATGTTGACGACGTTTAATGAGGTCGACATGAGGTAGGAAGTTCCGAATTGGTTGACCTACATTATTGAGCCCCCAATGCTATTTTTGATTATAAGTGAGAAATGAGCTCTGCTACATTAACACGCATAAATAGAAGCCATTGATGGGAGAAAAACTGAGAGTGTAGGAGTCCAAATCTGTTCAAATATTTATAAAAATGTTTGCGTTCTCGGGCAGTATGAGGATGGTATACATGGCACCCAATGTGGTTTCTTTGTTTCATTTTTTTTTGTACCTAATTGAACATGTATGCCAGTTAGCAAGGTTGTATTGCCAAAGGTAAAGTGGTGGATTCTGTCATTTTCACATGCACACCAGACGATGTCTTGATAGACAAATACAGCAAACAGCAACAGAACGTTTGATTCTCACTCAGGTATATAGTCCATTTCTTTTTGTTTTTGGGGAGAGTTGCTACATAGAGTGTGCAGGATGAACAACGGGATGCAAACAGTACACTGCAAAATCACAGCGTATTGTTTACAGCAGATACAAGTACAAATAGTTTTAATGTTTAGAAACGCGTTATTTTTATAACCCCAGCTTCCTGAAGGAAATAAGCACAATGCAACAACAGAAAAGGAGGCATGTTCACTCTTTCCTGTAGTTTCTGGTGTTGTGTCTGGTAATATTCCGGTGAATACTCCAGACTGTTACCTGCAGGAGCTCACACGGACATTACACAGATTTTGTATTAGGGAGCTTGTAGGTCCAGTCAGCACTCTCCAGGCTGACTGAGTTGGACATTTGTGTTCTCACATGCAGCTTTCCAAGGTCAAGTCTGGAGAAGTTCAGGATTCCAGTGCACGTCTGAAATCAGTCTTAGTAGTAGTAGTAAGCCATGTTACAGCAAGAACTACTAACCAAGTGAAAGAAGTAAAAGCCTGAAATGGCCAGTTAACAGCACATCACACTAGTCACATCAATGTTTCGTAGCAGCTGATTTGTCTGTGTGAGACTCAAGGATGGTGCTATCATACATTGAAGGAAAGTGAGTGCTTCATCACATGACCTGGCCCCCACAGTAACCCCGCCTAAACCCAGCTGAAGTGATTTGGGTTGTGTAGTGAACGACGGACACGTTGAACTGAAAAATCACTCCGGGTTATGAAGCTGGTTGAGTGAACACCAGAAAGCTGTTACAAAAGTAAAAGGTGGCTCCTTTAAAACATGTGAAATTTAAAATATAATCATTCTTTGTTACTACATAATTGCATATGTGTAAGAAATATATAAATAAAGAATAAGAATTGAATCAGGCGTGGTGTGTCTAAGGTTTCGAATATATTCCTGTTAAAAGCCAAAACAAACACTTGCACAAATGGTTATAGATTGGAATCTGTCCAATAGGAAAAGCTTTTTGAAATCCAATATCCTCTTAAACACTGGAATGTAAATATTTGGCCATAATGCCATCCAAAACGAAGATAAGAATTGTTAAAACAGGTTTTATTAATTTACAAGGAAATGTTATTGTCTGCACTTGCCCCCTGTGCTGAAGAGGATACTTTGAGGATTTCTTTTCCCCGCAAATGTGAGGTGTCAGCTTTCAGCTATTCAGGGTTTTCTATGTATCCTAATTGGATTGACATTGATGGTCTGGAGGAAGACTTCCCAGGCTAGGGCTCATCTGGAGCCGAAGGAGGTAGCCGGAGCAGGAGGCCGGAGCATCTGGGGCCCACAGAGACCTGCGCTCTGAGTGGAGAGAGCTGCCTCAACCGATATGGGCTTTTATGACAGCCCAATAAGATTTACAGTCTCTAGAAAGTGAAGATTTTTATCGCTTCTTCTCTCCTTTCTCGGAGAGTCTGTGTCTTGGGAGGGGTAATTATGTTAGCGGAGAAACCCTAGAGCTTCAACAGGGTTAGAGACAGGAAAACAAACAATTAAAAAGAGAGATACAAGAGAAAAACGAGCAATGGGGAAACGATTAGCAGGCCGATTTCAATAGCTTTAATTCACCATGATCGGCAGTAGTCAAGGTTTTTGTTTGGAATTATGTCAGATTTGTGACCTCGGTCATTCAAAGTGATTACAATATCAGAAAATTAATTTCATGGTGTTTTGGTATATATTATTAATGACTGAAAAATTATTATTATACAGTTTATATTAAGTTTTATTTCAATTGTAATACAAATTGTTAATTTCAGACTTTTATTTTGAAATCATATCAGCATTAGTAATAGTAATGGTGCAAAAAAAAAAAAGCTATGAAAGCTGACGTGAACATAAAAATGTATCAGAAAATTTGCTCGCTCCTGCTGCTTGATCTGTGCCTGATTCTGTTTTCCCTAATTTCCTTTAGCAACATCTCTGAGATGAGGAAGGCGTACAAAGATGCCTTCCTAAAAAAACACAACATGAAGTTGGGCTTCATGTCTGCATTTGTGAAGGCTGCTGCCTACGCTCTGGTTGACCAACCTGCTGTCAATGCTGGTAAAGACTTTAACTTCAAAAGACTGAGGAACCTTACTTTGTGGTATCAGGCTGACTGTCTCTTTGCACGTTTTGTATCAAGTCAATGCAAATGTGTGTGGTGAGGAAAAAGTGTCAGTATCTTCCATTGCCAAAACCCCAAACCAGCACTAATTTATTTACTACCCTGATACCACTTTGACCTATTTAGATAGACCACAATGAAGCAGTAGTGGTCTGCGATGCTGGCTTTTAAAAGTCTGAAATAGTATGTGGCTTTCATCTTCCTTTTTACTTGCGTGTAACAGAAATGATAGGCGAGAAAAGGAAATTAATCATCATGGTAAATGCAGTGATGGTTTACATCTGTATGAGTATGTACAATATATTTTTCCCTTTTTGTATTCTCAGTTATTGATGACACAACCAAAGAGATTGTGTACAGGGATTACATTGACATCAGTGTTGCTGTAGCCACGCCAAAGGTAAAACAAGTGGATCATCTTGTAATACTAAGTGTAAGTGCTTGAAGTCGTAAAGTAAATTCCGTCATGTGACTTCTCTTTCAGGGTTTGGTGGTTCCTGTAATCCGAAACGTAGAGGAAATGAATTTTGCAGACATCGAGAAAGCCATCAGTATGTTGGGAGAAAAGGTAACATTTGATGTATCATTAAGATTTCGGATTTAATGGTTGTTTTCCTTTCAATGTGATTATAAATGTGGACTTTCACAGGCTCGTAAAAATGAGCTGGCCGTTGAGGACATGGATGGAGGAACGTTCACCATCAGCAATGGTGGCGTGTTCGGGTCTTTGTTCGGCACACCTATAATCAACCCACCACAGTCTGCTATTTTAGGCATGCATGGCATCTTTGACAGACCTGTTGCAGTTGGTGGCAAGGTATTTTTTTTGCCTTTTTTTTTGAAAATTCATAGTGCTGTTCAAAAATAAAGACACTGCTTGTTGCACTAGAATATTCATGAAGAAAATGAATGAGAAAAAGGGGGCCACGCAGTGGTGCTGTGATTAGAACTCACCTCACATCTGGCTTCAAATCCACCAGTGCGTTGGTGAATATTAAGTGAAAACATTGCTGCTGAACCTAAATTTGAATAATAATTTTATCTTTTTTATTTAATAAATATATGTCAAATCAATCACGAAGAATTAGTCTAATCAGTTTTTTTTATTGTCTGTATTCACCAACTGTGTTTGTTGTATGAGAATTTGGTCTCAGTGGTTCTCTGTTGTTCAGGTGGAGATCCGTCCCATGATGTATGTTGCCCTGACATACGATCATCGTCTAATTGATGGAAGAGAGGCCGTCACTTTCCTGCGCAAGATCAAGTCAGTGGTGGAGGACCCCAGGGTGCTGCTCCTTGACATGTGAACTGTTGTGAACTCCAGGCCCAAGCAAACAACCCTACACAAACATTGGCTGTTCTCACCTGATGAACATTACCAAGTCTGCAGTTGATGTATTGTTATGTTGGTTGAGTAGGGCAGTTGGGTTGTGTAATGACATTAGTGAGGCTGGCAGTGGTTTGGTACTGGTGTGGAGAATCTTGACGTCTGGAGTTTTATGTGGTGCTGGTGTCTAGATCAGAAAGAAATTTCTAGAACTCGTGCATATGTCATTTTCTACCTACGACTGAACTGAACATATTGTGAGTTGAAGAGCAACTATATTTAAAAGCGCATAGTCCCATTTCATTTTTTTTGGTGGAGAGAAGAACAATGTGCACATTCTGGACTAGAAACCAAGAAACACTATGTTCCAAATTGTCAAAAATGCCATCTGTTTTACAAAAAAATCTGTATAAGAAAGACTATTTAAGAAAATGGAAGTTTTAAACAATAAAATATGCATTAGTCAACTGTAGTTTTGCTTTGGGTTTTCTTTGCTGACAAATCCATCCACATGTGTCCACATTACTACTGGTAAGATGTTGGGTATCCTGTACAGCTGAATGATGACTGTCATTCTATAACTGCTTTAGCTAAAGAGCAGAGAATGCTGATGTTTATTGTGCAATATCCTGTTTTCTTGCTATATTTAATGGAAGCCAGTCCAGAAATGTGTAATTGCTTGTAACTTGATTTTCTTTGTTAGAACAGATTATAAAAGATGGCTATCAAAACTGCATCAAATATATATTTTATAAGTCATATTTCAAGTCATATTGGATAGAAGATGCTTTATCAGTTTTTATTATGTAACTTTTCTTTGGAAAGCACAAGATGCAATGGAAACCAGGATCTGGTGCTGCGTCCTCCGGGTGCCACACTACCATGCTTAGATCCAGCAGAGCGCGTACTTTTTCGTTCACTGGAGCAGAACAATCAGGGCTCACACCTGCTAGTGGCTCAGCGCTTTCCAAGAGATGCTGCTGAAGAAGGGATGACACTTGATGTCACTCACACCTCCACCTCCAGAGCCCAAACGATAGCCAGCATCAAACTGAAGAAGCTGTGGAAAGAGAGTATAAATACTGTAAGATATTATTGTTTGCTTGCTGCTTTTTTTTGTCACGAAACAGAAGAACTGTGGGTGGAGAAAAGCTCGAACCTAACCTCAGTGAGCAAGGAGGCAGCTGCAGTGCTCAGGTGGTCGGGAATGAGCAGCTGGGTGTGGGAGTGGATTCCTGCTGGATGGAGCTGCCACAGTGGCTGCAGGCACAGCAGACGGAGCGTAAGAGAAACAGCTGACCCAACTTTTAGGCCCAAAACTAAATATGCTTTTGCAGATTTTTGCTCACCATCCCTGTTAGCAGTTCAAACAGCAATGCCCCAAGACTCCACCAGTCACAAGCTTCTGTAACCCTGGAAACACCGCCAATTTCTGTCAACAAACAACAAGCTAAGTTTAGCCGTTTTTAATGAAACTTTTTTGTTTTTATATTTTTATGCGATACATATAGATTTTCAGTAAGTGGACATACTGAATCCTGCCAGTAGGTGGCAGGTTACACTGACAAACAACAATGTGGTCCTATACGTGCAACGCGACTATACCTGGAGCACAGTACATCTGTTCGATGGCTTTGGAGTTAATCTCTGACTGCACCTCGCTCCACTGGCCAAAAAATGTCAAACACACCGCTCCTGTAAAAACACCATCTTTGAGCAAACTGAACATTTTCTGCACTCTCTCATGCTGTGTTGTATTTTACTGGCTCACCACTGCTGGTAAGCAGAACATTTCTAGGATTGAGATCCCGACACAGGATGCCTTGCTGGTGCAAACTCTCCAGGGCTAGCAGAATCTGTGCCCCCCAGACACACACCTCTGCTTCAGGAAGCCCCCAGCAGGTTTGCATGGCCTTGTCTGTTGGCCTGGAGGACTTATGAGGGAACTCGGGTATATGGCACCAACCATCCACCTCAATGATCTGATCTTCCCCCAGCCCATCTGATCGTTCTGATTTGAGGAAACCATCTACATCCTTGCTCTTCCTGGTAGGGCCAGAGGGAAGCCAGCCAATAAATGATTCCTCTTTTTGTTGTAGCAATTTGCAGGTTTCTTCTACTTCATCTCTTGGGGACAGAGGGGCCCTTGATGATGCCCCTTGTTTTCCTTCAGTGTTGTGGCGGAGGGAAGCAAAGGAAGGCCAGGATCTTTCTGAGGTGATGGTTTTGTCTGTGCAGTCAGAAAATACTGCTCTGTCTGTGCTTCTGATGAGTGCCACGCCATTTCTTTCCTCTGTGGTGGGGCTGTTGCTGTCTTGCTTTGAGTCTGAGACCACATCTACAGAGCTACCACTCAAAACTGATCCTTGATGACAGCCGTTGGTATCCCACGATGCACTCCTGCAGTGGACTTGGGTTTGGCAATGGAGAGAAAGATGCAAAATGGCAGGAGAGGAGCTCCTGGGATGACCATTATTTTTACTGTTTGGTGATCCTGCTTTTACAAATGAGGTTTGACTTGTGTGAGGTGCAGTTTGTTCTACTGTGCATTGCAAATTACTGTCAGTCACTGCATAGGGGCTTATTTTCTCACAGTTACATGTGGGATCCACTGATTTCCAAGCTTCTTCAAAATCCGAGCTGCACTCTATTAGTCCCATTGCAGCTTTTTGTTTATGGACTTCTGACATGACACCGAGCGCTTGACTGACACGAGCACAAGAGAGAGGAAGAGCAGGCTTTTCCTGAGTTTCACTGGAGTGCAAACACAAACTAGGAGCTGGTGGATGGATGCGGGTGTTGACCTGCATCCTCATCGGGCCAGAATGCAAAGTTAGCTGACCAAGCTTGGTATAAAACGATGCTGCAGAGCGTGTGTTCTGCAGACAACCTGTCTCCTCGATGTAGGAGTGAGTCCTGCAGCTCTCCAGACGCCGCTGAGTCTCGTCCCATGAGGTGGGGAAGTCCATGTCTGGGCTCTCGTCACTTAACTTCTCACGAATAATTCCCATGCTTTCTCTGTCGCTGTGCTGGTACCCTGTGCTGATTGTGGGTGAAGTGTAGCTGTTCTTCAGCTTGATCCTGTGCTGGCCAGAACCTAAGCATTCTGGGTGTTCCTTGGCCTTCTCATTCCTCAACTTGTGCAGCTTGGAGAAGAGCCTCCCACCTAGGACCACAGTGGACAAACAGGATAGCAATAGGCACGAGGAAAAACAACACGTTCCATCACTGCTAATGCTACGGTGTGGCAGTACACTTTATTATGCCAGCAGCAGAGAGAGCAGAGTGTTCGTTAACAGCTTACCTTTGACATGCTCGAGGTGCAGGTACACAGCATCCTCACTGACATAATACCTTAGCAACTTAACCATGTATGGCACTCCCTGAGGAATGATGGTCGGCTGGTCCCTGCTCTCCCAGCTCGATTTGACCAGACTCTGCAAGAACACATCCATATTACTGAAGTGAAGAAAGAAATGCTACTGCTTTGATTTCCTCCTTTACAGATTAATGCCTTGCTGTTACCTTCTCTGTGCACTTGCACTGGCTAAGAGGGTGAGATTTTTGAGGCAGATCAATGCTGGGTGATACTCAGGAAGAGCTCTCATTGACTGGTCTGCCACAGGATACAGAAAGCTTGGCTTGCTGCCACAATCCCCAAACAAACCCCATCTCTGCTTTCGCTGGGTAGATTTTGTTCAGTGGGCCTAATTTATATCTGCTAGTGGAGTGCAGTGCCAAGTTTTCACTCGACTGGACCTTCGAATTTCTCCTATGTAGTGCTTCTGGAAGATGACTGCATACTCACCTTGACCACAAATGTCTCCTTGTTGACCATACTTTGAACAATTAGGACCTTTGGAATGGAAAAAAACACTGTCAGGCTATCATAGCAAAACATTTACAGCGGAGATCACTGTGAGATTGTTTTATGGAACGAGTGCTGCTCATCATTTACATTTTCATTGTTTACAACAGGGAGTGTCAAAGCACCAAACTGACAGTAGGAAGTGTTTTAATACAAGAACGTCTGTCTTACTTTATCAGTCACTCCGACCACCTTACACATCTCCAAATCCTCCACAGGCGAACTCAGGTGTCTGATTGGACGAAATCTCAGACTGCTGTAGCCCTGGGGATGAAATGCATTTTTGCTTTGGATGTCATTCCCGACTTCACTACCCCACTTGTAAGTCACTTTGGATGAACGCATCTGCCAAACAACTAAATGTAAATGTAAATCTACTCTAAGACGCAATACAGCTTCTCCTTGATGCTCTTTTAATGGGTATACAGTAGGATGGCTTGTGACTTAGAATACAACTGGATTTATATTATTCTCAGATGACTTTCAAGAAAGTCATAAAAATTGCTTATTTATTTAAAGAAATGGTACAAATGTAAGATTGTCTTACCCCTAAATGAGAACTGCCCTTCCCTAGGTTATCCTGCAAATGCGTTATGAAGATTTCTTCAGCTCTCTTTAGATACTGAGTTGTCTTCCTCTTCACTGCTTCCCGACGATCCTTGTTTGGATCCACTGTAAGACAGTTCAAATGGACTGTGCTATACATTCAATTTAACAGACAAGACTGTCCTAAGGCTTTTACGAACTGACTGAGGATAAGCAATAGTTGCACACAATTAGTTAACTAGAGATTCTGGGGAAAGCAAGAAAATCTGTGTTCAAACCTTGGGGCTTCCTGTTTTTATTCTAGTCCACACATTCTCCTCAAATGTCTTGTGCGAACACCTCTTCCTCATTCATAGTATTGCACGAAGTTAAATAATTACAGACTGGGCACTTACACTGAACTCCATTCAGCAATAGGTCCACCCCATTTTTATAGTAACTGAACGCTGCCTCGTAGTCCTCATTGACCTCACTGTCTAGTGCCATGCGGATCTGCTTAGCCGCTTCCACCAGGTAATCTCTCTTTGCCATCGCTGCCTTGTTTTGGACTTGTCAGGGTCCAGCTGGGACTGAGCACAGCACAAGAAATGAATGATTACAGCAGGTTTAGCTGGAAAAAATTCAGACGTGCAATAAGGAACAGAAACTAAATCGTATGCTCTTCTAAGTGAATCACTGCAGCTGAGCATGACTGTTCAGCCTGGGATTTACCTTTGCTCCCTGATCTCAACAGCAGGAAACATGTCTGTCGGTTGTCACGGGGCTCAGTGCGCGTCTGCCCACAGTGACTCCACGCCCCAAACCTTTGCAGCAGAACATGATCGTCTGAGTCAACGGAAACAAAGAGTTAACCTCCACATCAGCACAGGAAGTGAGTACAAGCTCGTGCCTACTATTTCTGATGAACGGAAAGAAGCAGAACGGCAGGTCCTCCAAGACAGAGAAGCAGTAGCCAGAGAGATGACTCAAAATACTGTGTCCCAACACAAAGATGACAAAGAATCCACTGGCAAATGTTCAGATTTACATTCTAATCCCAGTAACACACACCATACATACATGTGTTTATGCATGCATAACGCCAGTAGACATGCTGATAAGGCATAAGTCAGCTCCAGTATGACTGGTCCTGGTGATGGTTTCAAAGTAAAAGCTCATAAACTGCCCTTGTCCTGCTTCAAGTAATGTTACTCTTAAAAGGCATCCACCCACATGATTTCTAATCACATGAGATGGATTAAGTGGCAAAGAAATTCTTTGCTAACAAGAATGTTTAAAATCACTACATTTATGCTCACAATGAGTCGGGCAGTGCTGTCACTATAGTCGATGTTTGTAAAATATAGTTTGCCTCTTTCTCCTTTTTTTTTAGCTAATGGCTGACAGACACACACACACACATACACACACCATCCCGGCTACAGTCATGGAGGCGGCATCATCTGAGGAGTGTTATGAAACGCACAGAGCCATCTCCGCTCTACTCCATCATCATTTAGCACCTCTTCAAAATGCACTTCTATAGACGCCGTTTAAGCAGTCCGCCATTTTAAAGAAAGACATGCGCGTAAACATAGACTTTACCTTTTGTTAGGAGCGCATGCCCTGTACCCTCCGCCCTGTATCCTCCAGCAGCAGCAGCAGCAGCAGCAGCCCGAGTCCTCAGCAGCCTCAACACACTAAAGCCAGGAGCGGAGGAGGAGAGAGCTCAGACGAGGCTGCTGATTGGCTGAGCATGATGTCACTTCAGGGTACCATTTCACACGCGCATCCCGACAGATGCTGTCCCATTTAAAGAGACAGTGCTGTTTTTTTTGTGGTTTGACGTAAAGCCAACCCAGACTTTTTCTTCTGGGAGGAATAGTCTGCAGCCTCTTGGTTTGACTTTAGACAACTTGTATGTGAAATCAGTTCAATTTCAGCCTCACATCCCCCAATCCCTTCCACTATGAATATAGGGATAATGCTGCCCACGATCCATAATCAGCTGGGTCTTGGTGCTCCGTGCCAGATGGAGTCAGGCACCAGTCCCAGATGAAAAGGGAGTCATTTACAAAGGAAGGAAGCTCCAGCTAAACCCGGAGGGAGGAGGAGGAGGGGGACCTAAGATCAGTTTCTGCAACCCTACCCAAAAAGCAGAAGGGGGAGGGGACAGGGTGATTTATCACAGTAACTCGTTACTGTATGTGTGTAAATTGTCATTCAGACGTCTTTTATTTTGTGCTCATACCCAAAACCAAAACAGAATGCTCATTTGAATGCTCGATATTGATTTTATTCCAGTGTGTCAGATACAAGTGAGAAATGTAAGAAATGCCAGTAAAGATCATTTGTATCAATCACAATACAACAGATCAAGAAAAATACATCATTCTGTGCCAAATCTCAAATTGTAGGACACATAGTAGCCGTTGTTGTACATGTACAGCCTCTGATCAGTGGGGTTGTAATGCAGGTTGACAATTTTCTCTTGTAATTTCTGAATGGGAATGCTGATGTATTGTTCCTCCTTTGTTTTAGTGTCATAGGAGTAATAGATCTCCTCTGTGTTCAGATCTCCTGGTCTGGTGGCATACATGACTCCACACACCATGAAAGCATTTCCTGCTAAAGGCTTGTATGCACTAGTGGTCCACTCTTCCTCAAAGCCAAATGCCTTCTCGTCTATCTTAGCAATCACCATTTTCCCTTTGGCCTCCTCTGTGGCATACATAACCCACAACCCTTTCTCATCAGCGGAGAAGTCAAGGTACTGGTCTGGTGAATACATGTAGGTGAATCTTTCACTTGCTTTCGTGATGTGTCTGTGACTATAAACAGAAGATGTCAAATTCAGCTTGGACATTCTAAATGGATTAGCAGCCTGGAAATACACGGCGTTGCCATGAACAACATAATTGTTGCCAGTACCTTCATAGCCTTGGGGCAGACCGTGGTGTGTGAAAGAGGACCTCTGAATGAGTTTGTCATAATTAGAGTACAGGTAGAATTCATACACAGAAGGCTTACTGTAAGCACCGTACCAGTACATTGACTCATATCCTCGAATTGGTTTGGAGTCTTTTCCCCAACCTCCATACTGGTACGCCGGGTTCAGATGAGCATTTATTTGGATGACTCTGGGTTTGCTGACACTCATGATCCCTGTGTGGTTGCAGTTGCCTGGGAAGATAGACAAACCCCTTAAATCTGTGGCACGCAACATATTAACCAGCTAGTGCAGATAAATAGTCTTCCTGGACTTACCAATATCTGGCTTTATAAAATCCTGCTCCTTCTGGCACTCCTCCAGTTTCCTCTGCAGCTTAGCAAACTCAATACGAATTACTTGCAGGTTGCTCTTGTCAAAAGTCTCCAATTGGTTTACGGTGAGGGTCATGTTGTGAATCTGATACAAATAGGGATGAAAATAGTCACCACACGATCACTGAAACCAACAGATAGTGAAGGTGAGACCTAAACGCTTTACCTCAGTATACAGACTGTCCAGCGCGGGTGACGTGGAGTTGAGAGACTCTTTAAGCTGAGACACCAAAGCCTCAAACTCTCTGAGCTCAATCCGGAGCAACTCGAAGTCTAGTTTAATGTAATTGTCAGGACTGCTCTCCATCATGGCCACTCTCAAATTCAGCTCCTTCAGTTCTTTGAGGAAGATGTCCAGTTTGCCCCCATAGTGCACAAGCTGAAAGACATATGCTTATCAGTGGAGTTACATTTCAAGAAAGTTCATTTCTTAAAAGCCTTTGGTAAACAATTATTTAACCACTGCAATGATGCAATATGGTATTTAAAATGAGCAACAATATCAATACTGCCTTTAAATGTCAATTATAATATTATAAGTACAAATGAGCAAGAAGATAAATATATAAATGGCAGACAAATATTAAAATCAAAATTGAAAACACAGAAGATCCTCTGTTTCATACTGACCTTATTTATCTGAATTTCCACCTCCAGTCTCAGATCAGAGGTAACTTTCTGCATGTGTTGCACCCGGTCTGCAGGAAAATTGCTGTCAGGCAGGAACACGCTGCAAACACACTCCAGTTCTCCTCCAGAAGCAGTCACATTTGCAGAGTCCCAGTCCTCCACAGGCTGCAAGACAACTGAGTTATTTTATTTAGATATTTCTCAGATGACAATTTCATAAAAAGTAGAGTATCTATAAAAGACACAGTCTTACAAGCCAAGCCAGACCAGGGCTCAGTATGAGAAAGAGTAGCAGCCGATTCAGAGGCATAGTGTCTCTCTCAGTAGTTGAATGAGCCTGTTTGCTCTCTGATGTGACATCTACTATTGTCTGTGAGTTTTACACTTCTTATCATCCTAGCTAAGCATGTGATATCGTTCCTTGGTCATTACAGTTTGTTTGCATCCTTGAGACCAGCGCAGGTGTTCTTAGTAGTACTGTCCACACTAACCTAGGAGTGCTGCAGTTTTATGATTTATGATGTGATGTTTTCTTCCTAGATGTTTTAGTTTATCAATTAATACAACTTCACAACCTTGTTACTGCTCCACTTTTAGTGCATTCAGGTAATATGTAGAAGTCATTGAACCCAATATGTTGTATGAATATTATGCATTCAGTTTCAAACAGTGAATAATTTTAGAATCTGTATTTTAAAAGCAGCCCACATGTAACAGTGTCATTAACTGAGGTCAAATTTCTCCTTAAGGTATTTAGCCTTTTTTGATACAAAGATACAGTATACTTTATCTCGTACTGCAGTATATATTCTCATGTGACACAAAATCAGGAGCGTTTCACCCATGAGTCTGAGACTGAAAGTGTAACAAAATGACACAAACATATGCACAATACAATATGATGGTTAACTCAGGAAGAAAATACTTCACATCAGTGGGGACTGTGTGGAGAGGATGTCAGACTTTCGCTTCCTGGGTGTTCACATTACAGAGGTGTCCCGGGGTATGAATTCAGTAAAGCTGGCAAAGAAGGCCCAGCAAAGGATAACATCCCTCAAATACTGCTGTGTCCTTCTATAGCAGTTCTATCTAGAGCATCCTGTCCTACGGCCTATGCGTGTGGTTTTCCAGCTGCACAACAGTACAGAGGAAATCACTGCTGCTGATTGAAAATCCTGCACAGGACATCATTGGCTGTTCTTTACCCTCTCTGGATGAACTGCACAGCTCTCGCTGCCTCAGGAGAGCGAAAAACATCCTAAAAGACTTGCACTCACTTCATGACAGCTGCCATCAGGCAAAAGATACAAGGACAAACACTAAATAGCAGTTTCTAACTTAACCTAAATTGGACACAGACCTGCATATTTGCACTGAATTGATTCAGTTGGACGAGTTTCTTTGTAGATTTTTGGTATTAAATATTTATTCTATAGTATCGTTGACAGTGATGTATGCATTGAGGTCAGTTGGTGGAGCAGTTTGAGTATCATCATTTGAGTATCACATTTCAAAATGCTCAGTACAATCTATCAGAAATACATGGAGATCATATGCATTCTGTCCATTCATTCATACATCCATCACAGACCACAGGGTCATGTGGTTTTGGTTTAACTAAATTACCACAAATATTATTTTCATTGCTATGTCATGTTTTGGATTTGGGATTTCTTTTCATTTTGTAGTAATAGTAACGTAATTTGTGATAATTAATGTGAAAAATAATCTACACCAGATAAAAAAGAATGTAAATGAAATGTTTGTGGTCACTCTAACAACTGCACACCGAAAAAAAGTACCATGAAACTGTTATGACAATATATGCCAAAACTGTATTTCATTCTTTAATTTAATTATGGAATTAAAAAAAATGATATTACTTATATAAGTATAAATGGCCAGTCACATGATTTGAATGCTTCAGTTCGATTTTATTCAGAAAAAGACATGTTTATGCATTGCAGTAAATAGTTAGAATAGAGTTATACAGATCGTATCAATCACAATACAGTAAACCACAGAGGCGATGAGGAATCATTCTTTGTTAAACCTCACATTGTAGGACACATAGTAGCCATTGTTGTACATGTAGAGCTTCTGATCAGTGGGATTGTAGTCAAGGTTGGTGTATTTCTCCTGGAACTTCTGGAAGTGAATTTTGAGATGTCTCTCCTCTTTGGTCTTGGTGTCGTACGCATAGTAGATCTCCTCTGTGTTCAGATCCACTGACCTGGTGGCATACATGACTCCACACACCATGAATGCGTTGCCAGTCATTTGCTTGTATGCACTAGTTTTCCACTCATCCTGAATGCCAAAAGATTTGTCATCTACCTTAGCGATGACAACTTTACCCTTGCTCTCCTCTGAGGCATACAATACCCACAAGCCACTTTCATCAGCTGCAAAGTCCAAGTTTTGGTTTGGTGAATAACTGTACGAAAACCTGGCACTAGCAGATGGGATTACTCTGTAGTCATATTTGGAGCTGGTTAGATTTAGTTTGGACATACTGAAAGGGGAGTTGATCTGATAATAAATGTTGTTACCGTGAACAATGTAATTGTTACCGGTACCTTCCCACCCGCTCGGTATTTTATGTTGTTTGAATGCAGACCTCAGAATCAGCGTGTCATAGTCAGAGTACAAATAGAAGTCATACACCGAGGGAGTGCTGTAAGCACCGTACCAGTACATCGACTCATAACCTCGAACAGGTTTGGAGTCTTTGCCCCAGCCTCCATACTGGAAGCCTGCATTCAAATGAGCATTCAGCTGTAGCACCGTCGGTTTGCTGATGCTTATGATTCCAGTGTGATTGCAGTTGCCTGGGAACAAAAGAGAAGTGTTGGCAATGTTTGGCACTTGGCACACTGTAAACGGTTGTTCACAGGTTATGAATATGCTGCCTTACCAATATCTGGTTTGATGAAGTCTTGCTCCTTCTGGCACTCCTCCAGCTTCTTCTGCAGTTTAGCAAACTCAATGCGGATCACGTCCAGGTTGCTCTTGTCATAAGTCTCCAGTTGGTCAACAATGAGGGTCATGTTGCGGATCTGGAAATAAACACATACAATAACAGGAAGTGTAGCTTTCTAACTATGGAGAACGTCACAGTCTTTACAAATACAAACTAAAATTCTCTTTCACCTCAGTAAACAGACTGTCAAACAGGGGCGAGGAGGAGTTGAAAGAGTCCTTGATCTGTGACACCAGAGCCTCAAAGTCTCTGAGCTCAATCCTGAGCAGCTCAAAGTCCAGTTTAATGTATTTGTCAGCACTGCTCTCCAGCATAATCACTCTCAGACTCAGTTCCTTCAGTTCTTTCAAATAAATCTCCAGTTTACCCTCATAGTTCACCAGCTGAATAAAAACAGGAAAACATGATAAGGTCTATGTCATATATATATATATGTTTGATATGTGTTTTCAGACCTCATGATTCAATAAAAACCTACTGCACCTTTTTTATTTGGATGTTTACTTCCAGCATTAGATCCTTACTGACTTTCTGCATGTGCTGAACACGGTCAGCAGGGAAGGTGGTGTCAGGCAGATACACATGGCAAACACACTGTCCTGATTCACCCACCGATACAGTCACATTGCCGGATTCCCAATCCTCCACTGGCTGAAAACAAACAAACAAACAAGTAATACAGTTACATCTGTTAAAGCATTTGCTGAATTATTTCACTAAAACCAAACAGAACTTACAATCCAGGCTAAAGTAGGACTGAGCACTGACAGAAGTAGTAGAAATGGCAACATCGTGTCTCAGTTTACCTCCTAAGTGTCTCCTCAGAGGTTCAGCTGGAGGGTTTTTAAAGACAGCTCTTATCAGATCATCACAGACACCCTGTCTGTTCCCATAGTTATGACATGAACATTTGGAACATCAAGCACAGATGCTGGTTCACAAAGAGGCGAACAGAACAATCATTTGGGTGTGGGTGAGAAGGACGCCATATGAAGTGAGTTCAGACAACACCTTGTAAAGTTTATGTCTTGTTTGCAGAGTGCGGCAAAGACGTTGTAACCACATGTAGACAAGGTTTATGGCTCTTGGTTTACCAGAAACATCTTCCTTTCTATTTTCCTCCTACCTGGTAGCTCCATACTCAACATCTAATTTCTGATATTCGTCTTTAAAAGAGCTTACTTGCTAACTTAGACCATACAAACAATTATGCTCTTTGAATTTCTTGTGTTTGTTGACAGTGGAATCTTATGCATGTTGCAGAATATTTCTGACTCATGAGAAGCAGACATTGTAAGAAAATTTATTTACTTTACTTTGCTTGGCAGACGCTTTTATCCAAAGCGACTTACAGGAAGTGTCTGGCTCAGGGACACACCTGGTAGGGGATGGATTAGGAGTCAGACAGGATTCGAACCTGCGACCTTCTACATCCTAGTCTGATGCTTAACCCATTGAGCTACCAGGCCACCAAGTTTATACGTACAATTTTGTTAAGGGAAGAATCAACTCTCATGTAAGTGGCTGCATTTGTTTTTATCTGAAATGATCGTGGGCGCACAAAAAGGGATTTAACTGTGTGTCCTTCTACATGTGCAGTCAACATGTAGTCTCTAGATGAGGCATGTAAAAGAAATATAACAAATGCACCTCCATGTAAGAATGAGAGATAACTGCATGGTTTGATGAAAATGATGTATATTACTGAAGACTCTTTAGTTTCCAGTTGCTAAACCTTAATAGATGTATCAGACCAGGTATTCTGATATTCATATTCTGCCATTGCAAGAAATTCTAATGAATATGTAATAGTGATACATTACAGACACAGTGTTTTGATGCATGCTGGTCAATGAGAACAGGTTCATAAAACAGAGTCATGACTAGGGGAAGGTATTTTATTAGAAAAGTGGTCTCTTAAGTTTATTAATAGTCCAACACCTTACCAGGACAATTGCTAGTTGCTCCATTGTATTTTACACTCATTTGTTTGATCTCTGCAGTATGACAATAGAGTACACTCGTAAAAAAGATGTGACAGATGTGCAGATGTGAAAACAAGTTAATAATAGTCAAAAATATTGTAATATAATGCACAAAAGTAAGCTACTTCAGCTTGTTATCTTTGGATAGGAGGATCAATTCATACACACAGTTGCTGCTAGTGCTGTTTACCTATTATAATTCACAATGTTGACTTGAAAAATATGTCCTCTAAAAATGTGTATAGAAAGATGCTATAGAGTCATGAAAACAGGAAATACATTCATGACACCACCAGCGTGCACACTACAGGACTCTGTAAAGTGACTGAATTATTTACCCAGGAAAATCCCTTTGAAATTCAATACCCCTTTTTTAAGAAAGTCCTGGTAAAGATAGGAAACAATAAACACAAAACAGTTAAAACACATTCAAGAAAAAACAAAAACAGATGAAGTCTAAAAATCTATTAGCAAACAACCTACACAAAACAGGTACATGCAACAGAATCAGCCTCAAAAACTCTTAATCTGGATTTAAATGTCCTCCATGACATTGAGTGCTTTCTGCACACGTCAAAATGTCTTCTGTGAAAAATCCTAATTTAAAACACATTTATAATCGCTTTGCATTATATTGCACATTTTTGTGCATTTTTGGAGCCAACACAATCAGAAAATCTATAATACACTGAGACAGTGACATGTGCAATTGTAATTGTAACACTTTAATAATTTTTTAAAATATTCCTAAAGTACATCTTTACAAATGGAAATAAACTAATCATTTTGTGTTGGTGTTTATAGACATTACTCTTTTTCATATACTATTTTGGTCAAGTAAATGGAAACAACAGGGCAGCACAGATAATAGTTCAGTGTGACAGCATGTAAGGCTATAGGATGGGTGAAGTATGAAAGTAATTTATAAGGAAAGTACACCCTACTACTCAATATTTACACAAGAACAAGGCAGACACATTTGTAATGCTTGAGAGAGTTTATTAGTAATTAAGTAGAAGGATAAATGACAATGATAAATCATATATGAAGATTTAGCTCAACAGCAATGGTAGGTCCGCAGTAGCTTTATCTGTGTGGTTAAACCACAGATGATAGTTAACATAGTAGCCTTCATTGTACATGTAGAGCTTCTGATCAGTGGGGTTGTAGTCCAGGCTAGAATACGTTTCCTGGAACCTTTCAAAGATAACGCTCATGTAGCTCTCTTGTTTTGTTTTGGTGTCATACTTGTAAAAGATTTCTTCATTTTGGATGTCAACTGTTCTGAGTGCATACAGGACACCGCACACCATGAAAGCATTGCTCACCCCTGGTTTATACAAACTAGTCTGCCATTCCTCCTCTATCCCGAAAGAAGACTCACTAATTTTAGCAATAACCATGCGGCCACTGGACTCCTCTGTAGCATAGGTCACCCACAGACCAGTCTCATCAGCTGCAAAGTCAAAGTTCTGACTGGGAGAGTTAATGTAAGAGAATCTAGCGCTAGCCTTAGGAATCACCCTGGATTCATATTTCATAGTGGTAAAATTTAGTTTGGCCAAACCAAATGGGCTGTTGATCTGATAATACAGAGTGTTGTCTCGAATGATGAAGTTGTTCCCTGTACCGGTCCAGCTGCTGTGCAAGTTGTGATGCTGGAAGTGGTTTCTCAAAATAAGGTTCTTGTAGTCGGTGTAGAACCTAATGTCAACAATGGCTGCACTAGTGTAGCCAGAATACCAGTACATAGACTCTCGGTCAGGAACAGGTTTGGAATCCTTTCCCCAGCCTCCAAATTTGTAGCCAGAGTTCAGATGGGCGTTTAGATGGCTCACAATGGGCTTGCTGACCTTGATGATACCAGTGTGTGCACAAGATCCTGCATTCGTGGAGAGGAAATGTGAGTTGAATGGCTCTAAAGGGCTTTGATTTATAAAAATGTATTGATGCAAATGAGCTTACCGATGTTGGGGTTGAAGATCTCTTGATGGCGTCTCTCACACTCCTCAAGTTGCAGCTGCACCTTGATATATTCTCGGCGGGTCGTCAAAATCAAATTCTTGTCATAGGTCTTCTCAAGCTTATTGAGAGTCTCCACCATGACTGTGATCTGAAAACAAACAAGAGGTTCACCAGTGGATCAGCAATGTCTGTTGTGTGAGTGCAAATAATACAAAAAACGTGGTGCTCACCTGTACACGAAGAGACTCAAAGACAGAGGTGGAGGTATTCATGGAGAGCTGCAGCTCCTTAATCAGAGCTTCCACTTGTTTAATCTCCACTTTTATCTCCTCTATGTCTGCATCATTGTAGTCATCAGGGTTCTTCTCCATTTTTTCAATTTTTACTGTCAACTTTACTATCTTTTCCGCATATGCCGTCAGCTTGGTTTCATACTCTTCCAGCTGAAAGCAAGTAAAAACATGTTTTATGCCCTTTCTGTTCGTCACAAATGTGTCTTGATTTGCTACACATGCTTTCAGAATGCCTGAATACCTTTCCCATCTCCAGCTCCACTTTGTGGGATATCTCAACAACTGTCTGCTCCACCTCCACCAGGTCTCTTATGGGAAAGGTAGAACTGGGCAAAAAAGCATCACAGGTGCATTTGTCCCCACTTCCACCTCCTGTTGCGTTCCTCAGACTCCCCTCGCTCCACCGGCCTATACGCTGAGAAAAAGGGGCCAACAGAGATCAGCTTACCTCCAATGTGAGCAGAGCCTCAAAGAGGAAAGATGAATGAAATGATCAAAGTCAGGCTCTACATACCCCCCAGGCCAACGTGGAGCTCAGCAGTGCCAAGAAATACAGTGTGCTGATCATTCTGGTTCAGTCGGAGTTGTTATGATTGAGACAGGTAGATCTTTAGTCTTATATAGGCTGGTTCAACATCTTGCAAAATGCAACACCTGCTCTTGTTCACAGCATTGTTACACACAACATGCAAACACTTCAACATAATGATATCTTAAGCAAACAAAAATGAAGCAGGCCGATGTTTCAATGTGCATCACAATTTGAGGAATCAGTTGTGAGTGGATTTGCCATCTGACAGATTTCCCAGGTGTTATGAATAAAATGTTGTGTTTCCCCAGATGGTTCATCTCATTCAGCTCAAAGAACGTGGGTTGAGAGATGAATTAAATACTAAATATTCTGTGCTTGTTTATAGTTTCTGAGGTAAAAAAAAATCAATAATCAATCATAATATAATATATGTTTATTTAATAATGTGTCACAGTCAAGCCAAAGATATCAGGCAAAGGGAATGATGACAGTTTATGGTAAAAATGACACTACACTGTTTGAAATGTTTGAGGATTCTTTGACTTGAATTTTTCTACATTCTTAGCTTTCTTATTTATTACTCTCTTGGTTTTGGCCTTAATGTGTGGCTGCTTGGTGTTTGTGTTTAGAGCAGGCCTAGACATGGTCAAGTGATTAACAGTGGGGCTCAGTTTTCTGTGGCCCATCTCTGGATGAGAGCGTATACCCTGAGCAGAGATGGACTTGCTCGGTGCAGACTGACGGGAGTCTTCCAGCAAATTGGGTTGGGAGTAAGAACGTATCGCTGGGGAGCTGCTGGGACGGTGTGGCGTAGTGCGTCCGATTGGAGGCAGGTGAACATGCTCACTGCTGAGGTTAGTGACAGAGTAGCGACTGCTGTTCGACATGACAATGTGGTGCCAAGAGCTGAGAGGGGTGGCAGAGAAGGGCTGCAGGCCACCTGAATCCTCTTTGGGCCCTTCTGGGGAGATGACCATGGAGCTTCGTGGAGTTACTGCCTCCACAGCACTCTGGAAAGTCTTTAGGATGCGGTCACTCTTCTGCTTCTCTTTCTTCTGACGAGATTCAACCTTCCTCAGCTGACGGCGGTGATCCCTCATCATCTGTTTCCTCGTATCTGCCAGCCCCCTGCACAGAAACATTCAGTAACATTGGTGAGCCGTGCCATAAGCAAACATTTCACTGTTTGTCCAGATATTTAAACCAGCATTAAGATCTAGACATATTCCCAGCTCATAAGTAAAACATACTTTGTGCTTTATGAGCTAATCCATCATTCAAACAATGAGAATGTCTGTGAATATAAAAGCACACGACAATGCTGGTACATGATGTAATGCATTTTACCATTAAGTGCCTGGGAAGTAACCCAAAGAGCTCATCTGTGAGTACAGCCTCACCTGTAGTCTACCACTCCCGTTCTGTCACGATCCAGTCTCTGAACCAGCTCCTCAATCTGGTATCGCTCCAAAGGAATGCTGGATTGCTATTACAGTTTTAGACACAGGGAATGAGTGACAGTTAGTCTCGAAGCTGTTTTGTTCAGTTGCTGAGTCTTTGTATGTCGCTGGTATTAATTCACTGTAGTTAATAGGACTAAAATAGATCTAATCATTTTCACAGATTAACTGTATGTCATTGTGTTCTCTCACTGAAACTCAACAATGTGGCGCTTTCTGCACGTCACAGGTTTTGCACAGACTGAAATAAATATTGATTTTTATTTCTTTTTCCTTACCTGCACTGCCTTCCTGAAGTCTGCCACAGGAACATGCATGGTACCATCTTTGTCAATATTCCGAAAGAAATCCCACAGACGCAGTTTGCGTTGATCCAAATAATCCTTTGTATAAGAAGAGTAAGTGTTTTGGTTTGTGCAACTAAGTGTTTTCCATATTCTTCAGAATGCTCATTCACCTGTATGATTTTCATTGGATCCACACGTTTTGGTGGCTTCTTAGCAATAAAACCTCCCACACCTCCATACTGCACATCCAGACCAGGACGTTCCAAACACGTAACCTCCAACAGATGTACAAATGGTTCATTTACCAGCACATTCTGTTGAAATACAAAATAAAGAAATAAAACATCACAGAGAATCTTTTTATTTTATACTTAAGGTACGTTGAAAAATGCTTACTATGTAAGTTAAACCTACACTGCATTAACAGATACATTTTCAAATGATAAAAAACTCCTAAGTTTGTCTGAGCAAAGGTATGAAAGGATCATTAGTCACTCACACATATGTTTATCTCCTCCAAGGCAGTTTTAGGTGTGTTCCTTACCATGTCAACCAAAGCAAGTGCCCCCTCTACTGTTATAGAGTTGTAAGCCAGCTGTTGATGTGCAACAACAAATATTACAAATCACAATAATTATTACCTAACACATCAGCTCACAATGATTATTTGTAGTCAGGCTGATAATCCGTGTTTGCATGATACAAATCCCACCAGTAGAACTCGGAGAGTGTCGTTGAACTCAAGACCCCTGCACAGCATGCTGACACCTTCATTGGTGAGGCGGTTGTTATTGAGGTTAAGGAATAACAAAGCGTTGTTGAACTTTAGGGCCTCCCCCATGGCCAGGGCCCCCTCATTCCCAAAACCGTTCCATGATAGGTCAAGGTGTTTGAGCATTATGTTCACCTTAACATGAAGAATAATGTAAATTCTGCATTCATCAAGTCAGTAAACAAGTGAATTTCTTATAGACTCACACCTTCAGTCCAGCACTAAAAGCTACAGCTCCTTTCATTCGGAGTTGATTCCAACTTAAGTCCAACACCTCCACACCTTCGTTGTTTGCTGTAGAAATAGACAGTAAAATTAGAGAGGGGTGGATCTTGTGTCCACGAGCATTTTTCTTGACATGGCATCAAGCTGCTATGCTAAAACAGTGCTTTGTATCAGATATCATCATACCCAGCAGTTGTCCTAAATATTCCCCTCCTTTTCCACAAAACTTATTATGGCTCAGGTCGAGTTCCTTAATTCTGGAATTGCTCTGGAAGTGTGAACAACAAAATAAATACTACCAAAACCAAAAGCACACACATTGTATATGTCATTGTAAATTGTTATTTAAAAGTTAAAAACTTACTGACAAAGCATCTGCAAAATATTTTGCATCACCATCACTAAATCCATTTCCTGTTGCAAAAATATTTAAAATAATCAAATTAATGTAATAATAAATAATGTTGAAAGAATTTTATCATCTCCAAACCCCCCAAATTGACTGCACTTGATGCTTATAACTGAATTCACAGTTTTTCACCACAAATCAAATGAATATCAATACACATAAATGCTGTTAATTTGCACATTACCTGAAAGTTTTAGAGATTTTAATGAAATGTTGCCCATCAACATTTTAGCAATATACTCAGCTCCTGCACACTGTAGATAGTTGTTGGACAAATCCTGAAAGCAAAGCAGATAATACCTTTTGCTGTACTTTCAAGTAAGAAAATGTGACTTAAAAAGCACTCATACCACCTAGTGGGGAGTTTGCAGTCCTACATACCAGATGCTGAATCGTGAAATTAGCCTTAAACAACTCCCCAAGGTATTTTGCTCCCTCAGCCTGAATGTGATTGTCTGCCAGTTCCAGAGTGTTGATATGCATATCAGTCTAAAAACAAAAACCTCTTCAGAAAATTTCTATTAAAAGGGGCACATCAAAAACAAACATTTGAAACTTACCACTAAAGCAATAGCAAGTGCCTTACACCCAAGTGGTCCCAGCCCATGGTGAGTAAGAGTCATGGTTGTAGATTCAAGATTACGAAGAAAATAGGAAACTGGTACAACACCCACCAGTTTGCATGCCTGCAGGTACACTTCAGCTGTAGACATCTCCTTGATGCCCTCATCTTTTTCTGAAAATCAGTATGCAACTCCATGTCATACAGGAATACAGGAATAAATGTATATTTTATCCATAGATGAATTTAGTCATTCAGTCAACATTTCCCTTATAAATCCCAGAACACAGTTAAAAGGCACAACATTAATAGAAAGTAGCACACACAAAAACCGTAGATACAAAGTGATTGGGTCCATTCTCTAAGCTAACATTAGGGACAAAACTTTACCAAAAGGAGACACATATTAGCCAAACACAGTCATATCCCTAAGAAAAGTATTTTTTGTAGATTACTTACCAACTGACTCAGTTTCAAAGTCGGTGTCATATTCACTGTCCAAGTCTCGGGGTTGAGTTGGGGATGGACCGTCATCATCTTTTAGGTAGAGGGACTCCAAAGATAGTGTCGACATTGCAGTCTGAACTTAAGTCATGAAAACATTGAAAGTATTTCCTGGACACAAAGGAAAATTATTTGTTGCCCTTTTTAACTGCTAGTACTGTGAAATGAGAGGCCTGTGAGGTCCAGCATGTAATTCTACACCTCAGGTAATGTGTCAGGTGTACCATTAACAATTTATTATTCTGCTTGTTTACAATGCTGTATTTTTCAAAACACATTGCAACATATTATGTGTACTAAGCTAATAATTCTTAATATTTCCAGATTATGTAAGAAAAAAACACAGAAAAACAAACACCCACTAAGGATTCACACTGATGTCGCCAGTGTGAGGCGCATGCGCTGTTTATAAAGGAGAAACATGATTGGCAGCCTGTTATTTTATGCGCTCTACCCTTTGTCCCGGTATCTGACTAGTCGAAACTCAGGTAAGACTTTCAGCACATTTTCAAAGAAAGTGTTAGCTCTGGCTTTAGTCTTATTAAAACTATGTGTGCAGTAACTGTTCAAGGTCTTCGGTTCAGCACTTCATGACTTGTTTGCTCAACGCGGTCGGTGATTTACTGTCGTTTTTTTTTTAATTACAAACAGAATATGAAGTGTCGTGGAGTTCCCTGTGTGATTAAAGTGAAGTAGTTCCTTTTTGTGAAAACGTGAGCGCATCGCTGTTTAATTTCGCAGTTGAATTAATTTTAGCTCGTGGCAACGTGTGTTAGCTTCTTTTTCCCACTACTTTTTTAGCGTGCACTTGTTTTCAAGCTTTGACGCCGCCCGTGACGTCATGGCGTCAACACGTGGGGGTGTTTTGCTGCGTCGAGAGAAACGTCAAAGTCAACTCTGGTTGTTATGTCTATAGCAAGTCGTGTTAATCTAAAAAGATAAATAATATATCTTTTAAATGTGTTTAGAGATATCTTTAACTGGAATCATGAATAGAGACACAGATAGTCAAACTGATAATAATAGATAATAGATATCTTAAAGTAGTTTTCCTATTCAAGTCAATGAGACATTCTGACTAATCAAAATAACTTTACAGTTATCTTAAATTACACTTTTGACTAGCCGGAAAGACATTGCAGATATCTTAACCGTATATCCTGTCTACCTAGTAAATGTTAACACGGCTTGTGTCAGTATTTTTGATAGAGTGAATCAGACAAACTAGAATATACTAGCTTAGTATGAATGCCTTCCTGACACTGCTCTTGTCTTACAGAGGCCTCAATCAAGGGTCTCCCTCCTGCAGTGGTTAATGGCACAGCAGTATGGGATGGTGGTTCTGTCACAACAAAGAACTTTACACAGTCTCAAACAAGCCTGCTGGACCAGTGGCTTAGCCCAAGCAGTGGAACAGAAGGAGAAACGAAAGAAAGGATGAAGGAACCAAGCTCAGAAAAAGAAGATCATACAAGCCATGAGATGGACAAAGAGCAGCTGATGACTGCCCTGCATGGAGAAACAAAGAAAGATGCTGGAGTGAAGATGAGTGAGGGTCAATCTGTAGTCAAGGAGAGAGAAACAGAAATGAGAGATCAACAGCAAAGAGATGGTGTGGAAACACTAAAGCAAGAAGAAATCACTATCCTTTATGAGGTGCCTCATGGGAAGCAAAATACAGGAGATGGAAATATTTTTCTAACTGAGAGTAACAGTTCAGAGGGAGCACTGTCTGCACAGTTGAAGTGCCTGCAAACAAAGGACGTCATACAAGAAACTACCAGTCCGGTACACAAACCTACACAAAGCATTGAAGTGTTGGAGACTCCAACTCAAATAACCGAGTGCTGGGATGAATATACAGCTCACACAGCGGATGACATGCAAGTTGGGACAAGCAGTTCAGAGATGGCATTTGCCTCCCTCTTCTATAATGTTCAGACCCACTCTAATCTCAGTGGGCAACACAATGCAGAAGCTGGATTGCACTTCGCCGTAGGCCCTGGTCTGGCAGAAGAAGTGCGGTGCCCACTGTGGCAGTTCCCTGCTGTGAGCTATTACCCTCCAGTAGAGCAGACGTTGCCATTTGAGGGTGAGAATCTAATTTATTTATTTAGAAGGACATTTTTAGATTTTGTTTTCTCCATTGTAATATCTACACTATAGTAAAATGCCTCTAAACCCCTTCATAGTTTCATGTCTTGAAGAACTAATGGATGTTTATGCTTGTCTTCAACCCAGTGACATGGAGGATCTGGGAGGAGATGGATAAGAGTGCCACTGCAGCAGATTCTCTGATACCTTTGCCATTCACAATGGCCACAATTGACTTCACTGTCATGTCTTACAATATTCTCGCCCAGGACCTACTAGAGGCCAACCAGGAGCTGTACAGACACAGCCCCCTGGAGGTGCTGGACTGGAGCTACCGTTACATCCTCCTCACAGAAGAAATACAAAAATGGGCACCAGATGTTAGTCTCATGAACCCTCTTTTCTCAGTTTTTAATCTAATCTAACTGCATTTTAAGATCAAACTTGGCATCTGCTAATGAGATGTTTATATCCTGTGTGTAGATTTTATGTCTCCAAGAAGTTCAAGAGAATCACTACCATGAACAGCTACTCCCAGTCCTCTCTCAACTGGGTACGTCTGTGGAAACAGGACAGCGGGACGGGTCGTGTTGGGCTATATTGTGAGAAAGGCATGAAATATATTGTTATCATGTTGTTTCAGGCTACACTTGTGTGTATAAAAGGCGTACGGGGACAAAAACAGATGGCTGTGCCACTTGCTATCGTAGCAGTTACTTCTCCGAGGTGTCACTCACCCAGCTGGAGTTCTACAAACCAGAGACGGAGCTGCTGGACAGGCACAACGTGGGCATTGTTTTGCTTCTACAACCATTAATTACCCAGGGTTCCAAAGTCAAGGCAAGGGGCACCCCGCTCTGCATTGCGAACACTCACCTGCTCTTCAACCCCAGGAGGGGGGATATAAAGCTGGCCCAGTTAGCCATAATGCTGGCAGAGATAGACTGCATGGCAAAGTCATGTAAGGTCAAAGGTCAAAAGTGTAATGTCATTTTGTGTGGAGATTTAAACTCTGTCCCGCACATGCCTTTGTATCAGCTGATCACCACCGGGAAGCTCTGCTACCAGGGTCTACCAGCATGGATGGTGAGACTAAAACACTGCCAAGAACATCCAACTATAATGAATGACTGTATTATGGAGCAGCTTTCACCTCACCTTCTGCCATGTAATGTATGTATTCACTATTTCCAACAGGTATCGGGTCAAGAGGACCTATCACACAAAGCCCACTGCCACAGGCTGTTTGCTCCCCTGTGGCCCAGCTCTCTGGGAATCACCTACAACTGCCAATACACTGCTGTCAATGACATGTGTGAGGGACCCAATAAAGAATCAGGTAAGTGTTTTTTTTAAGAAATTGCTGCTTTTTGCTTAGTCTTGTGGATTTCATTTATCATCTTAACACACTACCTCCCCTCTGTTTGTTCTGTCTCTATAGGGAAATGTCAGTACAGCCATGATTTTATGTTGCAGTTGCGCTACTGTCCAGTTGCATGTGTTCGTCCTCAGGACCTGAACCTGATCCCAGGAGTGACCGACAACATACCAGGTAAAGCCAAAGATGCAAAAACACAACATGTGCTATCGAAGCGTACGGCATGTTGCAAATCCGTTGCTCTTTTCTGTTACACAGATGCCTCAAGAGGAAACCAGCCAGACGATAACGGGTCAGTCACAAAGTGATGCAGTGTTTCTGTCATAAACTACTAAAGCTACTGCTTCTTATTACTTTAATACTTAGAATGGGATAAGTAAGTATATTACGTATGTATTTCCAGTGCAGCTACTCACATAAAATTAAGACCAGGCTTTGGTTTTAACTCTGTTATTTCTTTAGCTTTGTTGCCTCATAATGTTTGATATCATATTGGTTTTACATTGAAACAACATAGTCAGTCAATGAGAGTCAGCTGGTTTCAGCTAGTGTATGTGGCCATAACCTTAAGAATATCAACACAAAGATTTCATAAAGGATGGAGGCAAAGAGCTTCCCCAAAACATTTGCAACAACATTGTTGAGCAACAATGTTTCCAAAAGCATCATTAGCTGAAATGCGGAAGAAACATCACTCTACCACCACCAGATGTCTTATTAGACCGAAACAGAATTAGAGTTGTAGCCCAACATCTAAAGATTCTCAGAAATGGTTCCAGAAAGAGCTGAAAGAAACAGACGCAGTTGTCAAACAGAAAACAATAGGCTCCATCATCCTGTAGGAGTGGTGTGGAAGAGATGACAGGCTGAAGCTTGCTTCTAGTTTGTTATGTTGCCATGCTACATTTGGTAAAGCTCGTAGTTTACAGGAGGATGTGGTACGGTCCGACCTTGAAATGTTACATGGAATAAAATGTCTTACTTATTCATACATTCATTCATATATCCATCTATATTTTTGCAAGGTCCTAAACCTTGCAATGTAAAGTGCCCTGAAATGACTTTCGTTGTGATTTGGCGCTATACAAATAAAGATGAATTGAATTGAATTGAATTCATATACATGTTTCTCTTGCTGTGTGTCCTGTGGCATCAGATGGAAACTGACAACCCAACAAAGTTACTGTAATCACCAAATACACATTTTAAATTCATCTCGCCCTCATCACACTAAATGCATGATGTACACAGCTAAAGTTGAATTTAGTGGACATGGTATGGTGTGTTTATCATTTGTTTCACAGGTTAAAACACATCATCCGTCATCGGTTAGACCTAGAATCTGTCTATGAACACATCCTTCCAGGCTCTGGCAGTTTTGAAGTCACAACCCTGAATGATGATGTTGGAGCCACCGTTGATTACATCTTCTACTCCCCAAGACGCGTCTTAACTTCTGATCCAGAAGGTAGAGGGATGTGACACACAGCAGAAGACCATTTGACATGATGCAGCACTCTTATGTTGCCTTTTTGGGTTTTATTTTCCTTAGCTGGTGGTGGCTTTGTGAGCAAAGGTCTAACGCTGACTGGTCGTCTCTCCCTCCTGTCAGGAGATGTCTTATGTGCAACAAACGGCCTTCCCAATCACATATTTCCCTCTGACCACCTCAGTCTTGTGGCCAAATTCCAGATGGACTTGAACACTGCATGATAACACAAAGTGAAATTAGTGAAAAAATGTTGAAGGATAAGGCATATTTCTGTTTGAATAATTTGGGTTTTACTCTGTACACATTTGGTTTTTGTTTTTGTTAGTATGAATACCATTACTTGTGGTTTACTCCTGGCAATATCATCTTCTAACTACATAGAAGTACATGTTTTTGTTCAAAAGAGCCAGTAAGTTAGTGGATTCAGCCTTTCCCACATGGTTTTCATCAGAAATGATGCAGAGCTGTGGCTGTGGTATGACAAATCTTATTGTTGCTATATTTCATTAAAAAACGGATTTCTTATATTTACAGGTGTGACAGTACAGACTCGTTAATGAAGCTGTTGTAAATACTGATTTTTTTTGAAATGGTAAAAAATACTTTTCATTAATTTGTTGTGAAGTTTTTTTCTTTTTAACACACAGAAAGCACAAAGCAGGCATCCAGGTTTGGATAAGAGTACTTCCTACTTGGTTATATGACTAAAAGAATTAGATAAATGCAACCGCCAGCATTGAATCTTGCAGTTTGTGTCTGACACTATTATGCACTGTGACCTGAATGTTGGCTCTACCCCTCACATCCCGCTGCATTAGGGCACTCAGTTTGTTGAAGATGTCTGTATGCCTGTTAGTGTCTGGTTGACGGATGAATGAATAATTCATGTAGCTAGTTGAGTGTTCATGCTTGATAGAGCTCAGTAAGGGAGCTCTGTGTATGTGTGTTTTGTGCTACACAACGCCAGCAAAGAAGGTTCCCATCAGTGGAACATCTTTCACTCGCCTTGTTAATATATTTGTGTTACAACACAATCAAGATGGAAACATTTGAATGTACAGAAGAAATGGCATGCGCGTATGTATGCAAGTACAGTTCCTCCAAACACTGGAGGAAGAGGCATTGACATCAGAAGTACACTGGAAGGTATTGTCATTCTTTTCGTAATTTACCAAGGACTTCAACACAACCCTTGTTGAAAGAGGTCAATTGCTCAAATCTGTAACCATTGAAAACCACTATTTTACCTTTCTACAGTGCAAACCTAACAGGAGTAGTTCTCATCTATCTCCTCTTGTGATCATCTTGTCGTCTGGACTATTAGTTGATAAAGAACTAATACCAGTCCCTAACTCCAAACATTTAACTACAGCGTTCCTGCCGATTTATCACTTCCACATTTGTGTATTCTTTAGACAAAGACTGTTTAAAATTACTTAAGTACATAATTATGAATGTATTTTTTTTCCATATTATGACAAAGCAACAAAATTGTGTTGCCCCAATCAAAGTGACTCTTTATTGTAATCCTGTAAATCAACAGTCATCTGGTACAAAACAGTTTTGTTACAGAATAATACAATAAAAATGAATAACATCTACTTTACACGGTGGCATAATATTCAGAACGGTGTGTGGTTAGTAATAAGTGGTCTCCTGCTGATCACCAACACAGAAGAAAGTATAAAATGACAATAAAAAATTACAAAATGCAGATAAAAGTGCTGTAAACAACCTTTTTTAAATGGAATTCCACTGCTTGGATACCGCGTAAGGCAAATAAAGTACTGGAAAAAGTTGCTACAAATTAAAGTTAAAAGAATGTGTAAATTCTTTTAGTTTAAAAATTTAAATAAACTTTTGACCAGGATAGCTCATATTATCATCAACAGATGCCTTTTTAACATTGGATTAAGTTGTGAATATATCGTGTATTTTTTCTCATATCCTATCAACGTAAACATGCTAGTGTCTTGGGTACTGACTGTGTACTTTAAAGTCATTTGGAAGAGCAGAGATGACACTGCCATGTGTTTTGTGAGGCCATAACAATAATGGATTAGATTTAAAAAACTTGTTTTTCTCTTATTTTAATTTTCATACTACGAGGCACGAGGGTAGTGGTTCGCAAACTAGTCACTATGCAAGCATTTGCTGCCCAGCAGAGCCTAAGTGGAGTTAAAATTACATTACATGTATTTGTACACTTACAGTACGACTTAAAACAGTACGCTTTAAAAGCTTCCGTTGAACAATAACACCACAAAAACCTATGATATGTCCAGTAGCACATTGACACTGAGTGGTCGTCTTATACAGCTTCAGGAAGGCATCATATTCCATGTTGTGTACACTTAGCAAAACTCTGCAGTTGCTTAAAAATGTACAAATCACTGCACTGTTGACCCATTTTAATAATTTGGGTAAATTGCCAGCACCAATTATTATGCACAGCAACTGCTCCACTGAATGCCCCCTTACGACACAGACATAAGGAAGCTGAATGAGGTGTTTGCTTTGGGAGGAATAGTTTCTGGTGACTTATTCAACAGTGCATCCTGTGAATAGGTCAGTGTACAGAAAGAATGAAATGTTAGACTAAATACCCATCGATCACCGAAATATCTGTGATATCATAAACTTCACAAGCAAACTGTAACTGTTCAGACTCGAATCTGGTATCCATTCATGTCCACAGATGCTTTTTGTTCCAAAACCTTCTTCTCTCCTGAGGGACTGCATCAAAACACAAATACAAAATAAGACAATGAGAATGATTCATATATGAAGGAAACTATGACTCATTCATTAACTTCTCCTTAGATCATGAGACATCTGTAGTCCAAATATTTATTTCATATTGGCTGTGGCTCCTGTATTTTTAGCAAAGAGCTTAATTATTCAGAGCACATGACAAATCATACCGTCTCTCAACACGGCTGATCCTGCGTATGGGGCTGCTTGGTCCTCTGAGGGGTGAACTCATGCTGTTTCTCCTGTCTTTGGTAGGAGAGGGAGGTACAGGTTTTCCTATCTGAAAAAAAAACAAACCACACAAAAGAACATTTTAATAAGAACATCAATCACATTTAAAACAGTCCCCAGGCAAGTTAAATTATACTAAAGTTCTTCATGTTCAGTGTCAGTGGCTGGAATCGGTCCACGTCTTTAATGTGATGCGCTTTAAAAGATCAGCTATTGATGCTGATATTGAGCCAGCCATGCATGAAGTGCAGCAGAGCAGAGTCAAGCCATCACATTAGCTTTATTAAACATCAAGCCTGCCATCGTTATGTTAGCATGAGAGGTGATGAGACAGCATCATTTGAAAGAAATCACTTCCCAAACAGCAGGTCAACTCAGTGTCACTGCACATGAAGGAACAGCATGTCAGAAGAAATCTAATAAAGGAGGACAGTCAATCTGCTGAGGACAAACCATCTGTCATCACTATATTTTGCCCTGCAAGAACTACTGCATTGTGAAATTTTAATATTTAAATAAAAAACACATAATACATGAAGAATGTAAAGGAAAATCTAAACATACATATTTTCTTATATTATTATTTTCTTATAATTATGACACACGTTTATACTACTACACTGTACCTTCAGCCTCATGTCTCGGGTGTGTCTGTCCAGCTCCTTCCGCAGCTCCTCCTTTGTCAGCTTGTCGACATCTAGTATGGAGTGTTTCCATTCTATCTGCTCCACACTGTGAGGGTCGTGGGACACGTACTGACCAATCTTTACCTTACGCAGCGTGTGCCAGTAGCCCCTGTAGGCGCCGTCAAATTCCTGCACCAAGTCCATCAGTGTTCGGAACTCCAGGGGCTTGAACATGAGGTCCTCTCTCCGGCTCATACCCAGCGCGCCAAAGCGTCCCCCACTGTGAACTCCCAGCACAATGTGGTGAAAGTGGTTCCCTGAGAACTGAGACTTAAAGCTGAGGGGGAAGCGCTCCACACCTGGCATGTTGTTAGTGAGGTAACTGCTCCAAGGGTCAAGAAAATCAAATTATGATCTCTTGAAAACAAATCTTATTTTATTACCACTGTATTTTATTGTCATTCATTATGTATGTATATATTTATAACAGTTGTTGGTAAAGGCACAGTGTCTGTTTACTACTCAATTATCCTGTGTGTCATAAACTATTTGAACCATTAAATGCTTATATGCTGTGGACTGTGACATGTTTTTACAGTGTGTTATCCAACACAATGTGCTTCTGTAAAGATACATCCCTAGTATCACCGCCTCCAGACATTTGATTGGCAGAGCCTCTCGTGTCATCTCCTTAGCGATGTCCATCAACCTGAGCAGAGCAAACGAGAAAGAGAAAAACACTTCTCATGTCATTTGGACTTAAGACACTAATACCCTAGTGACTATGGTACAAATGACACGAACACAATCTATCACACAGTCAAACAAAAACATTTTCCATGAGTCGGGGAAAGAAAATCTGTGCTACTAAATCTAATAAAGCGAGGTCAGGAAGAGGCTGTTCTGGCCTCTGCTGATTGACATTAGTTCCTACTCACAAAGCCCTGAGGGAAACCAGAGGTCCGGCTAATCCATGTGTGTAAGGCATCAGCAGTACAGGTTAAACTATATGAAATCAGCAGACACTGTCACTGTGATCTTGTGAATGCTGCCATAAACCTCTAGTCGTCTTATTCTAGTGACTCATCTTTGATTAAAAGAAAGGTTTACTTACGCAGTAAGAGGCCGGCTCTTCTTAATTTCAAAAAACTGTGTTCCTGTGTGATTGTACCTGTGGGATGTGGTTAAGGTCATGCACTGTGAGAGTAATGTGAAACTGCTCTGGGAAAACACTCAAGACAGAACCACTTACAGTGTGTTAGTTAACTACAGATCAATTTCTGCTCTGACTGGAAATCACCTTTTTGCTTAATATAGAATACAATCTCTATACTGGTCTATTTTCCAGTGTCTGGCCTATATTTATTAAAGTATGAGGAGTCTGTGAGTAAACAGGATGACTAACACCTTGTATTTTCTAGTACTATGTACCCTTACATGCATTTGCGAGTGTGTTATATCTATCTTTCTAACTTTAACTAAATTCCATAAACTATTTTGGTTATAGCCATCCAGTTGTACCAACTTAAAGGATACTGCAATTCCCTGATGTATTTTTGTATGGCTTCCATGCGCTGTGGGATAGTGGTGGTAGGTTGGTATGTAGGCACACTAGGTATCAGAATCTATGAGACAGAGCATCCAAACAACTGCATTATTATTATACACACCCAATATTCACTTCAGCTGGAGAGCGCAGTCATTGTCTCCTGGCTGAAGTATATTTTCATTATAAGTGAAATGAATGTACAATTGTTTTGTGTCTCAAACATTTCCGAGCGTGTACACCAATTTTCAACTCACCCACTGGTGCAGAAAGTCTTATCTAAAGGAGATTTTCACTGCAGATGCTGCCATTTGGATCAACAGAGCCATGCAAGGTTAAGACCACTCTAATACAATCTCCTGACTTAATAAATCGAGTTTAACTCACAAACCAAACACTCGTGTGTTCTGCACGGGGCCTTGGACAAATTGTATTTAGAACTGACTAAAAATCAGCAAAAGTCAAAGTAAGTACTATATAAGAAGTTTTAAAGGCTAGTGCACTGTGTGCTGTGCATTTGAGGTGTAACACTGTACCTCGACATTAATGCACACAAAGGTGTAAATTCTTTCTCCACATATGTGTAAGTTTCACATGAATAGTGTGAAAAGCACAGTACTGTTTCAGTTACTTCCATTACCTACACAATGGATCAACCAAACATCATTTAACATAGTCAACGACTTTACCTTAGGCAGGTCAGTGGCACCCCGAACCTCTTTCCCCAAAGCTTCACCGCTGGGATGGATACGAGTCACATGGCGCCACATCCTTTCCCAAGTCTCTTCATCCAGTGGAAAGCCCCCTCTGTTTATATAAAAAGGCACCCCTCCGTCCCTCAGTTCTTCTTCACCTTCATCCTCCTGTTCCTCATCTCTCTCCTCCACTGAGCCAACAGTGGTCCTCAGCATCCCTCTTCCACCTGGAGGCCAACACAGTCCTGGCACAGAAATGTCCTGACTGATGCCTTGGACACTTTCACTGCTTAATCTGCTTGCAGGTTTAAGTCGGTTACCACAACAGATGGCCAACTCATGACATCCAGCAGCTGCATCCAAGTCAGTGCAGCGGTGTCTTAAATGTAAAGGTTGTCTGCTGTAAATAGTTAAAGCAAGTCAGTAATAGCAGTGCTTATTAGGTGAATTACAAAAATATCCTTTTTAAATAAAGTATGGCCTGTGCAGCACCCTGGCAAAAACAATGTAATACGTCCAATAATCAGTTATGAGTTATATTATTTATGAATTAAATTTAGACACCAAGGTGAATTTAGAGGTGTCTGAAGGAGGACTGGCTGTGCAGACAACAAAGTATAAAAAAATGACTAATTCCCAATACCGTTAGAGGTCATTCACACCACAGATTTCCACACGGCTCTTGCACAATCCCAACACGACACGGCTCGTACGTCCAGTTCATGTTCGTTTTTCTAAATCATTTCCTTCCTATGATGCCGGTGCATTGTTCACGCTGACGCTCTTCTTGGATCCAGTGACTGCGGATTAGATGCGCGTCCAGCGAGCAGCTCAGACACTCCCAGACCCAAGCGTGCGGCGCATGCGCCAATCTTAGCGGATGATCTCAGCCGTGACAAATGCTGCGTTCAGGTGCTCTTCGGAAGGTGTCAACATGACATGCACTAATTCATATTCACGTCTAAATGTAATAGAAATACCAGGGAGTATGTTTAAATTCACTAATCCATGAGCATATTGTTTTGTGCTATTGTGAAAGGATCAAGTTTTTACACATCCAGATATAAAATATTTTACATAAGAACTCGAACAAATGAATAAAATAAAAAAAAAAAAACAAATAAATAAATGTTTACTCTGTACCGACGACTAAAAACGTGGTCTTTATTGGTGCCTGCTTTGCGAAGCAATGAAGGCACATATTATTTTACACTTTTGAACTTGTATCTACATTAATGCGGCTCGAACAGAAGGGTCCACAGACACAAATGATACATCAAATCGACCGGCTCGGTCCCGGGATGTGTGCTGTTATTTGTATTTTAAAAATATTCAGTACTTATTAAGTAATTTACATTTTTCCATTTTTGGGTCAAAAAATAGCTTTTTGGACCTGTACTCTCTCCATTCATCATTGTCCTGTGTTGTCATACTTTGTCCTAGAAACATGATTGACATTTTAAACGAGACTAGACACTTTCAGCCTTGTGCCTGTAAAACGGTATCTTGATATCTAGTGTAGTTTTTAAATTACTATAATTTAAGTTTTAAAAAGCTGTGAAAATATTCGCATTTTCTCTATTAGTGTCTATTGGAAGACCTATACTCCTGTACAGCGTGTGACATCATGCCTGCTCTAGCGTCCAGGAAAAAAATCTCTTTGCCATTTTTCTTCTCTCCTTCGTCTCTCCTTCAGTCAATGTTCATCTTTCATAAACAAATTATACCTAAAACAGGAGGAAAATGTGTCCTGTGTTGACACATATGCTTCTCGTAGCAATAGGACGTACGTTTTTGGAGCACTGAGTCCAAACGCAGAGCGAAGTACTTTTTCTCCTTCATTGACTGCCATGTCATTTTTTTTGTCATGGACTTTCGACACCAAAAATGTATGAGATCGTTTGTTAGAAGCATATGGGTGCTTTGCTGCGGCTAACTTTCTAATTTGACCAATGGTCGCTGTGGTATCGAGGGTTTTTGTGGAGCTAATTTTAGGTATTTCGGCTAAACTTTACATGCGTATCCGTGTGCTTTTGCCTCGTATGTCTGCCTTCATGCACGTCTCAACATGGACACGCGCGAGACAGTCTAACACACAGAGCAGCCAGCAGCAGGATTAGCTGGTGAAAACTGGCTGAAGAGGCTGTGAGCAACAAGCTGCTGAGTTCAGGCGGTAAAGGAGCAGCCCTGGGAACAAATGGACTAACTATTGTTGCTGGAATACGTTTTTTTCTTCAATTTTGGCTTTAAAAGGAAACTTGGAAACATGCTATGGTGAGTAATCTTTAATACTTCATAAGTCCAGTTTCTCTGAACAGAAATAACATTATGCAGTATCTACACGGGAAAAGAAATAATGTGCTCAACCCTGCATTCTTTGATATTGTAATTGATATACACAGTTATGTGTGTATAAGTTCACAAAACAATTTACTGCATTCTAACCAGTGCTGAATCTGTGTCGGGACAATTAATAACCATTAATAATTACTGAAGTTACGCTGTTAAAATGAACAGAAGTGTTCTGATGTTACATTTCACTGAATGGTGTCTGTAAACTCATCAGAAATAATTCTGCATCTGCCAAAAGCTACAAACTACATTTTGTTGACTTTATTCATGTTCAACAACTCTCGTTTAAAAAACATCTCTTAATCATCTGTGGGATGGTTATCAGTCTCAATATTAATACTCGGCACACTGGGCTTGAATCTCAAGGTGTAACAGATTTTTTAAAAGAAGTGTTCAACTCAAACTGGAAGTGTTTTCACTTGGCCTTCACAATAAGATTATAAGCATTCATTTTGTACAACTACCAGAAGTAGTTAATGTGTTCTGATGGTAACTGTGTATTGCTGTGATTTTGCTTCGAATCGCATTGTAAATGCCGTATTAGTGTAAAATATTGCTGTGATTATATTTATGTGGACATCAGCCTGTGTGTTTAGTGTTACAGCCCCTGCAATATAGATGTCCAATAGAAAAAAAATCATATTGTGACACTGTGGTTTTCTGCTTTATAAGAACATTAACTACATTAATCAGAGACATGAAGGCCTTTGCATGTGACCATTGTGACCAGTCTCCATCAAGTTTACTGCAAACAAAATGAGATTAAAGGCAAAAATATTCATTCTCATATTTATTCTCTGTCAGAGTTTTGCTATGATCGCTCCACCTGTAACTCCTCCAACACACACCGACTTTTCTGAAACAGGGACAAAAATGAAGTTGAGAGGTTCGCCATCAGTGTGGAGCTGGCTTAGGAATGGCAGCAGGCAGGCGTGAGAGTGTCTGCACGTGCAGTGATACAAAGACTTTAGGACAGTGAGTCATGACGTGTAGCAAAGACGCCACTTCCCTCAGTGAGAAACATCAGAGACAGACTGATGTGGGCTTGAGTCTGAGTTTGTAACAGATGTTTAAACATAAATTTAAGTGAATACAACAATAGAAACACTGGTTTATGGATGAATATTGTTGTGTACACATTATCAGGGCAGAACTGTCATGAATTACTGTTCTTGAACTTTGTAATAGCGTTATGCTTAGCATGCTAAGTATAATTAGCAATTTACCACAATGTAAAACTGACTGACTTCAGACTGTTCTAGACACTTCTTTGTAGCAATGACAACTTTATCTGTTTTACCAGAGCACGTATGGGGTGTTTGTGATAATTAATTATAAAACACCGATTATATCTAAAGCTTTTATTTTGTGTGTTCTGATGGTAACTTTATATTGCTGTGATTTTGGTTTAAACTGCATTGTGAATGCAGTGGTGTATTATATTAAGGTGATTATGTGGACATAAGTCTGTGTTTAGTGTTACAGCACTTAAAATATAAGGAAGACGTCCAAATGAAAATGATTCATATTTTGACACTGCATTGTAAAATTAGCTGTGGTTTCCTGATTCAACAATCATACACACAAATGAATCCAGTTTCATTTCTGTACTCTATTTCTATTCTATTTTATTTGTAAGCTTCTGTGCTCACAGGATAGACATGGTATTCTATCACACATAATATACATCAAAATAACTTCAGTTAATCCTGCTTTTTGATTGGCAAGACGGCTTTGAGGTTCAACATCGCAAGGTGGTAGGCACCTTCAAAGTTTCCTCTAGTTAGGCCTTGCAATGGTGGAATTTATGACAACATACTTGCTCTACGTAATTTCCCCTCACGCAAAATTTGCATGGATGCTCATAAGATACTGCAAACATTCCTCTACACATTTGGAGTTTTAATCAATCTTAAAGAGGTCGATATGCATGGAAACACTCGTTTATTCTTATAACAAAATGTTCTAAACAAAAGTAAGCAGATTACATCCTCTTCAAATCTAACAAATCTGTATGCATAAAAAGGAAAATAATATCAAACAGGAAGATTCAGTCTATTTACAGCTCCAGCTCAACAGTGGAAATATCAAAATCTTGGTGCACCATAGTCATCCGGCATCCTTTCAATATTGTACCTGTATGAGGAAAAAGCATTTTTGATGAAGCTGGTGCAGATTTATGAACATAAATCTTTACATTTCACACATAATAACACACACACATGCCCTGCTTGAATTTATTTTAGGCACAGTATAAAATAGGGATACCTGTGGTTTGAGATGTACATGATGGGTACTCCGGGAATCTTCCTGACTCTTCTCTTCAGATCTCTGTCCACTGTAGCCAGTATGTAACACTTGTGCTGTGAAAGTATTTGTGTAATTACCAACCTCACAGTGGTACACATGATGTACAGTACTGCTCGCAGCTGTTGGTTATAGCTGGATGTGCTGTTGCTGTTGGCCACCACCACTAACACAATTATTTAGCTGTTTACCTTTGAAGTTGACACTTGCCAGTTTATTGCTAACCAAGCTAACTGTTATACTAGTTGCACGAGGCTAATGTGTTGCTACTATTTTTACTTTGGGTGTTAAATTAATTGCTTCACTGTACCCTTCTGCATTTACACGAGGTCCTCGGGTAACATTGGTTATAAGAAAATAACAACCTGTATACAGGTTTCTGAAAATTTTAAGGTGATAATTAGATGAAGATAATAATCAGCATAAAGATAATACTGACACTCAATTACATGTGAGTATGTCTACAACTGTACATTCAAATATATTACCTGTGTTACCCTTTGGACTAAACAGTCATCAGCATATGTTCCCTTGTGTGTGCATGGCAAACGCTCAAACCTCGGATCCTTTGCTATCCTGCAAAAACAAACCAGCAACATTATCACACCACAATATCTTCAACTGAACAGGTTCACATTCCCTTAGCTACTTCAGCTGCTGCATCTTGTACCTGAGTGCAACTCTGTACTTCATTCCAAGTTTTTCAATCTCAGCCATCACACAGTCCGTGATGTATGGGATACCTGAAATTTTGAAATAATTATTATTGAATTATAACACAACAAAACCGAATTCTAAAATACACATGTTTTAAAATACAGTTGGCAGTTTTACACACATTTGGCATAGAGGCAATCCATCATGGACTGAACAATGTCCAGTTTCGCCTTGATTGAGAAGTTAATAAAATTGGTGTCAACTAGAATGTGATACGGGGGACCAAGCTGAGTATTGTACTGGAAGAAGAGGCATGAGGGGTACTTTGACCTGCGTACAAAAAATACAAAGAAACAAGACAGTGAGACATAAACCACTATTTAGGAACAAATTAGGTTTTTGTGTTGTCACCTTACACTTCTCTCTCTTTAAGTTCAGAGGGATCTTTTTTCTTTTTCTCTTTTGCTTTAGCACGGTCTTTCTCTTTTCTAAAAAACAATGGTTAAAACAAGTTAAAACACTTGTACACATCATTACAATACTTGATTGTTAGTAAGGCTAATAAACTTCATTATAACAAAGAGCTGGTAGTCTATCTTTTTCCCTTTAACTAAAGTAAACTATGTTTCTATGAATTTGTTTTTTATCTGTATTGTTCTAATATATTCTATTCTTTACATTTATATGTACTATTGTTTTTAGTGTAACTTTCTTGGCTGCTGCAACACTGGAATTTCCCTGTTAGCTTTACTATAGTATCTGTCTTTAGTTAAAAGACTTTAAATAAACAACAGAGACTGGATTTTAAAAACAAGAACTCACATTCTCTGATCCTTCAGATTGATCATTCTCTTCATTGCAGCAAACTTCTTTGTTTTCTGCTTCCCCTACAATGAAAACAAATAAAACACAGATATTCTCTAATCCTTAATATTCTATATTAGTATATCTATTAGTACAAGATGAATTTTTCTATATGTTGTTATATATTATAATATATTAACTATATTGTTGACGAGCTATTTATGATGAATCACAATATAAACTATGCGTTACTGAGCTCAGTGGCACGCAATGAAGCAGTTTAGAGTAAACTAGACTTAGCAATTTCAGAAGAAATCGCGTGGGGGAGCATGATTGCCGCAAGACGCCTGTCGGCGTCTTTGCG
>JAUMHF010000004.1:9515090-9533582 GCA_032359275.1 Microctenopoma steveboyesi
TGGGAGCATTCCATGCTCCCCCACTAATAAAAAGAGGATATCAATAGTGTGGGAGCATTCCATGCTCCCCCACTAATTCTCATTCTTGCATTTTCAAGCTCTAAATTCAAGTCAGAGGGTAAACCCAAACTCGGGCTCCTTTTCATGGCCGCGGTGTTTGGTGGCAAAGATCTGACTTTGTTTTGAAAATGCTTAGACCATGTAAATTATATATTTAGACAAATACGACTTTTAGGAGCTTAAGCTTTACGTTTATGTAACGCTACAATATACATTAGCTCTAAGCTAGCCAACCTAGCTCTGTGTACTGCCTCCCAAAAAGCTCACACACCACCATGACACATAAAAGAAAATACTTTAGCAACGAATACTAATCGAGACATGTGCTGAGTAACCGTAACAATCTGAAATTACATACCATGTTTAAATATTGAGACCTGCGATCTCACTTAGTGAGACACTTACTCCCCGTTCCTCGTGTACTGATGCGACTGCTGGTGACGCAATCAAAAAGCGACACCATTTCTGAGCATTTTCCGGTCGCTAAGCTAATGCCAATCAGACGAAGGTAGATACGGTATTTATTGGTGCATATTAAGTATATTTGCACTTTACCTGGTTTTCTTTTTGTAGCTATGCTTTTGATAATGGTGTCTCGTTAATGTTTGTTATGTTTATCTTGATAGTTTGGCGACGAGCGTTCTGAAATTACGCTGCCTTTGTTGGCTAACTCAGCTAGCTGGCATCTTTGTTGTGCTGTCGCTAATGTCAGTGCGATGCTTACAGTCGTTAACATTAGCCTGCAGCTTTGCCCGGCACTGCAGGTGCCAGTGCACTAATGTGAGTTGATGATATTGCAGTTAGCCTGCTTGTGTTTCGCGCCCGGGGTTTGATGTTTTTTCAAACGACCTTCAAACAACTGCCCGGAGAAATTTACTAATGGACTTCGGACAGAATTATTTTGCTAAACTGATTCTTTATAGCAGTTGAAATGGTTTTGACACTGAAGCTAGTACGTCTGGACGGCTTATGATTCTCAATGACACCATAATCATGAGCAGCTGTTACCATTGGATAGGATTTAGAGTGTAATTAGATTGTAATCGACCTGGTTACTTTGACTGTAATAGTTTGTCCTGGTTAACAGAGGATAGGATGGGTTTTGTAATCATTTTTAACCCAGGTCTTCATGCATAATTGATTTGCTTAGCATGTGATGTTATTCTCCCGTCAGACAACATTTTATCTCTGGTGACACTTAATCTTCATTTATTTCTGGCAGAGCAGTTTAATACTTGAGGAGTTTCAGCTGTAATCATCCCCATCTGTTTAATAAATGCTCCCCATTAGAATCTGTTTGTGGAAAACCTGAACTTATTATATGTTGTTTTTTGTCATTTGTCATTCACTGAAGGAGACGGGACTAGTGCCTGGTGCATGACAGTTTTCTTTTGAGAACGAAGGGGTCTGAGTGGAGGCTGAAAGATGGTCTGATGGACCGGCGCTTCTTCCTGACCTTCCTCTTCTGTACAGTGTCGTGGATATTCTTCTGGGAAGTGCGCTGGAAGAAAGGCAAAGAAAGTCAAATTGAGGAATGGCTCCAAGTACATAGCCTTTCAAAGTACAGGCACTTATTTGAAGGTCAGTAGATTATAGTTATTTAACGTTTACCATACAAGACAGAACAAGTGAATGCTATTTTCTGGGGTGAATTAAGCATATTTGGTGTTGGTGATATACACACAAGATAAGTTGTTTTTGCTGAAAATCAAATGCTTTCGGGTTTGGATGGACAGTGCAGTTATACAGCATCTATTTTTTTGCAGATAAGTTTCATTTTAAACTGGATTTGTGCCATTTTTAGTTCAGTGCAATTGTATGGCTTTTGTGGGATAATAAAGGTTTGTATTATTCTTCAATTTTATTCTCTAAAATGCAAGTTGTATTTCATTAGACTTTCATGAATGTTTAAGCCTGTGTTGTGTTACACAGGCTGAGTTGCTGGTCAGTATGTGCATGGGGATTCTAATGTGCTGTACATGTGTTGTACAGATGTACAGACACTGGAGGAACTGAGTCTGAGTGTGCTGAGTCGTCTGGAAGAGGTAGTGAAGGAACAGCAGCGCTGGAGGGAGATTGCAGAGGCCCACATCCAGCTGCTCCGCGATTTTGCCTTCCAGGAGTGGCTTTGCTCCCAGAACCTGGAGCACTATTACCATATGTAAGCAACAAAAGCCCTTAACTTTAAACATATGTACAATCATTTTACAAACATTTTTTAGCATACTTCCTTTTCCTTAAACTATTTCTTGTTGGCACGTTCTAAAAATGTTTTCCAGTATAGATTTAACATCATGAGTAGTTTATGTGGTTGTGGTCGCATTTTATGCTGGTTATTTAGGTCCACTTGAGTGCAGCCTCTTAAATCGTGCTAACCTAGGTTTGCTGATACTGAGCTGTGGAAGGTTGCAGACGTTTTGAAGGGTCACTGCAGTAAAACGTATTCTTTAGGGATTAGGTAGTGTGAGACCCTGCAGCAATGCAGATGTGGTGTGTGTGTCTGTGTGCGCACTGGGTGCTCTGTATTGCACTCAAAACTGGCTATGAGGATTTGCTCCTGCTTTATCAAAATGCTGTTTGATTGTCCTGTCCCTCAGTGAATAAAATTAATTATAATGTTTCTAAAGGTCAACTTGGCCTAAGAAACAGGCAGTATTGTGTTTTTATGATAAACCTTTTTAAAGCGATGCAGTGTCATATTTCTGAAGTTCAGGGCCATTACAATATCATTGCTTCCATTGCCTTTATTACACACATCATTTTGTCAGAACTGTAGAATCAGAGGATCTATGCATTAAGTAGAACTAATTAAATTTACCCATCTCAGAGTAATTTTGTAAGTATGGTTTTCTAAAAATCTATATTTATATTGTCTGAAAACTGGGTAAATTGTACTTCTGGATTTCTGGTTTACACTGTGAACTAGATGCAGCGCCACAACTGAATACATTTTTTAAAAAGCATGAGACAGAGAAAGCACAGTCCCATGGCTTAGTTTTGTTTCCAGTGTACAGCATTGCTTTGATATTATATTTCGGGCTAATTAAGATGATGATTGCATTGTTAGAAGATAAATACAACTCTAGCAGAGTATTAATAAGCAATGATTGAAACTGTTTCATTTGTATGTTTTACAAAGAGAAGTTATGGTGTGTTTTTAATGGTTAGGCTACGTATAGGTTAAACATTGGGACCAGAAAGACCAGTTGTCAACATCGCTCTAAAGAGTTTAGCTGACAAGATAAAAGTCACTTATGGATAAAGTTTCACACAAGTCTGTGATTGTTTAGTGTTTACAACAGTCTATTTGTGTCAGCAGCCTTGCTCAGTGGATTTTTAAGTAACACCTGGAAGTGTCTGTAGCGTTGTATGTCTATTCTAGAGTTGTATTTAAACCAAAGTAAGTAATTGTAAAGTTATTTAGTTTCAGTTATCTACTACTTTAACTTCCACTTTTGTTTTCTACTACAGACTGAAGACATTAGGTTGTATGAATCTGGATGATTTGTCTAAGCTTGACAGTCAACTGCACCTATCTCTAGCTGCTTGGGGCTACTACTACGAAGACTACATAAGGTTGTCAACAGAAATCAAGATCCTTCAGACTTCTAGGGGGAGTCGTGACCACGACTACGAGATCCGACTGGTGCACAGCCTTGCCGAGAGGCACCTGAATGAGAAGTGGTCAGTTGGTGAGTCTGGTCATTTTCTGGCGCTGAATGGTTTTAATTTGACTTGCTGTACGCAGCTGAAAAGTGTCAAAAGGCATTTAGCTATAAGGTGTACACATGAGAGGGTGCACACAGTAGTCACCGATCCTTTGAATGTAGCTTGAGAGTTGAGAATTTCAGTGTTACTTCTTCTCTTTCACAGCTATACATGTATTTTCCTCTGTCTTTGTCACTTTATTAGAAAAATCAAGTTTGGTGACTTAAAGTACACAGGAATTTGACAGTGCTGCTGTCTACTCTGGACTTAACCTTTTTCCTGATATGTTGATTTGGTACAACTATTCTCTATTCATGGTTTATAATGTCCAATTGTCTTTTCAGCGGGCGCACTCATATTTGGCTGTACTGTGGCGCTGTGCTTCTTGATAAGGGACCTCATGTTTTACGTGATTGGTGAGTCTAGTGTTAGACGTTTGTGTTGGCCTGAAATGGATGTTCCCAAGGTTGCATCTCATTGTTCCACATCATGCAGGCGCATACTTTAAGTGTGGTGTGGTACTACTAATCTTACAAAAAGCTTTTAGCCCAGAGATTTGTTGTTAAATTTAGGTCAGATGTAAATTTTATCTCCTATTCAAGATTTATTGCAAACAAACATCCAAACAAGAGTCTCTTATACTTCTCCTCTTCTTATGGCAGGTGGAATTACTGTTTCCATCATAGCATTTGTCTTTACCATCAAGTTCCTCTGCGAGCTTGCAGCTAGAGTGGTCAGTTTCCTGCAGAATGAGGACCCAGGGCGTCGCGGTGACCGCAGCATCTATGACTATGTCAGGGGAAACTACCTGGACCCACGCTCCTGTAAAGTGTCATGGGACTGGAAGGAACCACAGGAAGTGGGACAAACTATGAGCTTCCAGGTCCAGGTGATAACGGATTTCTGATGTGATGAAGCTAAGATGTTCTGTACATCTTGTTTCTTAACTATTCACTTCGAAGTGAGTTATTCATTCGGTGGTTTATTTCTTTATATTACCTTTATGCTATTTGTACCTCTGCCTTCTCAGCTCTTCTATAAGAATGGTCAGCCTTTTCCAGCCCATCGGCCTGTGGGACTAAGGGTAAACATCACTCATATTGAACTGGCTCTGGACATCCCTGTTACTCAGGAGGTTCTGCAAGAGCCGGAGTCCAACATAGTCAAAGTGGCCTTCACAGTGCGCAAAGCTGGACGCTATGAGGTAGCTGTCAAGCTTGGTGGCCTCAATGTAGCCTACAGCCCCTATTACAAGATATTCCAGCCAGGTATGACTACTATTTGTGGTTTTTGCTGGGCATAATTACTGGTCTTTACATGTTTGTGTTGCTAATGGAGTGTTTTTCTGTTGTGGTGTCCCACACAGGTACAGTCGTCCCCTCTAAAACCAAGATAGCCTATCATTTCTCCACCCTGGTGCTAACAAATGGCCAGCAGCACACATTACAGATTGAACCCAGGGACGAGTATGGGAATCCGACCAGTAACTCTACTTCATTCACAGATGAAGCCAACTACAGTGTTCATGTGCACTCTGTAAGGCAATAGAGCCCCTCTTCTGTTATCCATTTCACTTTCATATGAAGATTGATTTCTTGGTTATGACTTTAATAATGAAAGCCAGCATTTCTGGCCATAGCAGACTATAACGAGCGAGGATTGACTGGTGTTCTCCTGTTCTTCCAGCTAGGCACTGTGGATGATGACAGTGTGGAGGACTACTACAATAAGTCGGTTACACTCAACAAGCAGCAGTGCCAGGTTCTGCTGAGACTCATCGTGCGGAAGACGGGCTGTTTCAGGGCTCGCATCTCCTACAAGGAACAGCTGCTCAGCAATGGAGAATTTGACATTATTGTTCTCAGTGGTGAACTTCTTTTATGTACTAAAGAAAAATACACAGCTGTAGTAGAACTTGATTTAAAAACGCACTGTGTTTTTCTATCGACATATTAATGCATTGATTCAATACTTTGGATTTGCTTCTCTGGGCTAGTTGGCCTGTATTTTATATTCTTTTTCTTCAATGTGTATTGCAGAGAATGAGAAGGCCTGTGTGGAAAAGAATGTGTCCACTCCAGGCATAAGCATCTACTTTGAGGCATACCTTTACAGCAGTGGGAACTACAGCAGTTCGTCGTGGCAGTTACCAGCTTCCTCTTTGCTGGCTCCCCAGCGAAGGCCTTCCATGGGAGAAGAGGAGGATGAGCACGACTCTCCTGTGGAGGGACAACCTGAGAAGGTCAAGAAACCAAAAAAGGTCTACTGTTATATATCGCCAAAGGTACATGGCCAGCAGCTAAGTATGATTCTTGTACCATTTTAGGTTTTTGAATACAAGAAGATTAAATGAAGTCAACTTACACCTTTGTGTCCAACAGCAACTTTCCGTAAAGGAGTTCTACCTGAAAATTATTCCGTGGCGCCTTTTTACCTTTCGAGTATGTCCAGGAACAAAGGTAAGCAGGGATGATGTCAGAAAATCCTGGAAGCAGCTTCATTTGGTTCGACAACTTCATTAAAACGTTTTCCTCTGTTATCAGTTTACCTATCATGGTCCTGACCCAGTCCACAAGTACCTAACCCTGGTGGTGGATGATGGGATACAGCCTCCCGTGGAGCTCAGCTGCAAAGACAGAAATATCATGGCTGCCACTTTCATTCGCTTCCTTCACAAGAACATTGGTTGGTTTGCGTTTGATAAGATTTAATATTTACTTTGAGCTGCTACTGGGACACACTGTAATTGTATATTATTTTTCACAGGTGGCTCGGAAACATTTCAAGACAAGGTGAACTTTTTTCAACGTGAACTCAGGCACATCCATTCCAAGAGACCTCGTACCAAAACCTGCCTAAAAATCACTCGACACGCCATTTTAGATTCAGTGAGTGCAGCTTTAATGTGACATGAAGCTGCTTCATAAGCCATGCATTACAAGAATAGACCCAGTGATTATTTTTCTCTTATTTATATGTATTTGTCCTTTTTGCTGTCAGTCCCTGAAGGCTACAAGGAACTTCTCTGTGTCAGACTGGAGTAAGAACTTTGAGGTGGTGTTTCAGGACGAGGAAGGTAAACAAAGAGGTTGTGTTCGCTTCAGCGCTTGTAAATTGTAAGTAGAGAAAGTAAAGTAGAGAATTTCAGCACATTTCTGTGTGTTTCTGCAGCTCTTGACTGGGGAGGACCTCGCAGGGAGTGGTTTGAGCTGATTTGTAAAACACTCTTTGACACCTCCAACCAGCTGTTCACGCGCTTCAGTGATAACAACCAGGGTCTTGTAAGTTGGTCCTTTTAGCCACTTATGGATGCTTAATGTTCTCCTGAACGGCACGCACAAGTTTAAGAAATAAGAGAGCGCTCCTCTTAATTCTCCAGGTACACCCAAATGCCGACCGACCGCCCCATCTGCGTCTGAAGATGTATGAGTTTGCGGGTCGTGTTGTAGGGAAGTGCCTGTACGAGTCTGCACTGGGTGGGGCCTACAAACAGCTGGTCCGAGCACGGTTTACACGTTCCTTTTTGGCGCAGATCATTGGTCTTAGGATGAACTATAAGGTATGAAACACTTCTGACCCAGTCATGAAGATGAAACATTATGTTTATTTAAAAAAGTAATGTTCCTGTGTTTTATTTTCCACATGCAGTACTTTGAGACAGATGACCAGGAGTTCTACAAAACTAAAGTCTGCTTCATCCTAAACAATGACGTGAGTGAAATGGACCTGGTGTTTGCTGAGGAGAAGTACAGCAAGTCGGGACAGCTGGAGAAGGTGAGGCAATGTTTTGGAGAAGAATCTTCACTTTTATCTCTGATGTAATTTCCCAGGCAGTGAGAGCAATAAACCTAACCGGAAAACGGGGGAGCGGTGAGTTTAAATAAAGGTGGACGTGAAGAGTCTGGCATCCATTACCCCTTTGTGAACTTCCATACAGTAACTGGACGTATAACTTCCTATATTGACTCACTTTAAAAGATCGATTTTTAAAAATGCAACTTGGACATTTACAAACAGCTTCATCTATTTGCTTGTTTTGTGTTTAGGTTTTTTTTTGTCTGACATTAATATTCTGCCATATGCAGGTTGTGGAGCTGATATCAGGAGGAGCCCAGATCGCTGTTACCAATGAAAACAAGATGCATTATCTCAACCTGCTGGCCCAGTACAGACTAGCCAGTCAGGTGAGAGATGAGGTGGAACACTTCCTGAAAGGTAAGGACACTAGCTCAGCTGCAGTCTAACTTTTTTTTGCCAGTTCAGCTAATTTTAAATCTTTGGAAAAGTGCCATTAATTATCGTATTTCTCTGATCAATTGCAGGTTTGAATGAAGTGGTTCCAGAAAACCTGCTAGCCATTTTTGATGAGAATGAGTTGGAGGTAAGCATGTTTATAATAAAACCCCACTGATCTTTATACCACTGCTGGCTAATTACGATGTTTTTCTTTTTTAATCTCATCAGCTGCTGATGTGCGGCACCGGTGATATAAATGTGCAAGATTTCAAAGCCCATGCTGTTATTGTTGGAGGATCGTGGCACTTCAGAGAAAAAGTATGTCATGGAAAGTCTGTTGCCATTTTCGCTAACAGCGGGGTACTGACGGAGATGTTGTTTTACGCTGTCACAGGTGATGAAGTGGTTCTGGGCCGTGGTGTCCAGCTTCACACAGGAGGAGCTGGCTCGTCTGCTGCAGTTCACCACCGGCTCCTCTCAGCTTCCTCCTGGGGGATTCAACACTCTTTGTCCCTCTTTCCAGATTATCGCTGCCCCAACACATAGCACCTTGCCAACAGCACACACCTGGTGAGTAGGAGAATGCTGTCTGATGTTCTAAAAGGGTATATTGTTTTTTTGTTTTTTTTTTTTTAAAGCATTGCACACATTTGTCAAAAAATGCTTGGTTGTGTAGTTTCCATCATAATGTGTGTGCGTATTTGTGTAACAAAATAACTTAACTCAGAGCAACAGTGCAGCTTAAGAATGTGATTTTAATAGCTTTGGGCAACACTGAAGCTAGGAAATACATTAAAGCCTTTAAGAAGTAGTAACAAACTTGTTTATTTTTATTCACTGGGTTTGTGAAAGAGCTGCTTAAAATAGGGAAAACATGACGACTGATGTGTAACATGTTTTACACCATTCATATACACTAGAACCTGAGGAAGCAATTAAAATGCCCTTTATTAAAGTATGACCACACCTTTTGTAGATCTGCACATATTGTGATCGTACTTTGCAGTATGTATAAAAGTTTTATGGTGTTAAGACATTAGCTGACTTTGCGTAATACATTTCTGTCCAGTTTTAACCAGCTGTGCCTCCCTACCTATGACTCCTACGAGGAGCTGCACAAGATGCTGAAGTTGGCCATCAGCGAGGGCAGTGAGGGCTTTGGCATGCTCTGACTGTCCCAGCCCTCGCTCCGTGGTTCTACTCATGGAAGAGAAGACGAGCACTGCCCACTCCAGTGCACCGCTCCCTGCATTAATTTGCATTTAATATATGGGCTTCTCAGGATGAGAGAGCATTACTGAAACTTCTGTAGAGCTGAACTGGTGAACTGGAATCAAGACTTTCAACTCCAGCTCTACTGTATGTATATAAAATATCTTGCATTTGTCTAAAAAAAGGGAAAGTACAGGCTGCTGAAAACAGTGAGGTGTGAGCTAGTTTTATTTCTTAATTCTAAAAGTTTGCTTAGTTTTATATGTTTGAAAGAAAATCGATGCTAGAGCAAAGGTCTTGAGTATTACTGTATAACAGCTTCTTTGCATTTTGCAAACTGAGGAACACTTAAGTGCAACAGCAGCATACACGCGATGTGGTTAATGCGTGCATCTAGCACTTTGGCCTTAATCGATCAGGGACTGATGTGTGTGTATGTAAATATATAATATCGCTCCTTTTTTCCAATACTTGTACATACTAGTGTGTATACATAGGTTTTTTGCTTTGTTATTTTTTTTCTTTTACATTTAAGAAGAAGGGATTTCTTTACTGTTGCACATTTGATGGGTTGAGACTTTATATAATTTCTATAAACTTTTTTTTTTCTCCGTAACAGGTGAGTTTTAAAACTAGTAATTTTTTATTGTTTATGTATGTTTTTAACTTATTGTGTCTTCAAAAAAAAAAAATTAGTGTTAGTGACCTGTGCAGAAACTGTAAATGTTTTGTTACGTTTTATAACCTGCCTTATTCATGCCCTTTGCCTCCGATTGTATCCAGAGAGGTGTGGAGGTAAAAAAAAACATACTCAACAATAATAGACAGTAGTTACAACATTTCTTGCAGAGGTCACTGTGGATGCGAGTGTCTGTTGGATGCTGGGGAGTTTTTTTTACTTTCATATTCACAGCCTTTTATGGGTTTACCTCAGAAATTCCTAAACCACCTATGCATCCTCACGTGAATGTGGCAGAGCAGGTACACACACTTTGCTTGTAGTTGCCTCCTTTAAATCTTTCAAATCCAGCTTTATTATTCCACATTGTCAGTAAATTAAAGACTTATATCTCCATAATTGTAAACTGTATTGGTTTCTAATGCTGTTAGCATTCTCCATATCTTGAGCCAGCAACGTTGTTTTCTCGGGTGTTTTTCCTGTGCATAATTAAGTAGCTATTTCTGTTTAGTTTACATGTTCATTAGTCACTTTGTAATGGTGTGTGCTGCCAGTAAAAGTATCCGTAAAGCATTTAAGAGACGTTGTGTTTAAACAGAAAAGAAAATGCATCATTTTCAGTATTTTGTTTTTTGATTTGGATAATTTCACGTTCCTCACAGAACACTCCGTTCCTCACATTGTACTCACTGTCTACAGTAACGTTTGACTCAGCCGCTAAGAGATTGAACCTGTTGAATGACACAGTTTTACAGTAGAGGTTAATCACGTCACATTGGGGTGTATTAGATCCAGATCACTTACACCGGGATTTGATGAGCGTTTGTTTTCACAGGTTTATATGAAACATTTTGTTTTAATTTGTGATTTGGGTTGTGCAATGTTGACCTGAGTTACTGAGGACAACAGTTATTCATTAAGGGTGTGTTTTCAGTAACTGTACCAATGGCTGATATATTTATCTGCAAGTAAAAGTAGATGAAGATGTGTTGGGTGAAGTTCCACTAGATGACATGTCCATTATAAACAAACATGAAAGAGGAATGCCCTGTACTTTTATGTTCTTCTCTGACGTTTCATTTTTTATGAGTATCTAATACTCTTGTTTTATGTTGGTTGGATGGTTTCTGGATTCAGTGTGACTTTTAGCTATGTAGATATTGTGAAATATTTGCCTATGACTTTGAAGCTGGGGAACTTTTTCCTTTGACTTTTTTAATGGAAAGCCTCCCCTTATGAATGTTTGAAATTTGCTGCACTGCAGGTCCTTTGGTATGGGAATAAAAACGATGGACTAAATCTTATCACCCTGTCTCACTTTTTATAAATTGTTATGTAGTGTGGCTCCTTAAAACCTGCATTCTGAATGTGGAAGTGTGGTTTCTTAAGGTTACTTTTTCAGACACATTGGGAGGAGACAAATAGTGTAATAAAGATATTGTTAGACATTTCTACTGCAATCACTTCAAATAAATAGGTGAGAATGATTTAATACATAGTGTTAAAGTCTTATTCATTCATATTAAGCAAAACAGCCTTGGAATTGAATATTTTGGACTTAATAGCTCATCTGCTGTTGTTGTTTACTTCTTTGCTAGTGCCGAAAGTTGGGATTAATTCTAGTCTAAATCCCTTTTTTTAGTTCATTGAAATATATTTTATAAACGTGAATACATATAAAACTACTTATTTATACATATATGGAGATAATGTTTTAGACTCAAGGGGGCAGTGGGTCTCCATGCGATATGAGGAAGAAGATCTATTGTTCTGCTGTCAGCCCTTAGGACAGCTTGGAAGCAATAAGTGATGAGGGGCTTTCCTGTCTTTAGATGACCCTCACTTTAAGTATTTACACAGAGATCAACCCTCTCAATTTTAGACATTTTCTACACATAGACAAAATACAGACACAGAATAAACTAAATTCATTGAAACCTTCTGATGTCACATTAGCTGAAGGCATAGTGAAATTAACCTTATGGGACCCCTGTGATAATCATTAACAAACTCCTAAAGGTGAAATAAAAGAGAGTTAAATCAGCAAGATGTCATAGGAACATTCTTGCATGACTAAATGTTTGCATCCTCACTCTAAAATTATTTTTAAAGATCTAGAAAAACAGGCCCCGTGGTCCACACTTCACTCGCATTTTCTTGGCGAGTCCTCTCACATTGTGGTCTGAGCACTATCAGGAGCAGGCAGAAAGGCATCTTGAAGTACTCGGAAGTATGAGTCCAGTTATTTGGTCTTGGCATGCACCTGTGGATTTGCATAATGGTCTCTCTCAAATTTCCCTGAGGAATTCCTGCTAAAAAGGAACCACAAATCAGAGAGTCATCCTCTGGCACTCACTAAGAGTAATGTACCATGTTGGAACAGTTCTCCTTCCCCAGAGAACCTGCGAGAGATCACTCAGCGACAATACTGTGCATTTTAGTAAATGGATGTGATGATGATTCTGAAGTCCCCAGAAAAACATGTTTTTTTTCCTTGTATTATTCCATAAACATCTCCAGAGCTGCACAGCTTGCTTTTGGGGTTCAAAGTTGCCAAGTTCTTGGGGGAGCCAATTTATGGGTGGTTCTTTTCGACCAGAGTATTTACATGATCGAAAATGCCGTGCCTCATTTCCCATCTCTGAGTCAAACGCCCCGTCTCTGAGGAAATGTCCATCAGTATCAACAATAATTGTCCACAGTCACAGGACAGAGAGCTCAAGTGTGGCATGTCCTAAGTATCTTCAGAACATGACCACGTTCCTCTCTGTCTGCTACACAGCCATGAGGTTGTATGCTTCCCAGTCCAACATGCAGGTCCTCATTACCTGATTGGACACCACTGATTACCTGCCAACTGGACTAGCTGCAGGTATTCATCATCTGTGATGATTGGGCTGATTTCTTGGCCAACTGTAATCAAGATTGCTAAAGGACAGGAAAGCACTGTTCCAACAGCAGGCCTAGACAGAAGTTCTCCTACAGAATGGTGTACTGACGGTAGGCCAGTCGAGTCTGTAGCCATCAGGTCTCTGTGAGCAAAGCGATCTTCCACACATGTTCTCAAATGACGGACTGGCATTTTGAAGTAAATGTCTTCTACCGTTGCCCTTTCAGGATCTCAACTGTCTCTTTTTATGCCTGGTGACAGTGTGATTCTGCAGCTCACATTTTTGAGGTTTATTGGGAAAATGCACATCGCAGTGATGACAATGGTCTGGCAACTAGGCAGAGCAGAGGAATGTATGGATGGGATACTGCTGCTGATTAAAGAGATTTTCCCCTTCATCTATTGATGTTTCACAGATTCTTTGTTGCTGCTATCAGTCCTCTGTGACTTAAGTGCTGAGGCCTGGCTCTCAGCACCTGAGCTGGGATGTTGTGCATCCACATTGAAGAAGATGTAAGCGGCCACACAAAGATGAAAAGGCCTCAGTAAAAAATATGCTTCTAACCAAACAGGACTGCCAACACATTCTGTTTTAATATAAATGTCTGCGTACAGCTGAGGTCAGAGACAAGTAGGAGCTTACAGCCACAAGCAGTCTCTAAAAACTGTTCACAGGGAGATAAAGTGTCCCCCAGATGATGGCTGTCTATGTTATATATGATGTTGGGGGGAAGGTATTGATTCATGGGGTTAGTTGTCCTGCTGGGATGTACAACTGCATTATATTCACCGTGTTGGGAAACATTTTGGTCATTATATTCCCTCTGTAAAGACAGGGCTTTTAATGTAGTCTTCCAACTGTTAGACAAACACCCTCAAGTCGCTCCACTCTGCTTGTCACCACAACAGGTATGAATCAGCTGCGGAGTGAGATTCATCCAGACTGTCTGTGTGTGTGTACAGTGAAAGCACAGCACAGGCAGTGTCAAGTCTGTCAGGCGCTGGTGCAAGCCAAAATATCTCAAAAGCTCGTCATGGTCATGGCTTCTACTTGATGAATCCTACCAACTTCGGTGCCCCTCTGTATTTTGTACATAGTGCTAATTAGCAAATGTTAACACAGTTAACTTGGGATGGTGAACACTGTACATTGACACCACCAGGTGGTGTTACTGCTGTGGCTGTGTAAGCATCACTGGGTGGGATGCTTGCCCCTGTTGGGGATCTCGAAGTCTGGTTGGCACTGCCCAGTAAGGAGCTGTGATACATATTTCTAACCACAGCTATTGCAAGCAGTAAAGCAGTAACCATATTTGGTTGCCATGCTACATGGACTGAGTGTGGATGCCGAGTTTGTGGCAATGTCCAGTCTCTAGTCTGTTAGTTAGATGCACACTTTTTGTATTAGATTGAAATATGAAGCTTCTTATCTAGGCTGATGTAAATAAATTACCTTCATGCTGTGCTTGCTCCTCTTAGCTGGACATGAAATATCCTAACACGCCAAAATACCTCAGGCTGAGTATTTGTGAATGAAACGCCATGTTGGCCTGTGGTTTGGGCCACACTACAACAATGTGCAAGTACTTTGAGTCATAATCTGAAGTAAAAGTCATCACAGGAGGATTCATTATTTCAGTCTTTCTCCAGTGACAGAAAGAGGTTGTAAATGTTTTTTACTGACTGACTGTGCAACCACAATAGTAGCTACATCTGGCCAGCAAACGCATCATGTCTCTCTGTGCACTCATCACAAACACACAGATTTGTGAGTGTTTATAGTGCAGGGCCACATCTCACCTTCACCGCTGTGACCTGAAGATGAATCTGTTGAGGGGAAAATAATTTCACAGGAGCATTAAAGACAGACTGTTAACATAAGGAACTTGCATTTGAATATACATTATTTCTTTTGGCCGGTGCGTGTGAGTCTAGGCTGGCACCACATGCCACGCCACAGACAGTTAAATCTATTCAACTGGAACTGCCAGGAGCCAGTGAGTTAGTGATGTGGACGACCAAACACAGAGGTACGGCACACCTGCTGAAAACTGCTGATTGAGGGGAAGTGTGTTCCTGTCCGCTGCTGTGATCTCTGCCAAAACATCCCGAACAGAGATGTTCAGCACAGTAGGGACCACCCTGGTGAGAGAGCAACAGGGTGAGGCTCTGTTCAGGCTGACAGAACAATTGATGGCATTTTATCAGCTGCTGCTTCCAAAACGTGCCCAGCTCTCAGTTTAGATAATGGCAGGCTGCCGCCTGAATTGTTTGAAAAACGCCTGCATGTTTTCAGCCTGATTTCATTTCAGCTTTGTTTTCATGACTAGCAGATTCACAAGACTCCTCTTCACAGTCACTGCTGGTAAAAGTTAGATTCAGTGCATGTAATCATCATGATATTCTCCCTGTCAAAGGAACCCTGCAGGTCCCCCTTCTCATAAAGTTATCAGGCTCCAAGCCCAAACGAGGATATGATGTAATTCATCCAGGCTCTTCTCTACCGTGTTAACGCTGAAGGTCATGGCAGAGTCCCTTCCTGTTTAATGGTGTCAGCCACCCAACTGGATGATGAGGATACCATCCAGGACACTCTGGGGAGGAGTTTAAAGACCGGAAACGTTAGGACGTAAGTGAGGCCATGGACCTCATAAAAAGAACCCGTCCCTTAGTTTTCTACGACTCACTTTTGTTAATTAGTCAAGGTGTTAAGATGTGTTTTTAATGTTCCTATCATACTATTTACATAGATGCAGGTGCCAAATCATTAGAAACACCTCTTAATACAATGCAGTTGCATTAGGATGCACACGCGTACCTTATAAAGTGGCCAGTGAGTGTATGTGTTTGTATGATTGGAAGTATGACACAAGAAATAACTTGAGGAATTCGAAGATAACAAAGAGCACATTTATGTTTTAAAATTTTAAACAGACACATCAAAATAAAATGAACAGAACATAATGCAATAAACTCCAAAAGAAAAATGTTTGTTGCAGTGAAATGCTCGCATGAGGTCAGTCAAAGAAAATACATATTCCGGCTCTGGGCTGAGACATGCTTTTGATTTGTTTGCTTCATTTGGACAAAGCTGGAGAATAGTGACACTGCCCTGGCTGTTAAAATGAGAATGCATAGAGAGAATCTCTATATTCATCATATGTTCTGCCATTACATTGTCATCATAATCAATCAGATCAGCCATAAAGATGTTACATCCACGTAAGCCATCTATTCCAGACTACCATCATCACTTTTAAAGCCTTTTTGCACAACAGGCCAACTACTCCACAAGGACATGCAAATTCCATGAGATATTCAACATTGTCCGTAGACTGTGGTTGAGATATTTTCCATCCACTGAATTAATCTGTGATCTTGTTACAGCCATTAGAAAATGCAACAGCAAGATTTCTGTGGTAAAGTAAACATTACATCAGCAAAGAATTTGCCCAGAAAGACTTCTTCAAGGAGGTTTTGTGGAAGTAAACGTCCAAATAAATATACAGTACATACCACTTAAGTTTTCACTTACATTTCACAGTCTCCCTGTATTTATTACTACATAAATATGAAAATCTTCCATTTTCTGTAGTTTGCTAAGTATGAAAATGACATAATAAAGGCTGTTATGCAACTAAAGGAGTTCCTGGGTGTTTGTGACAAGGAGATTGGACCATTTTCTGTTTAGGTTTATGATTAACTGCCTCTACGTTGCTTCCAGATGTGGCCTGGCCTCAGACACACTCTCATTTTTTGATCAATTCATCAATAAAGGAATGACCCTACACAACACTATCGATCATCATAAGGGGTGATGCAGTGATCTAATAGCCTAAGTAGATCTGACTCTTTGCTGCAAACATGGAATCATTCTTTATGTTAAATGGTGGACAGATGGTTTGGCGCTCAGCAAGCACAGCCAGTGATTACCAAACTTCTCAACACTCTCAGCTGCTGAGATGAAAACTGTAAAGTGGTGGAAACAGGAATAGGACTAATGCATAATCAACCGTCGCAGCCTGTAATAATAGCCAGACATTTGGAAGATAATATTTCTAACTGCATCTGTCTCAGCTGTTTTGCTTGAATGCCACAGAATCTGTTTATTTTCAGAGAAAGGCTTAAAATGTTCTGAATGAATCTACAAACAATAAACAGAGACTGTGTTGTTTTTCCATTTACCCATTATGAAATCCCCTGTAGCGTTAGACATTTTCCAAATACATAACCTGGTACATAACTAAGTGTTGAGCCAACCTTTGCTTTGGAATCCATAGAAATGACTAACTGGACATCAAGGTCTTATTTCACGGTGGGCACAGTTAAGTAGAAACAGTTGAAGGACAGTTTTATGATCTTGTCATTTTGTTAACAGCTCGTGATAAATATCACGTCTATCACCGTGTGTTTTTCTACACAGCTGTTACCCTGTTTTTATTCATTTACTTCTCCTTCAAAAATCAATTGTTGTTTCCCAAAGGAAGATTTTTGGATGTAACAAGCAAATCTTATAATTCTATTTATGTATATATTTCACTCACAGTAGGTTGCACAACTACATTTTACTAATCATGTTATTCTACATTTTCTTCAGTGAAATTTGCCTGCAGGATTTTTACTTCCTTGAAGTCTTGTGGTTTTGCTATTTTTACCTTTTGCCACCACTGATGCTATGAAAACAGATCATCCGCCAGTTTGTGGTTTACGTGAATTAATATGAACGTGGAGCGCCTTCTGCTTATGCTCAGTTCACCTCATAAATAAGGTTAAAATAAACATTGCTTGGACCCTCAGACTCGCCTCAGTTTGGTCATCCATAACCAATTCCACAAGTGAAATATAACACTTCACTCCCTGACCTGGTGGTAAATGATGTGCACTAGGTGGCTACTGGGTCATGTAGACACATTGCTCATGATGCCATGTGAAGTCATGAGGATCAGCAAGATAAGTAAGCTCACCTCTTCTGGCACTTGAGGCTTTTTAGCAGCATGTCTGTCTGCAGGCTTATTAAAACTTGGCTCCCTAATGAACATTTGCCCTTGAAGCCTGCTGAGTGCTTAGTGCTGCTCAGGAGACGGGGCTCTGGACACACGGGGCCTCTCTTCCTGCTCCCTACGGATCACTCGCGTATAAAACTCAGTTTTACTGGGAGGTTGGGGTAGAGTCATATGAATCCTTTCACATTACAGTGAAATGGAACATTAACAATAGAAAGTCCACAGAATAAATTCTGTGGTTCATCCTTCATGGTTTAATTGTGCGAAAATTAATTTTATGAGCTGATGGGGTGAACAGTTTTACTGGCTCCGTGGATGTTTTTGTTTATAGTTTAGTCATCGTCATCCTGTATTCTTTGCCTAGGGTGATTTAAACCCTACTGCTGAGGCATGAGGGAGTGGGAGGAAAAGGCAGTTCCACATGGGCTGGGGCTGACTGAAACCCTGCAACCACGCCATGACTTCACACTGTACTGTGAAAGTGCCATCTATCTATCTATCTATCTGTCTGTCTGTCTATCTATCTATCTATCTAGCTATCTATCTATCTATCTGTCTGTCTGTCTGTCTATCTATCTATCTATCTATCTAAATATCTATCTGTCTATCTGTCTGTCTATCTATCTATCTATCTATCTATCTATCTATCTATCTATCTATCTATCTGTCTAACTGTCTGTCTATCTATCTATCTATCTATCTAT
>JAUMHF010000004.1:9533682-9658008 GCA_032359275.1 Microctenopoma steveboyesi
TCTGTCTATCTGTCTGTCTGTCTATCTATCTATCTATCTATCTATCTATCTATCTGTCTGTCTATCTGTCTGTCTGTCTATCTGATCTCATTTAACATCTGGCTAAGATGAGTTTGACACAAAAGATTTAAAAAATAAGCAGATCAAAGAGATTCCACAAAACTGCCATGATGAATGGAGCAGTTCTCCTAAACATCTGTTAGAGGCCTTGGTGTCTCTCTGCCTGGGGGGCTCTAGCAAACAGGTCAGCACAGTGATAAAGGCTTCTTCCCTGAGCCTCACATGCCTATTCTTACCCTCAGTCCCCTCTAATGGTCATAACAAGGTTTCATTGATGGCCGTTGCACTGGCTGAACTGAAGTTTAGTTTTTTTCACTTGCTGCTGTTGATGTTACCCTATTGACCCTCTCACTGGAGGGATCTCCACCCAACACTGGAGATTAATAGTTAGTGCAAACACTTTGAAGTAATTTTGGTTAATTGTTGCCTCATCTCCTCCAGCCTTGATGTGTGCTATCGGTAAACAGAACACACATTATGGCAGGCCAACAGTTTGTTCTGACTAAATGGACTATGTGAGAAAGGCTTAATGGATTGAAAAATAACAAATTTATCATGCTTAATAGGAAGCCATTCAGGTCAAATTGACCTCATGTGGAGGGTAAATCGCATCATAGCTTTCTGGCACTTGACCTTCACTGTTAATTGGGGGCAGTGAAGAAGATTTTTCATTTGCCTAACTGTTGCTGAGGAGAGCACATGATTCCCTCCTCGCAGCTAACCAAGCATGAGGCCAGTCCAGCAAGACCAGCAGCTATCGAACACCAGCATTACAGGAAACACTACATATGGGAAGAGCACAAATAAAAAATACAGCTAGTTACTGTAGGTTTGCTGACAGTTAGCTATAGCATGGTCCCAGATACATACCACAACAATTCTTATGTGTTGTTCAGTCAGAGGCTAGAGGGCGCGTCATCAGTGAGTCAGCCACCAAATGGGGTTTATGCATCATCCATTCCCAGCAGTAAAGGTAAACAGACCCTAACTTGTTTTACACAACATGCTGCTGTCTCATTTCAAAACAGCCAGCAATCTGGCAAATGTTCCTTTACAGTGTGTGCAGTCAGACTGATGACTGGGACTGGGTGGCTTTGGGGTGAAATGAAAAAAAAAAAGAAATCTGTGTCATCTTCTGAGCACTTTGTTCCAGGAATCCGAAAATATTTTTGTGGGTCCTGTAGAAAAATGTCTACAAGAGCTAGTGCAGCTCGGTGATGTAAATACACAAGAGATAAAGACCAAGTGTACTTACTATGTTACTCACTTTCAACATTATCAACGTTACAAGCTTGATACGTGCTGAAAATGTGTTGGAAAAGAGTTACCATGAGTGCAGGCAGTGTTTTTACAGGTTCTACTTCAATATCTGCAGGACATTACCTCATTAAAGGTAGATATAAAACAAGAAATAGACCAGATGTAGTCTCAAAAACTTGTTTTCTACTATGACACCACAGATGCTCAGGTCTATCCGTTTGCTCTTTACTGACCCAGTTGCATGTCAAACTCAGAGGCTCGTCACCTTCCTTTACCCCTATCTTAACTCATATAATATGAGTCGAATAGAGCCATCGGGTCTCTCGTAGATCAGTGTGTGGAGTTGTTTTTCTCCTGTGGTGGGAGGAGAAGTGTAAGGTAATTGGTGGAGATATCCATTTCTACCCTTCTGGTTAAGCTGCTAATGTGGAAAGTACTTGACCTTGATTTTCCGTACTGTTTGTGGGGACACTCTGAAGGGGCACATGTTGATCTATCACCCCGTCAGAATAAGTAGTACAGGAGCCAGGCCAGTGGATCTTGTAGCCAGGTCATAACCAGGAGGAGCAGAGGGTGATGGGCCCATGCCAGCGGCTGGAAAGGCAGGCTGAGTGGAGCTTCGGGAGCCAAGAAAGCAGAGAGGGCAGGGAGAGAAAAAAATGGGCAGACAGAGGAAGAAACTTGAAGTAAGCCAGGATGATCTGCTCACCTTTAAAAAAAACATGTCAGCTAAATATAAAAATGCATATTAAAGAGGATGCAATCTTCATCCTACCCTTATTTAGACATTATTGCCAGTTTGGCGATTAATTTCATGTGAATCCAAATGTTTTCGGCTACATCTGGCAAATTATTATAAGGCCCCACATTTATGCAAAATGTATGTTTTCTGGAAAATGACGGCAAGTAATATTTGAGCGAATCGTCTGCCAACATGATCCACCCTTTGAATCTGTTCCAGTGACATTTATCATGTGGTAGTGTTACATCATTCTGCATATTGTTCAGTGGAGACACTTTTAAATCAAACTTCAAGAGACAGAAGGACTACACCACAGAATCCGAGGCGAAAGTGGAAATTTTAAAGAGAGATTAAAAAATAGAGCAGTAGTTTTTTTATGAAGTAAAATCATTTCTCGGTGTATATTTCAACAGCCCCTCAAGGCTGCCATCCATCTTATTTTTTATGCCTCAAACTAGAACTGTTAATTGTAATAAATCCACAGGAAGCATCCTCTTTTTGTGTTTGATGCATGTCTGAGTACTCTGCAAAGATACCTGAAGCACATGCCTTGGTCCAACAGATTTCACTTTTTGAGTAACTATTAGAGAGATTTTGTCAATCATGGTCACATGTCTTGGTTATAATGTAATGTAGCTTCCTGGGTCACATTGCAAATAGCTGAGATGGTTTCGTCAGTTAACTGACCCTGATACATCCACGCCAACCACAGAAATATTCCCCTTTGAATTTTTAGCCCATAGATGGAAGCAGGTGGACGGCAGCTGCCTTTCTGTGTCTATGGAAGTCCAGTGATTCTTTGAAGGAGCAGAGCTGCTCAGAGTGCCGGCTCCATGCACAGTACATATGTCTGTCAGTATATGGAGTAGCTATCTGGGGCTTTTCAGCTACACAGTTTATTTGGAAGTTGAGTCATGGCAAACGGGTAATGACTCAACTTCCTTCCAGTAACCTGGATAACTGACATCTTCACCAGTACACAGTTTATTATACCAGCAGATAACACACACATCTGTTCTGCAAGCTGCCTATTAAACCTTTAGCTGGAGTCAATTCAGACAGAAAACCATCCATTTAAATTCAAATTGAAATGCTTTATTAGCATGATCATACAATACTGCCACAGCACTGTGGTGCCGGTTGTTTTTTCCTCTGCTAAGAGGTTTCTTTGTGTCACAGACTGCTCAGAAACATATGATGTATAGGGATTTCTGTACCCGAGCCAAAACCACTTGTCGTCTGGTCATACTTTTCACAGAGGGCAAAAGGGTAATTTGTAAAAGGGAAGTGCTTAATCTAATCTTTGTTACAGATTTCTTGCAAATTTTAACACTGACAACTCAGGCAACATAAAGCCTTTGTTAGCTTAACAACTCCCACCCGTAAATGAATGAGCTGATCATTCAGCTGTGAAGTAATGCAGGGTGGATGTACTGCCGGTGCTATGACATACGTTAGAAACATAGCCAATTGTGCTAAACGCTAGTTCCTTTTAACGGGCCTCCGGATTGCTCTACTCACTACTTGAAAATGTAGATGGACATGACAGATTACCCCTCTGTGTGCACCAATGCCTAAAAATGCTATGCAAGACTTGCATGTACAGTATTGCTTTGAAGCACACAAAAATAGTGAGGACTTAAACACCCATTAGACAAAAAACAATAAAAAACAAGTATGAATATCATCAAAGGCGAAGTGGAAGGGCCTGCCTTAAATAACGCCCATGTGACCTACTTCTGTTACACAGCTGACAGCATTTCATTCATGCAAGCTGGGAAAGACCTTGCAGTTCCATCTATCCCTTTCTAATCCGTTTCATGTACACTGCTCAATTGGTTACGAAGCACAGTGAAGGTCGCCTATAATATCACTTTTATGTAAAGCTGTTATTTCAACCTACATTAATAAGGCACATGATTTATACTTTTATGAGGCTTTTCTTCGCCAAATGAACCTCCCTTTCCCTGTTTTCCCCCAGGTCTGTGCTGCTGCTCAGTCTGAACAATGTCAGTATTATGTTAGCTGCTGGGCACAGAGGAAGGAGAGCTGAGGGATTTGATACAAACAGCAAAAGGTAGCTAACGAAGAGATTGACGCGTCTTGTTGGTGCTCTTCATTGAACCTCATCACAAGCCCTTATTCACATTGATCACTTAAAATTCTGGAGATGGGGCTAAGAATACACTGATACTTTATTATAATGACAGATTTACACGGAGAATATAAAGATGCTGTTTGTCTTTCTAATGGGAACACCTCACTCGATCAAGTAGTCATTCACAGCTGAACGGATGCCAATTTAATGGCACATTAATATTAAACAGATAAACACGTAGACATTCATTAGAAAGCATCAAATGCATGTTCAGCAGCTTCTGACCATTTGTCTTACAGTTACAGTATTCACTGAAAACCTTGTAGATGGAGACACATCTACTCCACCCTGGGCTTTCTTGGTCAAACATGCACACGCATAAAAGTTGGTTGTGCCAGTATAATGGCAAGACTTGGATATCGTTATTGTTACTACCACCACACGCTTTGTAAGAAACTCTGTAGCGTAATGCAGTCGTATTGTGACTCTGGATTTGAAAGATGATAGGAGTGGCTTGGTTGTCATGCCAAAGTTTTCAAAGAACTCTTTGTGTAGAAGCATCAGTTATGGCCAGAGACATCCTCCTGGTATTTATTCTAGAGTTTCTCCAGATGCTGTGAATTGTATAACATTGGGCCACATTAAGGCCTACTTTCATAACATGGCTTGTTGCTCAACAGATCTTGTGATGATTTTGTTCCACTGGGGATACTTCTGCAGTTGCCAGGGGATACTTGGAAGATTGCTGAATAGCTCCACTCAAATTACAATTTAGTTTGAAAGATATACCCAGATATTTAGTCAGCTTTAACACTTGAATACCAAATGATACTTTAAAGTGCGCATTAAATCTAGTGAGCATGAGCAGGTCAAGTAAGATCATCTCCCAACCCATGAGAGCAGCTGTCTGCTAATACCAATAAATAAGAACATTTTCACACAGTGTTGTCAACATCAGTGTTTGCACAATATCAGCACATGGCAGAAGCTGTTCATGTTTCAACCGTTTTTTTACTTATTTCAACTTGTAAGCAAACTTGTCCTGTTTTTTATTTTGGAAATTTCATTCCGACAATTTTTTCATTACTTATATTATTATATTTCCATTTAGTTGTTATTGTCAGTTGTGGACCAGGTCAGAGGTAAAATCCTAATCGTATAAAGATTTTGAGTGTGTGATTCAGGGAAGTGTTATTATATCCATGATGAGCCTATTTAGTAACTGCGTCTTGATAATATTAGGGTATAAATGGTGTAATTACCTGGTAATAACAATGAAACAGTGGGGTAATTGCAAGGTAATTTGTCGATACCATACCAGGCTAACATTTGAGTAATAATACGAAAACTTGGTCAGAGAGAAAACAAAAATCTTTCCATGTGTTTCTCTGTTAAGGCAGATGGGCCTAATACACACACAGCTGATGGGTTTTGAGTTTTAACCAGGTATGAAGATGTTATAATAATAGTTTTATTAGTATATTTAGAGGTGTACAGTGAATTCATATTTGAATTAAAGAATGTGGGCCTCCTTCTGCCCCCAGCTCTGAACAAAGCATACCTACCCCTCCAACACCCCATATAGGTTATTGATCTAACTTCTGGATGAACCTCCGTAAAGATGTTTATAGAGGCCCACTGTGCAAACAACCAGCTTTTAATAGTACACATATATAAAGTGTCCTTTTTGAACAATAGCTTAAAGCATGGTAGAAATAGGTAAAAAATAAATTGGTAAATACAGTTTTACATTACATGCCTCAGTTACATTATGATGAGACAAACAGCTAAAAGATTTAGCAAGAAGTATTCAAAATGAATTAACTACTTACAAGTAATGAATACATAGTTCAGATGCCTAAAAACAGCTTGTGCCACACAAAAAGATGTTATGTAACGATATGGCAACAATATCTTTGACTTTTCAACTCAAAAGAACCCATTTGGAACAAGTTGCGTGGACGGGACTAAAGTGTACCCGAGTTCATCTGTGGCTGTACTAACCACTGCTCTCTATATGTGTTGGATGTGTACATAACGTGATGTTTATACAATGATACAGTTGCGCAGGCGCTTTATTTATTTGTGCACCGCCTTTGACTGCAGGACAATTAGATTCTCATGTACTGGAAGGTGAGCTCTAATCAGACGTGCTTGCCTTGAGAGCGAGCAGTCTAGTTGAAGAAAGGTGCTCTAACTTTAGAGGTGATATTTTCTGTTATGTTTTCAGTGAGAATTTCTCACTTTTCAGAAGTTCGTATATATCTCAGCTGTAGCGGGAAGGAGAATAACTAGGCAGACTACTAGATTTACCCTCTGCTTCTGTGTGTTTTGGATGGCGGGCCAGTGAGTGGAAATGGTGCTCCGGGACCACTCATGAGAGAGAGAGAGAAAGAGAGAGAGCCTGAATCTCTGTGGCTTATATGAGGAGAGGGAGCCAACTCTCTCTGGGTTGTTCAAGATCCTATGGGAAGCGAGAAAAATGTTGTTTCCAGACGGTCAGAGGGAAAGTGATGATGCAGCATGGGTGAGAGGGGGAGATAAATAGGATTTGTTACATAACTTGACCAGTTTTGCAAGATTTCAGTTTAAGTTTAACTTTGAATGCCCCATACCCCTTTTTACTACTTATCAACGTTTCTAAGCCTGTGATTTGCCAGGATATAGGCCTGTATGTTGTGACATACATGTGCATATATGATCATCAATACATGATAACAGCACTCAATAGTAAATCAATTAAATAACTCAGGAAAAGTTCTGTTGAGTCTTCAAGAAACAACCATTGTGAATGTTTGTCATTGTGGTAGCATATGAATTAAAATGTAAACTGAAGATAATGGTTAATACAGCTGCATCCACTTTCCTTCTCCCGTTCAGAGGAAGTACAGTAAAAGGCACACAGTAACATGATGTAACTTGGCGCAGAAAGTGCGTGTGGGCACATGGAGCGAGCGGTGCAGTGTGTGGAAGCAACAATACACTCGACAAGGGGGAGTTTCTTCTTGCAAAGCGCATGCTATCCCCACAAACATTTCCCGGTGACTTCAGATCCAAGAAGGTGGTGATATTCATGGGAAGCACGATTCAAACTCTTTCACTTTGAGTCTCCACAACGCGCTGTTTGCGTCTCTCTTCTTAACATTAAGTCAGATATTTGGAATGACGTCTGCTTAAACCCTGAACGCTGCAGGGAGACAGGCTCAGTGAGTTTCTCACGCTTGGACTGTACATGTGCGGAGTTGGTAACCTGAAGGCATTCTGCGCCACTCTTACCTGGGCATTATGGAAACGTATCCAGGACTCCTGCGTTCTTGGGAGACGGTGTCGTCTTGCTGAACTCGCCTAATCGCGGATTTTTTAATAGCTCCCATTTTACTGGCTCTCGATAAAATTGTAACGCGACCTGCGCTTCTTTTCGCGGTAGTTTCAAAACTGTGTGTGTCAAAAATGAACCGTGCAGGGTTTGCTGTTCTAATGGCTTTGACGGTTTCACTGGTGCGGGTTGGTGACAGTCACCAGACCTCAACAGGTGGGAGGAAAGAGGCTGCTGTGACGGACCGTGGCGCCCTGGACCCACAGCAGTCCGAGGTGATGGATCAAGGTCATTCATCGGAGGATGGCGCATCCTCCATTCCGCTGGAAACCTCTCGTGAGACCCTCAGGTCTAGGACATTGGCTCGCCTGCCTAGGGGCACATCATCATATGGGGATGACAGGCACATACCCAGACCTGCCTCCCGTGAGGACCGTGCCTCGGCGCCGAGGGATGTTGCGCTGCGCGCCGCCAGGCAGTCATCCAGCCAGCAGCACAGAACCAGGGTGAACCGCAGGCAGAGCAGCAAACCCAGTGCTGCTAGCTCAAGGAGACTTGTTGGGTAAGAATGACAAAGAAGGCCTCTGCACTGCTCTGGCCACATATGCCTCACTGTAATGTATGGATTCTGTGATCAGGGTCACGGCGGGGCATGTAGTAATAGTCTGGGTTAAACACTGATTGCTGATGCTGATTACTGGCCTGATAGTCGAAGCCTGTATTGAATGTCTGGACTGTATTCCATTATCACTATTTTCTTCTGTTGCTGCACATTACAGTCTATTTAATTTGTAGTAGGAGAGTGGCTGCAGACTACTTCAATGTGTGCACCACTTTAGTAATGTTGCCTGTGGCCATGCATTGTAATCACTCAACCACAGCATTCGCTGGTGAACATGTGGAAATTCATTTAATGATCAGAAACACCTGTTTCTGAAGGCCCTCTCTCAGTGCTGCAAATCCTCATTTTTGTCTCCGTCAAACTCTAAACAGGAGTTTGTGTTGTTTCCACAATAGAGTTCTTTTCTTTTTGTTAAATGGACCCTGCAACCAGCCCTGTTTGTTTCAAAGGGACAAACCATGATACATGCTGCAGGGGAGAGTGGTTATATAATAATCCAAAAAAGGATTAAAATGTTTTACCTTGAGTTGCAGACAAATGGAATTTAAACTAAATGTGTCTTTTGCAGGTTATGAAAAGGCCTCTTACAGACCTCCTCTTAAAACCCAGAAAATGGCCAATTAGGAAGGACACTGAATCACCAGTCGCCCTGATTCATCTTTATTCATATTTAAAGACTTCTTGGTGGTTGCAGGACCCTGACAACAACCAATCCTTAATACCAAGGGAAACAGGGATATATATACAGTACAAGCTCTGATCAATCACATATTAAAAAACAACACTTCTGTCACCCAGACAGTTGCACTGATCCATGGTTCAAATGAGGTGCCCTGTATTTAAAGCATGCTTTACTGCAGCACAGGGCAAATACTTGACATTGCCAAAAAAGAAAAAACTATCTGAGTGTTGGATGAATAAGGTTCTTTGAGTTTTAAAGAAGCATAAATCTGTAGGAACATTACATTATAGTAGCCTGTATGGCGATTTTGACACTTTCATTCATTAACTTCAGATGAATCATGTGCTGCTTGTACGTGTTTTCCTGACACATTTTCCAATTTGGAATTCCCACTCATTCACTGTGCCCCGCAGCACCGGCAGCTCTGGGTTCACTTAACTCTCCTTTACATTAAGCATGACTCAGTATGAGCCTCCTTCTGTTTTCAGTGCACCTGTCAGATGTTTGACTGATCCAGATAGCCCAGTGGTGAAATAACACTGCACCTTATCATGTTGAGATTTAAAAAAAATATATCATAAGGTGTGAACAGGCTGTTCTGTACTTTAACCTGAGACACGATACTAATTCTGTTCTAAAGTTTTCTGTTACACGTATCTGTCCCCCGCTGGAATTTGAATGTGATGACTGATGCCTTTGCACGGGCCTGGCCTGATGTGCTTGATTTATGATAAAGTTAATCCTGCCAGAGGACCTAAAGAACTGCATGTTATTCCTGTGACGCCTCAGAAAAACTCAAAGTATGTAATGAGCGCAATACGACTGAGGTCAATGAGTCAATCCATGTTATCTTCTCAAATCACTATGAGTCAGACATCCACTTACTGTAATATCTTGTGAAAAGATGATGGGGCACAGATCCATGCCAGCACATGGACTGTTGCCCTGATGTTGCTCTAGCGGTCTGGTGCCTTTTGATCCATCTCACTGCAAAATTGGCCTCCGCTGCAAGTGCGGATTAAAGAGTGCAAAGAATCCAGTTATAACTGTTTAAGACATGTCATTCCTCATTTGCTCAGTGATTTATAGAAGATGCAGGGTGCTTTTCATGTCCCGTGTGCCTCGCATAATCCCTTCAAGGCTCAGATAACTCTGTATTTGTTTTCGCTCTGGACTCGCGCGTAACAGACATAGGGACTTGTGGGTCAGGACTAAGATAGAGTTTCGTGACTTGCCCTGAATTTTTTATCAAATGAAATGCAATTATAGTGTAATCTCAAAAACAGTTTTCATATCAATAGACTGGCCACATTAAATTGATTTGAAACAGCTTTTGCAATCAGTTCTGTCATGCAAAGGTCTGAGGCCTTCCACCCTCACTATCATTGCTCTATTGATTATTAAAAGGCTGTGTGTAGTATATTAATGTGTACTTGCAACAGTGCTGACAGCATCTTACTTCACAGAGTTTTTTGAATATGTCTTTTTTTTCTAGACCCAATGTGTGTGGAGGTCAGCAGTGCTGCTCTGGTTGGGCTTTGGCGACAGGTACAAATCGCTGCATAAAACGTAAGTAAAAAAAAGAAAGAAATGCAACAAATTCCTGTTTAAATTTGAAATAAATGTAACTCTCATTCAGCTACTAAGGACTACTCTTTTATTACTTGGCAACCAAGGACCTAGGTACATGTTTGTGAACTGGCAGACAAGCACGCTGATATGCATTAAATATATGAAACTTTTCTGAGTGAGTAAACCTCTCAGACATATTAGAAAAATAATAGAATAAATGTCTACTAATGAGTAAGCTGTTTGTTGGAGGTACCCTCTGATTGTTTTCCTACCATGTTTCGACATGTGGTGTGTGCCTTTTCTAATAATAATTGAGTAATCAAACACTTTTTGTTGACCTTTTGTTGATAAAGAGGCCAAGCCTAAAATACTCATGTGTCAATTTCATGTTTATGGGCATCATTGTTTTCTGCATGCTGAAATGACAGGTTGGGATTTGTGTTTTTATAGAAAAGTTTATATTTGAATTTTACAAGTAGTTAAGTAAAACCCACAGCAAGCAATTACTTCACTAACATGCGGATACGTCTATCTACAAAATATATCTAAGTAGCAGTTAGCTATACTTCTTCTCTGCTAATTATCTCCCTCACACACACGTGCACACAGATTTCACACACATTTCAGCCAGTCGGCTTCTCAGCAAGCTGATTGGGCTCAGCAGCCTCCTAATTAGATCTCCTTCCATCCTGGCCAGTGCAAAGCTGCCATCTATTTTTTCTAAGGCCCAGCTAGAGTCACTGTTGCTAAGATGTAAATTACATCTTACACGGAGCTGAGGTTCGCTAAATAAAGAAGTAAATACCTATAATCTTCCAGAAACAGGTCCAGTCTAACACACCTACAGCATGTTAAACGAGGCAGTGCATCTGAACAAGCCAGGGGTTTGTCCAACCATCTGGACCCTCTTATAGTTTGGCTCTCACCCAGGTCTGAGTGGAGGCTCTGCTATCATCAGCTGAGTGAAACCCCACGGCCGGCAAGGTGCCAACACAAAAGCCCCAGACTTGAGCTGCGACTGGAAGCCCATGTATAAGACCTCCCTGGAGGAAAACAAGTTCAGGCTATCTTTATTCTGTCCCTTCCTGAGACTCTGAGGCTGCTTTATGAGGAGATGGCAGCATGAGAAAACATGTTCACAGTGGGGGAAAGAAAAGGAACAAACCTGTGGGCTGGGAACAGTAAAAGCATATTGTGGCTGAGCTGTGTCTAGAAAATTCTGGTTGAAAGGACTGAAACAATGTCTAATATTAAAAGTGTCAGCTGCAGGCCTCACCCGTGAGACTGAAGTGAGTTAACAGTACCTCTTTTGTTCAGTTGGGTTGAGCTAAGAGCAAATATATGACAGGAATTGGATCTCTAGGTGTCTAGGGAGTACACCTACATGTCTTCAGAAATGTTCATAAAAAAGTTTACATCTGAGACTCCGTGGCTTGTTGTCTTGCTCTCTCTGTAGTATTGTGTGATAGAAGGCTCTGATCCATTAAGGAGAACAGAATATATATATATATATATATATTTCACCTCTGGTCAAGTTAACTGTGGTAACTAGAGATAAAACTGGCAGCCTGGTAGCTCAATGGGTTAAGCGTCGGACTGGAACGTAGCAGGTCGCAGGCTTGAATCCCGTCTGATTCCTGCGTATCAATTTATCTCCGTTTTGCTGAGTTACATCTTCAAATTCTCCACAGTCACAGTGTAAAAGCTTGTTCCCTCTCTCACTCTCTCATTATTAGGACATAGGTGATATAAAACGTGCTGATAGTGACCTTCAGTGTGGTTAACAGCCACAAGAGACGATTCAATCCACCTTTTCTAACTTAGGGATCAACATAACCAGTTAAACTTATCCAGGTTTAGAACAGTCAGCTTTACTTGTCGGATTCTGGCTCTTCTGAGCGATGTTTGAAGAACGGGACCCAGGAGTGAGCTCTGCTTTAGTTTATTCAGTTTACTTGAAAGCAAGACAGAAAGCTCCCGATAAGACGAATGTACCGTCTTGTTTCAGGACCTGAACCCACGGTATTGAGAGTCACATCTGGTCATCCAACAGCTGTTTAGACACAGAGCAGAGGGAGGCCATGTTGTAGTCTTGCCCAGACACGGCTCAGCAACAATCCTGTCAACAGTCAACACGTCTTAACACAAACATCATTAAATATGCTGAACGCAGATGGTTGATTAAAATTTTTAAATGTCTTCAGCCTCAATGCAAATCAATAAACGAAGTCTTGTCCTTGTTTTGATCGAACTAACTTACAGCCAGATCAACAACATATTTAATAAGATATGACAGTAGCAGAAATCTGTGGGAATGTTACGTACAGTACCTGCCCAAACAGTAATTGCTCAAACAGAAAACAGTGTGTGTGTTGTTTCAGCAAAAATTGTACAATTTGTTTGTATGTGGTAACAGAAACCTGTTTGCAAAATAGTAAATTTCTTGGCATTGGAATTAGGATGAAAGATAGAATTGCTGATATGTTTTAGGATAAACATTGTAACCCCCAATTAGTTGTCTTCTGTATCCGTGTGGAATTACTGTTTTGACATTTTGGTTTACAACATTTAATAACATTTCTTATAAAGCAATATCACAGCGACTTTTCGAGTCTCTGCCGTTGGAAAAAAGATTCAAAGGGTGTTTCGTCACCTTTGCTGTCAGAGACCTCACGATTATAGTTGCACTCTTCATTGCTTCGACTCAGTCCTGGCAGTTTTAATCCCCAAACCACTAGTAAGACTAACACACCTGTAGCTACATATTCTACTAGTCTTACAACAACTTACATCAGCCTTTTGAAACTGTACTTACAAGCACTGCTTTGAGCAAAATTACAACATTAGCATTCATATATGTCTAGAGTGCTAAAATCTTAAGGGTAATAAACAAGTAATAGCAGGTGTTTACCATGTTCCATTCAGCAACACTTAATAAAATAAGTAAGAAGTACAAGTGAGGCTGATAAGGTATTTCATTTTATAGGTGTTTCATCATAAACCAAAGTACTGGACAGAAGTAGTGTGGTAAGTATTAACTGATGGCACTAAATTGCAAGTTATCCTGAGGCGCTGAGGGGGACATAGAGAAAGGGGGGGGGGATTTCATGCAAATCCACAAAATCCACCTAATAGCTCCAGTATGCTGCATAAAATGTAGGTGATTTAATGTAATCCCTGGCTCTTTGATAACAGAGTCATTTAAAGCTCCAGAGACGCTGAGTTCTTCCAAAGCTGTAAAACCAACTCAGGACATGATGATCAAACTGACCCGAGTGGTAAGCCAAAACCTCCACAGTGTGATACACGAAAGACGAAATCTCTCATTCAGGCAAAATGCAAGATTATGTCGCAGGCACACCTTTAGTGGATCAGGGAGTGTTTGTAAATCACATACCCTGTTAGATGTGGTTAGAGCTAAAAGCAGGGGGGAGTTTTAATAGAGAGAGATTTCCATCATGCCCCCTCATTGGGTTTAGAAGGGTGGTGAGAGAGGGCATCCGTCAGATTCCACTGCAGGAACTTGCAGTAAACAAGTGATGAAATGACAAATTTGACTGGTTTGATTTTGCATGACAAGCTGTAGAGGAAAGCCTTCCCTTTCTCCACCAACAGTTGTAAGGAGGAAGAAGCACAGCATTTGTCTCTCACATGTCAGTAACTAGGAAACTGGGCTGCAGTGCTCCACCTTTCATGCATCAGAGAGCAACGTTGGTTAGCTGAGGACAGTAAAATTTCATAATGTTTAAATAGCAAAGTCTAAGAGTCAGACTGGAATGCAGAAGGTTGTGGGTTCGAACCCCGTCTGACTCCTAATCCATCCCCATCCCCACCAGGTGTGTCCCTGAGCCAGACACCCAGCACTAGCTCCTTGTAAGTCGCTTTGGATAAAAGCGTCTGCCAAGCAAAGTAAAGTAAAGTAAAGTAAAAAGAAATACTAGGTGCAAGTGATGTTATTTGATAAAGCTGTTTTAGTAGGCAGATCAATGGCATGGGCGACAATACTCAAAGTTAATGCATGGGATAAATTATTCTATACTCTCGGACAAGAACCAGTTTACATTTGACCTGGGTGCATACAGTAGGTATTCCACACTTTATATCACAATGTTTCGCCAAAAGCATGTGGTACATATGGCAACATGCTGCAAATACAGCCAACACTAAGAGCAGGGCCGTTCAAAGAAGCCCACAGATGGCTCCTGATTCAAACCTGTTGCTGTCTTAGAGGGTGTAGATGAAAGGTGCATCACTCACATGGAGCAATAAAGTTGTTTTCAGTGTCTTAAGCAGTTGGTGATTGACAGAGTGAAATGCGGTAGAGAGGAGTTTCTTTTTGATTGCCTTCCAGCTTTCTTTGGCCTGCTGTGCCCCAAAATAACTCCTCGCGCATAAAGCCTTTCTCTTGCTTCACATCGTAAATAATCTCTTGCTACATGTTCTGTTTTTCCAAACAAAAAGTATAGAACATGTAGCATGTTTCTCTGATTCCATCATGTGCCAATTAGTTGTTAACATTTTTATGATGATCTTATATGCACATCTCAATGATTGGCTGGATTTACTGAAAGACAGTAGATAAGGTTTTCACCATTTTTACATTACTTGTTACCTTGATTTTATAGGAATTATACCAAATAAAGTAGGGTCATTATCTTTAGCTAGTTTGTATGAGATTGAATTAAATGCTGCATTTTACACCCTTGGTCATAGTTTACTTCTACATTGTCTAGAATATTAGGTTGGAGGCTCAACATCTAGGAAATATTATTATTATTTTCTTATAATACATATCGAATGCAACCTGAAATAATAATATTGGGCGTTCAGCATGGATGGGTGTTATCTTTGTTGTGCGTTGAGCAACAAATGACCAAGGCGCTTCAGTTCTGTTTTGTATATTTCAGGAATATAAATAAGATTAAAGGGGCCCCTCCCACTCAGACCTTGAGAAAACAATTTATCGTTTAGACTGCTGTTTTACCATTAACTTGTAACTTACCACAAAGTCTTTTATTACATGGCTCACACTATTTCAAATTGCAGCTGCTGAATTACTGACTTATTCAAATAAAAGAGACCACAGATCTCCCATCTTAGTCACCAGTCACCAGTCAAATGTAGTTATATTAGTTGTTTTAAAGACCTGCATGGTTTTGCATCAAATACTTACTAAAGCACTTCCTATGTTCCTCGACTTTAGCTTACTGACTGTGCCCATATTGCATGTTGCAACAGAAGGAGATTATACTGTTCGAGCATCACAGTTATGGAATGCACTTTCAGAGGATCTGAGGTAGTGTGTGTGTGTGTGTGTGTATTTTTATTAACATACATCTGCTAAATCAAAAGTTAATGTAAACATTTGTTATTATTATAAATGTGTTTTAGTGGTAATGTAATTATGGTGCATTTATATCCTGTGGAAAACATGCAATTGAGAACTTACATTCTAGTTGAAACCATATTAATTACATTTATGATATGTGGTATAGGACTAATATTAAATTAATGAAATCCTACATTTGTAATTATTCTGCAGAGCTGTGGTAATCACAAGAGACAGAGGGCTAGAAGCTTAGTTTTCCCAAAGGCTAAAAAAACACTAACGTTGATGAGCAGCGCTCTCTGTTTTACAGGAACAGGAGGAGGTATTTAAGATGCCACAGAGTCCTCCTCTGCTTTATATGTCCCTGCATGAGGATTTGTGGGGGTTGCACAGTTCACAGTTCAGGGGGATAATACTCCCTTCGCAGGCCCTGTAGAGAGTTATAGCCCATTAGACAGATCCTGTAATCAATACACACCGCGCCATCCCAAACCCCATCATTAACATAGACGCCGGACAACTCGCTCTTAGATTTTCTCCCCAAACCTCGGTACTGTTTTCTCCACTCCAGCTGGTGTGTCTCTTTGTAGGTTGCAGTTGGGTGTTGTTTTGGCCGCCTGCGCCACATGTTTTTCTAATTGCTACCATAGTGGTGAAAATGAGGTACTATTCAGTTTTCCTGCAGAATTACTTTTTTTGTTTATTAGTATGTCTTTGTTTGCGAGCTGTTGATAAAAAGAAAATAATGAGGGGAAAAAGTATTCTTCAATAACAGAAGAAAACACATGTGCTCTGTGCAGAAAGCCTGGAAAGCAAGACCGGACTTGATTGACACTTACAGAGAAACATTAACAACAAACACCACTTTGCTTGAGTCACACACACGCTCACAGAGGCCACAGTGTTGTTAGGGGAGCCCATAGTTAACCATATATCATAGCACCCTCCTGCCTAAAGACCATATGGAAGTTGTTTGGGTCGGATCCCTCAAGAGGATGGGGTTTTGTGGGTTTTTGGTGAACACCACGTCTCACACAACCTCTTACGAGTTGTGGACACATACACCCATATCCAAATCTTCTCCAAAGAGCTCTCCATCATGTGGGTCAAAAGAAGCTGAATGTGGGTGTTTGAGAGGTGTGGCAGATGCTCAATATAGCAGTAGTGTACACAGTGTTGTCTGTCAGATATAGGTTAATAAAAATCATCCAAAGAGTTGAGGTTGGTTAAATCCAACTACTGAATTGGAGCAGGAAAAACTACACTGTGCATTGGAAAAGTTCTGACCGTAACTTGGTAAAATAAGAGAAAAAACAAAAGATTAGTTACATATTGTCAGACTCCCTGTCTTCTGCGTCTGATTAAAACAAAAGAGACATTTGATTTCTTTAATAAACATATCTACCGTTACAGTAATAGAGTCTGATTCTACACAGCAAAGTTAGCATGTGGCAAACCTGAAATGATACCACTTGCACTGGTAACCATGTGGAAATCACGTGTTGTAAAGAGATTAACACTCACTTGAAATGATTAACATTGAGAAGTAATTGTATTACCTGCTCAATAGACCAATTCTTACTTCTTCAGTGGATAGTGAGTCTGGATGAGAGGCAGATTTCTGAGCCCGTCCCTCCCTGCTGGCTCCAGTCTTAAACACTTGACCTATTTTATGAGAGCTGTCATGTTCTGTGGTGACTCCTAACGACATGCTCTGAGTTTTACAATTTTTTGGTTTGTTGGAAAATTCTAGCATAATTTTAAAACCTTAATCTAATTGTATATTCAAGTTTTTTCACAGTAGTAACATTAGAGGTAGTTAAAAATGGTCAGGTGTATGTTGAAGTAACCATCATTTCTCATGACATTTCACCTTTAATTTCTATTTCCTAACATCCTGCCTCTCATTTTTAGGGTTTGAAAGGACCTTTAGTCAAGCCTTTTGTCATATTCTACTAAATTCTAATCTCTGGAGCAGCTTCCAGCCTCTAAATCCCATAATGGCACATAATGTGCTCAGAATGTAGTGAATGCTTCTCAAGATTATCACTAATATGCTTTCATTATCAATATATTTTCCAAAATGACACATTACCTCAGATAGTGCCCAGTGGTCTGTGTAAAGTGAAGAGATTTATCTGCATTTGAATTATGTCAGATATTGTTTTCACAGTGGTTCTCGCTGAATGAGGGGACTGTAAAGATTTGATGGGTTGTATTACCACGAGTCAGAGAATTCTCCAGTGTATTGTAATGGCCTGGAAACAAGTGCTAGGTTTGAAATGAGAGTGCAGTGGAAGTTGGAATTTTCTTTGGCTATAGAGACAGATTTAGACCTTAGCTTAAAATTGGTAACCCTAACCCACTGGAGAAATTATAGACAATTCTTACCGTAATAAAGATTCCTGGATAACTTAATTATGTGATCTACTTAACTGCAACTAAGAACACTGACAGTAGAAAGCTTATATTGTTAGAAAACCTTTTGTTTAACCCCCAGATAAATACACTTAGCAACGTTATATTGCTTAAGTTTGATAGAATTGGGAGTATATTGTTGAAGATGGCTAAGCTTCCATATTAATCATGTGTTTTATTACTGATTCATCTGGATTTGTTTTGAAGGTTCAAAGCTGCAAACAACGGTCTAACCGTCTCCTCTTTTCAGATGACTGAATCTGGACACAATCTTTCATAGCTTGGCCACTCTGCCTCAGTCATAATTAAGGCTTAAGTGTCAACGCCAGGAATGTTAGCCATTCCTCCTCTTTTATTTCCGATGGATTGTTATTTTATTATTACTCTTGCAAAGTAACAATTGCTGCACATTTTTGTGAAATGGATGGAATGTGTGGCAATTAGTTTTAATGATGTGCAAGACAAATCTGCACGACAGCAATTACTGTGACAATGTGTTCAACAGTCCAGAGGCAGGGCCCAGAGACAACACAGACAGCCGTGATACTGCATGCTGCAGCCACGCAAGGCTTCCTGTGGGGCGCATGTCACCGCCAGAGTCACTGACCTGTCCACTGTATTGTCAGCACAGGCGACATGTTTTCCTGGTATCAATTCTGTGCCTCACAGTTGAAAACGGGTCACACATCACACGACTGAACACATACCCCATTGTAGGCTATCCGTGAAACGCTATTTATTGGGTTGTTTTTCGGTGGCCCACACAGGTTCTCATTTTAATTTAAAAAGTTTATTTGAAGAACCGACTTTCACACGTTGCGGAGTTCTCCATCTGCAGCAATAACGTCGATGGAATCTGTGGTTTATTTGATCCACCGCTTCATCGCCAAATATGAGGTACTCGCCAGACTCCGGACATGGTAGTGGCATGCAGCCAACTCCGACTTTAGTTAGATGATGAATTTAATTTCAAGCCAAACAGAGCTCAGGCAATTCCTATGTTATCCATTGATGGAAAATTCAAATCACGTAGCAAGTAATGCTATTCCACAGCCACAATTCTCTAAATGTGTATGCGAAATCAGAATGAATTCAAACTAAATGCTTGTATGGTCTGTAGAAAATTCATACCACAAGCTGACCTGATGACCTGGGAAGTACTGGTCTCTCTTTGTGATCACTTTAATTATTATACATTGCTGTGCTTTCACTCAAGACTAAAAGAAATATAAAATGACACTAGACTCTGAGTCGTATCGCAATAACAGGAAGTGTGTGTGCAGCAGGTAGAGCACTGGTCACACCTAGTGGGGTCCTATTTGACCACCAGCGCTCCTCACTGCCAAGAACTATGGAAATGTTCCTGCATGCAATCTAGCAGTGTCCACAGCATCTGTGTCAATAGCATTCCATAACCCTGTTGACAGAGCGCTGCTGTTTGCTTTAGCCACAACGAACCAGTGGCCTGATTTAGTGTTGGAGAACAATGTCATAAATTCTGAAGTGCTGTCTACAGCATATATTTGTGTCGCAAGATCGGGAGCTTGTTTACTTTTAATTCCACGCCATAGGTAGTCTCTCAGTACTACAAGTAACTCAAGTGTGATAGGAGGATGTGTGGTGGCTGGTAGAGTGACAAAGGTAATTTTTCCATGTGCATGAAATGACCTCAGCACTGTGTATTTGCAGAAAATTAAAAGATATTATGCGCCAATTCATCCTTTAAGTACCATAAGCCCCTTAAGATTTGGTTAAAGAGATGCAGCCCTGCAGGCCATTTCTTTGATTAACTGTTGGACCTTCAGTAACCTGTTTTTCCCATTTGCTCATTTTTTATGCCCTCTAACTTTTATTACCTTTTTAAGCTGCCTGTGTTACAGTGAAAACACTCGCTGAAATGTAGATCAGTGACAAAAGCAAAACCACTCTGTATATACATGCTGGCAGCACAGAACTGAGCCATATACCCCAAAAAGCTTTATGCCAGCAATAAATTGGATATGGATTCAATGTAAGTGATCATCCACATTTAGACTGAACACATTAGGGAAAAATTGATTTTAAATTAAATGGCCAAAAACATTTAAGACGTGTAACTAAAGCCTTTTGAATGAATCAATTTAAAATGAGGTCTGGTGTTGAGATGACAGGGAGCTACTGCTCATTCATACAAGGGTGGCTACACGCATGCATGTCATGACCTTCTGACACTCGATCTCCATCTGTGCTCTCTCTTCAGCTGACTGCCAGCCCCCCTGCCAGAACCGTGGCTCCTGCAGCCGGCCACATACTTGTGTGTGTCGCTCAGGCTTTCAGGGCCCCCGCTGTGAGGAGGTGGCCCCAGAGCAGGTGTACATCCGTGACGGAGGCTCCCTGCGGCGCATCCAACCTGGCACCAACCCTTTCCAGAAAGACCAACCACGGAGAAGCCCCTCAGAGAAGCAGGGCACGGACACCGCCAAGGTTCAGACCCAACAACCTGTGACCACTAGACAGCCTGGCCACACTGGGTAAGTGTCGCAGCTTTGCTTCTTAGTATAGCCAGATCCTTTTTTGGCAAAACCTCAGCACCCTGCCCGAAAAAGTACAGGCCAGAAAAGCCTTTCATCACCGGAACGGTATCGCATGAAAGAGCAATGATGAATCCTAAGAACAAGTCGTTTGATAAACTACCGAATGCTCAGAGCTAAACACGCTAGTGTCAGCCAGTTACCTTAACGTGTATCAGTCTGGAAATCATCACTGTTCTAAATGCCGGGGTGATATTTGTCTTCATCACTTACCAAAAGAGATTTTTAAATTTAGTTTTTAGTTTTAAAATTAAACCAATCCAACAAATGTAGTTTGTGTGATACTTCTAAAATTACAAGCGTTTATATTTCCTCCCACTGACAGACCAACCACAACTAGACACTTTGGTGTGACACCAATAATCTGCTCCTGTACATCTTAATTTCAGCACTTACTATAATAAAACCTTGACTTTCAGTCTATCGCTGCTGTTTTAGAGTATATAAAAACTTTATTTGTTGAATGTAATGTATGGTAATAGTTTAAATTGATGATTTTTCACCAAGAGAAATGTGAAATGTGCTACCATTACTGTCATAGAGGCAGGCTCACAGAAAGCAAATTGACACAATGTGATATTAGATATTATTTAAACAGCCTTGAACAAACAGCAGTTCATTACACTCCCGTCTAACGCTGGTTGTGTTTATCATAACAATAAATCAAACCAGATGCCTGGGTTCATATGTTAAATCTTTAATACACTCAAAGTAAAACCAATATTCAGTAATGCAAGTACGCTTTAACCACCACTTGTTAAGTATGAAAGTAAATCTGGAAAATGTCGAACACATAGCATGATCTACTTGTATTAACCCATTCTGTTTGCTTTGAAAATAGAGCAGGAAAACAGTATTTATTTAAGTCTTTGATTGTTTAAGATGGTTATATAGTTGCTGGAATAACCGTGACTATAACATGTCCAATAAATAATTGCTTAGACGAAGAGCTCTTTCAGTGCATTCAGCAAACTCTCTAAAGACTGCTAATCAGACGGGGCTAATAGTTTCTTGGCTTGAGTGTCTGACTGTTTTAGTTCCAGTGTTGTTGAAAATAACCGTTTGGTCTGATTAATTATTTTGCCATGGATAGAATCATATTCTTGATAAAGAGTAATAATTTCCGGGAATATTTTGATGGATCGTTATTGCTTACAGGTTCAGACCTATCTTGTCAAGTTGAGCTCCATTTTGGACTCGGGCCCAATGTTCTTCTAATCTGCTCACAGTCAGTTGAAGTGCCAAAATTTGTTTGGGCACTGAGGTCATCATTCACTTTTTAGCCAGTTTGTCATCTGGGTAATTACTTTGCACCATACCACTTATACATTCTCAATTACATCTGACATTTGTGGAGCTCCTCTTGCTAATTGTGAGGGTCTTGTGTCATCTTGTGCCTTTGCTGATGTTAAAGAATTAGCTGGCTGAGCCATCCACATGTTTGTGGTAGCTCAATGAAACTCTACTAAATGTTTTGGCAGCTGGGTCATAAAATATTTTTATACATCCTCCTTCCCAAAACAATTATCTTGGAGTCATTGTAAATCTTCTTAATCAATACCTTTGGAGAATGCACAATTACTATGCATGTTTCCTTTGTTCTTGTTTTGCAGAACATTTTTGCGTCCTGAGTCACAGATCTGGGCTAAATCATCAGAACTTAAGTTGCAGGTTTAATGTTGTCAAAGGCAGACGATGTTTCTGAGTCACAAATGCCCACACAATGACTGTTTTCACCGTCATTAGATTTCCCTGAAATTTTTAAATATGAGTAAGAAATGATGAGAGTCATTGGCTTTCTTCCTGTGGTACGTTCACTGGTAATAGAAAGCTATTTGAGTGCTTGTGCGACGCACGTTTAACAGTGGGCCCTTGTGAGCCGTTCCAAACGTTCTGCATTCTCTCAGCGCTGAATGATGCTTTAGGGGTGGAACAATGATCCTCTGGAGAAGTGGTGAATGCAAGTCGTGGCTTAATATATCAGGCTGAGGTTCCACATATTCCAAAGCCAGGAAAGCACGAGCAATGTGAGGTCACAAAGAATAAGAGAAGGATAGCAGCAAGACTAGTGCCAAGGCTCTATTAGGGAGTAGGAAGAGGAGTGGGGAGGACACAAGAGGACACCCTACAGCCAGTCATTTATTTCTCCCTACTAAAGAAGGTGTGAGGTATTCTATATGTCTTTCTTGGAGGAGGCCTGACTCGTTATGTCTGAAGCACCCTGTCACTGATGGAGCACATTAGGTGGTGACAAGAGTAAGGAATAGTGCAGAGAAATAGTGAGACGAAGAGACAGACAAGAACTTTCAGACAAGAACAGAACAAAGCAAAGTGTCTGTTGAGTTTAACGCCAGTCAAATATTCCGTTGTTCATATGTGATGATGAAAATCATCATCACCAAACCAAAAATGTAGTACGTGTGGTTGATTTTAGGTGGTTTATAAGATTTTATTGAATATGGTGCAATTTTACAGCAGTAAATATGTGATTTGACATATGCTTTATAGATTAAGCTACCCATAGATAAATTGCTGTAACCATATATACTGACCATATGAGGAGTAGCCAATCTTTCCAAACATTTATTTCAGTTGAATTTTTTATTTATTTTTTTTAATCTAGTGATGACAGACATGTTGTCAGCCCTTTCCAGGCACACCTCCAATGTGAAATGTTATTTCAGAGAATAAACTCATGTATGAATAGTCCTACTGAACAAATCCACCACATTTATGGGTTTATGACAGCCTAGAATAAAATCTTAGTGGGATTGACAAAACATATGAGTGAAGGCTCCTGTTCAGTGGAAATTCTGAGAAATGGGACCATAACTCTATACATTACTCCCTCTTCTAGTATTCCTGACTTCTACCTCTCCTGTGGCCTTTTCAGGTCTGTCCTAAATGTCCCTACCATGTCTGTGGGATTAAAACCGTTAAATTTACAGTGTGCATTCTATATGCAGCTGGCAAACAAATAACTGTTTCCTCCTGTGACCTGTGCTGTGGAACAAATTGGCTTCACTCTAACCACCGTGCTTCCTGTGAGCGCTTTGCTCAGAAGTAGTGAAAGGCTTGTCGCTGTCAGCATGAGATCCTGTAGGTCACAGCTGGTCCATCGGCTCCCTCTATGAAGGTCACAGGCAGTGGTGAGCACTTACACTACAACTGTGAGGATGGATTCACCCCCGCCTGTGAATCCCCTTTCTACCCACTAAATTCTCCCCACCTTTCTCTGACATCAGTCCTCTGCAGGAAACAGAATAGGGCAGAACAGGATGTGTGTAAAGGTCACCTTTCTCTCCTCTGTCTGTTACATAATCACACTCATCGGCTACCTGGAAAACAGAGCAATGCGATGACATTTCATTCAGCTCAGGTTGTCAACGTTTTTGTTCATAGATCTGATGACTAAATTATTAACTGACATGTACTTTGCAGTTATGTCATTTACAATCTGTTAGAATACAAAGATGATACTTCCTCACCAACATTTTCTTTTAAACAGGCCACGCTCAGGCAGGCAGTAGTATTGTGCGTAAAAACACGGTCACTGTCTTGATGCAGTTGATCCTGCTTTCTCTGCATTACCTATTATGCTTATATCAGCCCTACTGTTGGCCTGTGACTAATAGTGCTGGCGGTTTTGTGGCTTGTTGACTCAAGACTTTGAACATAGCCATGCAGCCTTTTCTCAGAGGAAACTGTGGTCATAGTGGGAGTTCTCCATGTTAATCGTGGATCACTAGTTGCTTTCACTCCCACAGCAGACAAACCACAGCAGAAGCTGACAGAAGCCACTGTCCAAATCTTTGGAGGTTAAATCAGCACCTGCAGAAAAAGAAAACATCGCTGCTGTTCTTGGTTACGATAATCACTGAAGAATTTGGGTTATCAAATACACAAAAAGCCCAAAGCTTGAGTAAAACATAACCATAAATGTTAAAAGGCACGAGTGGAAATTCACTCAACACGTTGCTCATAACTCAGTTGAGACGATAATAAATTAAATAGCAGTCGAAATCCCACAGTAGCTTTCCATCTCATATTACTCTTTATGCCTTTGACTTGGATCAGATACTTTATGTGTGTCTTTTAGACTTAAATTTATATCTAAACATTCAGCCTGGGAAAGTTTTCCTAGTGTACCACCTGGCAGTCTGCTTTGCTACTCAAAGAGGACGTGTCCAGAATCATCCTCTTATCTCCCATTTTGGCCGCTGCCAGTACAGAGTACAGTAGTAGAAAAAAGTAGCCAAGAGGTCTGCAGACAAGGAGCCAAGGTAAAGTAGAGTAGAGGTTTTCACACAGGTTGTCTGTGCTGCTGCGTCTCTATTCTAATCCAGGTATGACATGGATGTGTAATATTTATCCCGTTATGAGCAGATGTTGAGCTTGAACAGGGTCAGGTTAACTGGCCCTTTGCTTCTGCATTGTGGTCGTGTTTATCTTTGCTGGTGGTACAAACATGAACTTTGCCCTGACCCCAGTCCCTGGTGAGCATTTTAATATGTGATGTGAAAGTAGCTTTCCAGAGCGTGGCCTGAGATTCTTGTCCTTAGGTGAACTGCACAAGTTGAAAAAGGCAAGAAAAACATTTTTCAATTTGGTACCATATGTGATTTTAGAACGGAGATCCAGCATAGCATTTTTAAATGTGAGGAAGCTAAACACACAGTAATATTAACCAAGCCAGGCCTGGAAGAGTTGGTGTGTTTCTATCAACATACAAAGCCAAACGAGTCCCACGGGCGTTTGGCTTCCTGCTAGGCTAGAGGGAACAAAGGAGCACAGAGAACTCAGCACACAGTATGGGACAGATATGTCTCTCAAAGCTCCGTCCGAAACATGCTCTCTGTGCCACGGTGCCAGCAGGCTCTGTGTCTTTAGCCAGAGCTTTCCTGTTGAGCATGCCTGTGCACATTGCAGCTGTCGAAGGGACAAATACTGTACAGCAGTTATAGGAAGAGAGGCACCTATCCCAGAATGAACTCCAGCATCCACCTCCGGAGTTGGAGCAGATGGAGACAGCATCAGTCAGGCTCATCTCCCGATTATGGGGCTTGGTGTTGAAAGCATGATATAACAGTGTGGCTGTCTATGGGACTAGTTAATTCATTTAGATGTCGGGATGTAGGGTTCTCGTGGGGCTGAGCAGCGGAGAAGATCTCCAAATGGGGCAAACATACACACGCATTGTGCTCCCACACACATGAATTTCTTCGCTTATATCCAGATGTCACAACTCAACTCTTTGTTTTCCCTCATGTACTTTATAAGCCTCGGATAGAAACAAAGCGCACTTCCTTGTAAGGGTCGATGGGGCGCTGGAGCCTATCCTAACCGCCAGCCGGCGAGAGATGGTGATCGCCCTGGACAGGTCGTCAGGCCATCGCAGGGAAAACACAGAGACACCCAGTTTAACGGACAATTAATGTCTTTGGATTACGGGAGGAAGCTGGTACCCGGAGAGAACCTACGCAGACACGTGGAGAACATGCAGACTCCACACATAAAGGCTTTGAGGCGACGCAGTGCTAACCACTACATCCCTATAGTTTTTATTGCTTTTCAAAATCATGTTGCAAGTCCGTTTGAAAATTCCCTCAATAAACTTCTCTTGTTGGAAATGGTCGTTGATATGTTGTCAGAGCATTCTGACACTCATCATAGCCATAGCCTCAGTCAGCACTTTGTAACGGCTCCTCTTGCTGACCTATCTTGTGGCATTCTGCTAAGTGAATGATCAGAGCAGCTACAATAAACTGGAGAGTATTGAATAACCTCTCAGCTCGCCGCATTTCCAGGCATTTTGATGCTGATCCATGCACCACAGCAACCACAATACTTGGCTATTATGATTTTCTGGATTTCAAATAGCTTGAAAACCCTGCTTTATAAATGTTGAGGTAAAAACAGAAAGGTTGGCACTGATAAAGGCCCCCTGGAGATAACAACGAACTGTTTATTTCACAGCTTTTGGCCTCTGATTGAGTTGACAGCAGTGGTCATATGTTTTGATCATGCAGTGTCTGAAAACCTCAGTGAAATCAAGTTTGGAGAAAATCTATTTTTATGCAAGCAGTGAGGGAAGTTATACGTATAAAATTAAGTGGAACTTCATCTCTTCATTTGCCTGTGCTGCTCGTTAGCTTACAAATAACCGTCTTTGCTCAATAAATTTCTCAAGAACCTTTCATGCTTTCCAATGTGCACTAGACCCAGTTGTTGCACTAATAATAAGCTTCATCTCATGGGGAAAAAAGTTCTGAATCAATCTAACCTCACTGTAATTCGTTTCACCCAAGCTCTGGCTGCTACTAGCGGGATTCCTGGAAGGCCTTCCAGACAGACAGAACATGATTTAATCCAGCCTCCGTGGCTGGTGCGATAAGCCCCCAGACACACCCAAATTTTCACAAGGGGAAATATTCTGCCAAGACCTACAATTATCCAACTCATAATGACTAGAGATGTTATCAAAGAAAGACTGGTCCTTAATTGCTCACTGATGTTTGGCCTTATGGCAACTTGTTTAAGGAGATATGAGCTTATCGTTACAACCCTGCACATGTTTCTTTGACTAGGTGTTTTCCTGTGCTTTCTTGTTTATAGTATGGGACACATATTGGACTACTGGCACTACTGGCAATGTTACATTTTCAAGGAGCATTCAGCCAAAATTTCATCATTTAGTTTTTTGTGTCTTGTGTCTGACTATTTGTGGAGCTCTAGGGATTGGCATTAGTCATTCATTAGTCATGTCTCCAAGTATAAAATCTGTTTGCCTCAGTTTGCCCAGATATTATTTCACAAATTCATAGCTGTTTTTGTTTTGGTAGTCAATTGCTAACCTTGTGGCAACATTTCTATTACAACTGCTCTTATGTGTATTCCTAGTTTAGATCATCAGCATCAGTATTAGCATAGCCACAGGCTAGCTGGCTGCAGGCTGTAGCATCATATTTACTGTCCAGCACATGAGTGATATCAGTCTTCACATCAAGCTCTTGGCAAAAATAGAGAAGACTCGTATTGGCACAACCACCTTTAAAGCAACGTCAGCATCGAATGCTTCTCAGTGAGTTTTAACAAGGTTATGCAAACATTCAAACTTCGTGATTATCTGCTAGCTGTGAGAAAAGCCCAGACTCTAGAAGTTAAAATGTTTACTACTTTTTAAACATCCCCAAAAAGCTGTAATTTAGGGTAAGACTTTAATGTCACAGAGGCTGGTGTTGGGTTATTTTTGCATATCCAATGAACACAATCCTGACCTTGTTGCTATGAGGAACACAAAACAACAATATAATTAAAATTGCCTTTGGGTTGGATATTATATTTATTGGTGCATGCTAAGGATCAAACCTCAGGATTTTATTGAAAGAAACACAGAGGGCCTGCAGTGGCGAATGATAAATGGATGAGAGCTTTTTGCATAAAGCCTGAGGAATGAGATGTGTGACCACAGTGGGTTTGACCATTGGTGATGCAGATGGTTTGGTAAACTCACTGGGTGGGTAAGAAAGGATTAATTCTCTCTGTGCCCGCAGAGACTTCTTTCACCTCCTAAAATACACCAAGGCAGGGAAGGCATATCAAATTCTGAATTAAACTTTTCACTTTTTGCCTGTGGGCCTTGAAAGCTTGCAAGCACATCCTCTCAAAGTAGAATCAAAATAGACCTAAAGTACCCAATTAGTAATTAGTTTCTTATCAAATATCAGATAAATGCCTTTTTAGTAAATCAAATTTTGAAGCTAGCCAGTCATACTTGGAGCACAAACGCTAGTCCACCAGTGATAGTATCTCTATAATCTGGAATGTTTTCTCTTTTCCTAGCTACATTGTGGATAATGTCTTGGACATCATTGAAAATCATGACACTATTGGGCACTGAATAGCAAAACATGAACAAGAGTCAAGTGTGTATGTCTTTGCAAATGTTCTTGAATAACACCTCCTGGGACTATTTTCAACAGTCTGCACTCAGCTTTCTCGTCTGCAAGGTTTAGTCTGTGAAATGTGGAGCACCATCTGTTGCAGAGCCCTTTGCTGATAAACATCTTTCTCCTGGCATTCTCAAATCTTAAATCGGGAACAGAAAGATACGTTGGCACTGTCTGTTTCAAGGTGTTTCCCAGTTTAACAGTACGTTAGGTTAATTGTTAGTGCAAACCCACTGGACTGCGTGGTTTGTCTCATCATAAACCATCTGAATCAAAGTCACTGTTGCGTTGCCACTTGGTAGGAAACCTAAAACTCTGGTGAATGGCCAATATGCTTTGTTGCTAACATAACCTGTTTATAGCCCTCACATACCGCTTTGTGCAGCTTTCTGTGCTTGTTCTCTGACTACAAATATGCATATCCCAAATACACTCATAAATCATTTTCCCTTTGTTGCCAACAACGTTTGCAGTGGTTGAGCAGTACAAAGTTCGCATCAGCTCAACTGCTGTTTGCACACATTTTTATATATTTCTGCTGTTCCCTCTAGTTAGGCTGATGATTTGCATATTTAAGCACAAGCTTTGAAATGAACAATAGCCTTAAATGCTTCCGCAACATCAAATGAATGTGTCTTGAAAGTGATTGACACTTCTCTCTTACTGACTGCATATTCACTTTCCTATTTAGCCATCGGTAGCCTTCAAATTGCCCTAATTATGTATAGTTCTTACATAAAAAGGGCTTTTGGCTGATACTTAATTTTGAAAAGAGGTAAATGGAACCATTAAACATTTTGTTTAAATAAAAAGACTTAGTTAAGCAACTCTCATGTTGAATGGTCATAAAACGTCTGATGGTTCCAGAGGTTTGCCACTCGTCACTCTTAAGGTCATGTCCAGTCCAACACAAAGAGAACTGTGCTGGGACAAAGTGACAAGGCGACAGAGCTGAGAGCTATCAGGTTGCACGGTGTGACCCAGACTGGGAGGCTCATGCCAAACACTTCTGGCTGCTGTCAGGCTGTCTTGTTTAGACAGAGTGTTCAAAGCCAAATGGCTCCACAGACGAGCCCTTTATATCAGCCGTTTTTTTGCATGAGCTCAATCCAAGCCATTAGATGTGGGTTCAGACTTTGGTATTCTCAAACAAATCAAAATGAAAAATGAGCTATGCCAAGGTAGACTTGTGTTGTGCTTCAGCGCCTGACAGGGCCAGTGAAAAAAATATTTAATAACAAAATCCTGACCCTCTTCCCAACCAATCTGGCATCCTAAGCCCAGATAAACTTGCCTTTCTGTCTGAAATACATTAACCGAAGCAAATGATTCATTTCGTATGAAGATTTATTAAAACCAAAGATAATGAAAGCCCCTCAGAGACTGAACTGTTAGTGAATGAATCAGCTGTGACCCATACATTACAGTGCAGTGCTTTACATAAACACTGCTTTGGCCTTGACAGGCTGAATGGGCTATGGAGATGGTTTAAGATGTAAACAATTCCTGAGCATCTAAGTCACTGTTGTGCGTGTGTGTGTGTGTGTGTGTGTGTGTGTGAGTGAATGTTTGGGGTGAACAGGATAATCAGATAAATCCAGAATTTCCGGGTGTATCTAAAAGGCTTCTATTTCCCAGTGGGCAACTTAGAGAAACAACACAATCACCACTGCGATGATGGGAAGTGGTGTGCTCTAAGCCAACACTACGTGGGGTTTCCTGGCGCTTAAACAAAGCCACCTAACCAAATCTCTTCACATAAACCCCTTCTCCCCAAACACACTCTCATCAAAACTTCAAAGTGCACCTAGCATCCTGCTTGGCAGTGTAAATCATCGGATTCTATTAACGTTTATGTATAGGACAGCATCAACAGAAACTCAAAGATCGGAGGGTTTGTAGCCTTCTTGACGGTCTTCCAGTTCTTGGTCCTGGCTTGTGTTTAACTGCAGCCCTTTCACTGTGTGCTGTTTTATGCTCTAAAACTACCTCCCCTCCAACACATCTGAGTCAAGAGGCGTGGCTGGAACTGCCATTCATGCTGCCTGTCATGCCTTCACGAGAGCTAATATTCACATGTTGCAGTGCTGCAGTGAGTTCAAAGATGTGGAGCAACCACGTGCCAAGTAATGCTTTTGCAAAGCATTGGAAGTTTCATGCACACTGTAGATTTTTGGCCACCACTGTGATTTGTAATTTCCTCAGATGTGATGAGGTTTAGTTCTAATTGCTTTCCATACATGTGAAATTACTAATGATAAGTTAAAGTGGACAGCGCCAGTGGATTTATGTCTTAGTTGGAGCCTGCTTTCCTATCAAATATAACCTGACGCTTTGATCAGATGTTTGGATTGAGATATATCAGCACATATGAATTGTTTCTCTTTGAATATAATCATTGAGCACATGTTTTGAAAATGAAATGATACACGTCATGTACTAAACTCGGTCAACTCTCATGGTGAATCTGGCTAATGTTCTCAAACTGCCTAAAGGATCTTTAGCCTTGTGTGTATACAATACATTTTCTTTGGTTGTTGCTAATGCGTGTAATTAAAACAACTGTTCATTTATATGGAAATATTCACTTTTAGTGAGTCTGAGCGTGCATGGTTGTTGTCTGTATAGATCAGCCCTACGATAGACCCCATGTGTACCCCGCCACTCGCCCAATGACAGCTGGAATAGACTCCAGCACCCCCTGCGACCCTAACGAAGACAAGCGGTTAGGTTATATGGATATTGACTTAATTTCTTTATTAGATCTAAAAATGTATATATAATTAGCATTTGTTCTCATTGCTGAAAAAAAAAGCTGTTAATTCAGCTTTATTTATATAGCGCCAAATCATAACGAAAGTCATTTCAGGGTACTTTACATAGCAGGGTTCAGGACTTTGCAAAAATATAAGTGTATATGAAAACAAAATAATGCAGAATACCCAACAGTCCCATGTGAGCAAGCACTGAGGTGACAGTGGAGAGGAAAAACCCCCTTTTAAGAGGAAGAAACCTCCAGCAGAACCAGGCTCACAGTAAAGGGCCATCTGCCTCGACATGCTGTTTTTATGCGTAGAATACCTCCAATAGCTGTTAAAGTCAACAGCACCAAGAAGTACTTTCAAAAGACAAACCAATTTAATATATTTGCATAAACTATTTTATTTACCTCATTTCTGTCTTTGTACCGTGTGCCCTTTCAGTAGATTTCTTATTCATCAGTGATTTAATTAAAACAGTGTGTCCATGATTTGATACGCTAGACATTTTATCCATATGTCTGTTCAAGCTATGTTAATGTTGTATTCGTGGCAGATGTCTTCAAATTGCTTTCAAGTCACCCAGAACAAGGCGAGGAATAGTTCCTCTTTGGATTACAGATGCCTTGAAGTTCCTAATGATGACATCAAACCCAGCCTCAGTTGTGCAGCCGAGAGAATAGAGATGAACTCATCCTAGGAAGAAGTCACTTTGCCACTGAACATGAGAGAGAGATTGAGAAAACAACATCTGGCCAAGCCTAGGAAGTGAAGCAGAATGCTTGCAGGCCAGGTGTTAGCAAGTGTGACACTTGCAACCTTGACACCAGCACCTCTTGTTTCCCTATGACACATCCTATTCCATCCCCGGAGATTCAGGATCTGGGTCAGCAGCTGTCAGCGATAGGTGCTGCATGTTGTCTTTCTTATTTACTGTCCCATTCTCCTCAGAAGCAGGAATGTAGCTGGTGAATAAAAAGACATGCAGAGGCATGTGCTACACCCAGCACAGCTGGGACAGGGTGTGTGTTTTTTGTGTTTTCAAGTGTGTGTACACATAGATGTATATATTGTTGTGTAACATGCACACTTGTATTTATCTACCACATTCTTGTTGTGTTTCTGTGGTTTGGCATTGCGTGTTTAAATATGTGCTGTGTGGCTAAAAATCACATCTAATAAAAGTAAATGCATGACTTCAATTGTTATTTGGGGGTTGATTACAGCCTCAATTATCTACAGGGCCACAGGTGTGCTTTGTACAACTGTTCCTCTGATCTTTCCGACATGGATCATCTTCATCTTGTTCTGCTGACTGTCTGTCGGGGGAATCCAGATGTTTTTTGCAGGGACAAATCCCAGCACTCTGCAAGCTTTCCTAGACCCACAGAGCCCAGGTAGGGCTGTCTGCCCGTCTGTCTGAGAGGCATGCGTCTCCCCCAGGTCGCTCACATGAGCTCAGCTACCAGGTCGTGCCACGAAGGCTCAGTAATTGACCCAAATCAAAAAACGCACCCCTTGCCGCACCGGTCGGGCTTTGTTCTTCGACCCTAGTTTTAATACTTTCCCCAATCCGGTACTAGACTCAGGACGTTGCTCCCTGGTTAGCCAATGTCTGACAGAACAGGGAGTTCATTATCTAGTCAAGCAGACACAATGGATAATGGAAAGGTTTTGTAGTCCTGATGAAAAGATCTAATGTCTTTAATCACACACAGCTCTCCAAGATAAACGAACTAGCCTCAAACAGACGCACACATGGGCTCAAAAGAAGGGGCTTTATTTCTTTTGGTTGCTTTATACTTTATTTTTGGTTAATTAGTGTGACATCAAATGTACACTAGCAGGGCAAGGTAGTTGTCATCTGTTGTTAGTTGAGCTTACTACATGGTACTATTAAGTTGTTAAGTTAATTTGAAAAAATATTTCCAAATCACTATGTCTCATCTACAAAACAGTTCATTAAGGCAATGACCTAAGATAATGTCTTTGTCTCTATGGAATATTATTTTCTGTTGCCAATGCTGACATTGCTAATGAGTGTGTGAACGTCTGTGCGCGTGAATATGTGTGTAAGACATTAGCTTTTGTCTGAGGTCACATCTATACGATCTTCTGATGATCACTGACAGGACCCAAGTGAGACGGGGACCCCCTGACCCCTCTTCTCAACAGACTGGCACATCCCGCACCGTGAAACGTTATCCAGCGTCTTCTGGGCCTATCACATCCAATGCCCTACCCAGTGGCCACGGCAATGAGCACAGGAACACGCAGAACAGACACAGAAACAGTCAAAACAGTGGGCACTCGTCGAACAGTCACAGGCCTACCATCGAGGGCCGGCTGCACGGACAGTTCAACAATGCTCTGTTGCCAGCAGGTAAGAACAAAAAAGTCTTCCACGGGCCACCAAGATGGTCTGCATCCCACCAAAAAGACAGACGCTTGCTATGAGTCCACATGTTGTCCACATGACGTCACCCTGTCACTCTGCTGACATAAAGGGCACTGAACCCTGTCACCTCCACTCTCACACAACAAAATGTCACATAATGTTTTCCTTCCTACTTTTTATTTTCCTTACGATCACTATCCAAGCTTTTGTTTTTTAAGCCCAGTGCCGGGGCAACAGCTGTTGAACAGCCTCCCACTATTACACAATATTCACTTACGCTCATGCTCTCTTTGTCTCCCTCACACATATACACATCGAAAACACCTTGCCCAAAGATAAAGGGCTTAGAAGAGATCCCGATTCCTAATATTCTCTCCCCCATTTGCTGGTCCGTGGCACATCTCTTGTTCAGCTGCAGCGTGCCACTGGCCAGGCGTCAGCACACACCCTCGCACACTTATAAACCTCCCTTTGCCCAGACAGAGAGTGTGTCACAGTGAGGCTGAAGGAGGCAGGATGCAGTCTGTCTCTAGCCTGTCTCTGCTGCTGTTCCTCCTCAACCAGGTATGTGTGTGTTTTCCAGGAGCCAACCTCACCTCGAACCTGGACCGCATTAAGATTGTCTTCACTCCTATGATGTGCCGGAGGACGTGCAGTGGTGGGCGCTGCTACAACAGCTGTGAGAAGGGAGATATCACCACGGTCTACAGTGAGAACTCACAGCAACAGCCGCCAAACAACAACCAGGGCTACAGACTCTGTGAGTGTCGACCTCAGGCCCTCTGTCATGAACACCGAGCTTCCTTATAAGCTTGTTTCTGCTTCTTCTTGTCTCATCATGCCTCTTTTCCTTTCATTTCTGTGTCCTCTCGGTCTCCATCCTAGTTTCTCTTTGTTTTTATAGGGTGGGCTTGACAAAATGGGTTCCCAGTGGCATGCTGTCTGTTCTGAATACCCAGCTCAGAGAGGAGGCAGAGTGGTGGAGATTGAAGCTTAGAGCTATGCTAAAAACTCACTGTCAAAGAGAAAGAAAGATAGTGAAAGCAGGAGAGGCGGGTGTAGAGCAGATTAAAAGCAAGCTATGTAAAAGGGGACTAATCGCACCTCACACACACACGTGGAGCTCGTGGTCCCACGCTCCCAACACTTAGCCCCATCTCTTTGCGGTTTACACCTCGAGGTTGGCCCCACTGTTAACCATTTAACACGCTCCCTGGGAGAGCAGGAATAATGAAAGAGGTAAAGGGAGAAGCAGAAGGAGAGAAAGAGTAGCAGCATGAACAGGATTTTATAGGGATTACAATAAACCTGCCATTTATCCAGAGGGCTTTTCTTCAATTGCACATAGGAGTGTCCATGGGACACTTCCCATGGTGGTCGGTGCCAGGGGTAAGGTCTTTACCCAGCATCTTTTTTCATTGGTTGTAAGGGTACTACAACTAATACTTAGACTAATTACTACTTGTGACTTGATTAGAGATGAAGCATGCGCATACCTAACACATATGAGTCAGAGTTTACATAATAACACATTGTAAACATGCAACCAATCTGGCCCAAGTGCTCTATCAAGGCTCTATGGGGAGGACCCAGCAGACTTATGAATATATAAACAGGTGGATGTTACAGATTTATGTGCCCATTAATGGGATTTTGGAACATGGTGAAGATATTCCAAACACTCCACCGTCCCGGCAGAGGCCTTTCACAAGATTACATTCCTGGCACCTCCACTTCTTCCTGAGAAGCAGTGGTTTATTTTTATGCCCCATTTGTACTCTCTAGAAGCCTCCATGCATAATGCAAAATCACGTGTTAAAGATTGCGCTAAAAGGAGATCGCTTTCCATTTATGTTTGCATCCTGTTATTGCTCGCTTGTGCGTGTTCGTCAAGGAATGTCAAGTGGACAGCAAACAGTTATCTCATGCTGTTGTTATGTTCCCTACACGGTGTTCCCAGTAAAATCTGGCTGGATAATTACAACAGGCTCCCTTGATAGGCACCCTGTGTACAACAGTTGCTTTAAAGCCTAATATTAAATTGGGTCAAAGTCTCCCTATTGAGTGAGAAGTGTGAGTGTGTGTGTGTGTGTGTGTGTGTGTGCGTGTGTGTGTGTGTGTGTGTGTGTGTGTGTGCGTGTGCCTGCCTGTCTGTGTGGCTGTTAGGTGGTTAGACGTTGTTAAATGGCCAGACAGATATACAGACATGGAGTGTGGAGTGCAGAGCTGACAGCAAGTTGTTGTCTAAGAATAGTTCCTACCCCATGCTGGGGTGGTGCCTGGCCTCACACAAACCAGTGCAGACCTGCATCCCACATTTGGAGGACTTAATAGTCTCCTTGAGCTGATAATTTAACAAGAATGTCTAATCACAGGAGACCTTCCAGTCTGTCTGGACACCAGTGCTGAATTGTCTGTGTCTCTGTCCACAACTGTGTTGACTCTATATCTCCATCCCTTTCTCTTTTCTGTTTTCAATTTATTCTACTAACATTCTCCTCTGCTAAGCTTGTTCATTCCCAATCTTTTTATTCTTCTGTTATTCCATTCCTCTATTGCTTCCTCCTGCAGTTTCACTGTTGTTAATGTTATGTGACAAGGAGCTCATTCTCTACATGCCATCAAGACTGTCTGTCAGAATGGAAGCAACTTACACCAGTGAACCCCCTTTCATCTCACAGTATTATTACCATTTGTATCTCCGACTTCTCATTTTTGTGTCGTTACGGTTATATAGATTTGTTTAGTTTAATTGTCTTTGATGTTTTGAGTTAGGAGAGATCAGGCCAACCTAATCTTTGAATGGGAGCCACCCAATGCATGTACGGTGCCCATCCCACATGCGAACAATAAGGCCAATGAAAGTGCTGTAAAAACAGTGCTGTCAAACACTCTTTGTCCAGTGCCAAAATTTCCCCTTCATTTTAAAAGGTTTGATAGGTTTTTAACTTAGAATTTCTATTTCTTTTGCCAGTGCTGAAGTATTAGGACTACATTAGGACTACATTCTTGTGCCACTCCCCTTATAATTGTCTCACTTACACACACTTACAGTAATTTTGTCATCCTTTCCTCCCTCTCTCCCTCTCTCTCTCTCTCTCTCTCTCTCTTTCTCTCTCCCATCCCTCTTCCTCTTTATTTATTCCTGCAGTCTTTTGTCAGATCCCTTGTCTTAATGGAGGTCGATGCATCGGCAGGGACCTGTGCTTGTGTCCGTCAAACTCAACAGGAAAGTTTTGCCACTTGCCTGTGCCTCCTCCTGCCAGGCCCACTGTTCACAGCCAGAAGGATGCCAGCCACCAGGGACCAAAATCTCCTTCTCACTCAATGTACACACTGCCATTATCCAATCAGCAAGGTAATCACTGAGCACTGTGACCAGCTGACTTTATTTTCCCTTACTATGTTTAGGCTTGGTTACACAGTAAGGGGCAGGTTTTCTCAAACTATTGTATATGGTTCTGAAAGTATAGGGTTAGTTGTTGAGCTACCATCATAACTAAAAAAGTCACACAATATAGACTTGTCAGAGCTTGCTATTGACCAGTCAAACCGGTTTTAAATATATATAGCACATATAAAACAGTAAAATTATTTTTTGCCAGTTTGCCAATTCCCCTCCCTTTTTTAGTCTACTCCTTTATTTTCAACACTGAGGGCCATCAATAAAGGTCAGACACTATTTTGAGCAGTATAACTAATGGATGACTCAATGGAAGTCACATTCTCACATTGTTCACACAATGCTGCTTTTATCAAACAGAAGTGGATATTAGAAACAGAGCAAGGCCACATCATGAATCTATAAAAAGCAATATAAAAGAGAAAGATTTGCTCACTTTCTGCCTCTTCTGCTATCTATTCTATTTCCTCCTTGTGTCTTGCTCACTCTTTGCTCTGTCTAACATTAAGTAGAAACAGAAGTTCTGTCTTAGTTAATTTAAATTCCACTCAGAAATCGAAACTCAAATTTGAATTACATAACAGGAGACTTACACGAATAGGTGTAATTAAAAGACGAGTCTAGGTTATGTGCTATGTCGCTAATGTTGATAAGGTCTTCTAGTTGGACTGTCCCTGACGTGTCTCTAAGACTGTAAATTCACAAGGCTCATTCAGGATTCTGGGAAAAAACCCTGGCACAGCCTGAGGATAGATGCTTCCCTTTGTCAGAAGGACAAAGGAACTTATTCTCCACATCTTTTCAACTCCTCAACAATCTGTTTTCAGTCTTTAAGATGATTTGATTTAAACCACAGAATCCAAAACTGTTGTTGTTGTTTTGTAGTATCTTAATAGCATCTTCCACTGCCGGGAATTCCCCATGTAGGTCTCATACAAGAATTTGGTGATGAACCAAGTATGTGTTAAACAAGTTGGTGCAGAAGGTTAGCGGATAGCTCTCAAACCTTTGTATGTATATACATCATTTATCCCCTGGCTGAGGTATACTTCCACTTACTGTGTTCAAACTGTGAATCTAAGAATGATCTGCTGTAGTTTAATTGTCTTTCATCCTTTAGTGTCTCTTCACCCATCTTTGGTGAACGTTCACATTCAGCACCCTCCCGAGGCAGAGGTTCAGATCCACCAAGTCGCTCGGGTCCAACCTGGGCAGAGACCGGCTACCACAGAGGGGGCTCACTCGGTCCAGCAGCGCTCCCAACCTACAAATGGACATGAGCATGCCAATGAACATAGCACCAGGCACCCACATACCAATGGGAATGGGAATGGGAATGGTCATGGCAGACTGCCTAACCATCACAATGGACATGTGGGACGATGCTTTCAGGAAACCATTGATGGACAGGTATTATATTAAGTCAATTAAACACTATGGAAACCTTTCTCACTAGCTGATCTAAGTGACTTGGTTTGCCCCATGAAGGCGTAAACTGTAGGTCTAAATGCAGCTGTTAAGCACAGTAACAGAGAAACTGGACTAGTCAGTATATGTACAAATATTTTACTTCTTCTTTAGAAGAAATAGACCACTGATCTAACCTGTGTTACAGGACATGTCGTGAGCCAGTGTGTATTTACGGCACTTTGTGTTTGTAGGGCAGTGGCAGGCCAAAGGTAAACATTATAACACTTTACCACAGGAAGTGTTGCTGTGGCTATGATTTACGTTGTGTCCGGGATTTATGAGCTCTGACCACACGGGTAATCTCATGTTCCACCAATTCCCCAAAGGCATTTTATGAGACAGGGTGCATACAAAGGATGAAGGCTAAAGTCCCATGTGGCTTAAATGTGGAGACACTTCATGTTCCGTGTATTACCACACATACAGTACGGTGTATACTGCAGATTTACTGTACTTCACAAGCTCTGGAGAATTTATGAATGTCACAACAGACATGCCTCGAACAAAAAAAGAAGCTAGGAAATGGAAAAAGTTAAGTGGCAGTGCATGAGCTTGGCTAATCTAGGGTTTAGCACAGCGTCTGTTTGCTTGGCTGTAATAAGGTTTTAGGTTTGACTTTAGTCTTTAGGTTTGTGCTTGTTTGTGCCAGTTTGTTTGTTGCTTCTATTTTCTACACTCTGGTCTCATAAAGAGAGGGAGAGCTTGAAATTAATTCTTCTAGTCACAGTGAGTTTTGAGTATGCTAATGCAACCCTGAAAACAGGGATACAAAAGATTTTGTTTGCAATTTTCCCTCTTTTCTTCGCACTGTGGCCAGTTTGGTGAACTCTAGAAGAATGTCCTCTTTGTTGGCCCCTTAGTTTCATAAATCTCTCCCGTCCAAAAAATCCAATAAATAATGTCTGATAAGAGTCTCTCTTCACAATTAGCCAAATGCATTAATGAGGAATGCCGAGAGGTTCATAGTTGCTTATGTCCTCCTCCAACTAACTAGTCTCAGATGTGTCTGGTTCAGCTAGGTATACATGCACAGTCTGACATGAACACATGGGAATTCTGCCCTTGTCAACACACTTACATACAAACATTTGCACGCAAACAAGCAGCTACAAACATGTAACACTTATTTCCAAAATGTGTCCCTTAGACCTAAAACAGATGTCTGTTGTTCTAGTGTGGCAAGCCTCTGCCAGGCCTAACCAAACAGGATGATTGCTGTGGAAGTGTGGGCGCCTCCTGGGGTCTCAACAAGTGCCAAAAGTGTCCAACCAAACCAGGTGAGCCCTCTTGACCTAAGCTTTTTGTTTTCTATTCCATTACATAGTTAAAGTAAATTGAATCTATTTCTAATCAGGTTTAATTGTGTTGGAATTCTTTCTCTTTTGCAGTTGGTATGTTGATCCTTATATTTTTGTTCTGCAAGCCAAGCTGTATCTGGACTTTGCTTTCATAGTGTCGTGTATTAGTCTGTTTAGTCAGCGATGCCTGTTTTATTCCTTAGCTGCGGTGAATGGCTGATGATGAGTAGCACTTAGCAGTCTTCGTTAGTTTCCTTAAGTCCCTTAAAGTGGCTGAATGACTCACATTTCACCCTGTTGTTCAAATTAAGCTGTTTTTGCCTCCATAAAAGTAAAAGCAGGAAGCACACAAAAACACATTTAGCTTGAAGATGAGAGCTTGGCAGGAGCGCCACCCACTATGCGGGCATAACAAGGCAACATGGCCTTGAAAGTGAGAGGAATTAAACAGCCCAACCAGAGCTGTGGCTTGTACACTGGCAGGCAGGGTGGGTGGTGACACCCTTTACTATAGATGAAGATTCTCAGTCAGTTTAACAGCTCAGTATATTAATTGTAGGACATATATGTCCCTCCGCTGATCCAAAATGTGCTGTTAAGACCTCACAGGAAATACCTACAGTTTGGTGGCACATGGGGACACTTGGCTTGCAGTTATTTCCAGGCACTTGTAATCGTGCTCTTTTCCATGCCCACAAATGTCAACTGGCTGTCAACGTCCTCATTCCTTGTTTAATGTCTGACCAGACCTTAATCAGAAGCAGACATCACCCCTCTCTGTCTCCTCCATCTATCATAGATGCCGATCCATTCTTTATTCTCCCGCTCTGACTCCCTCAGCGTGCCAGATTCACGCTCTTCCTAAGTCCCAATCTCTTTTGGCTCCCACATGTTTTCCTTTGCTCCTTCCTTTGATGTTTTAGGGAGAAATAGAGTGAATACCCAGTTTGCTCATTTTTGTGGTTGTTTTGGGGAGCAGCAGCCTGCAGGCCTGACTCTCAGGCAACATGCAAGCAAGGAAGAAAGGGAATAAAAATATTAAGTCAAAATGAAGTCATGTGCTATGCCACACATGTCTTAGAGGCAGCTTTAATAAGACAAATGCTTCGAATTCTTCCAGAGTGTTACAGTATTGTTCTCAGTTAAGACTCTTGGCAAGATCTCTCAGCTACATTCCTGACTTACTGGCTGAGAGGTATGCCTTACGTGTGTGACAGGAATGATGTGAAATGTGGAGACAACAGCCCCTGTAAAATGAGTTCAATTCATTTCATAGTGAATCAGTCAGTGGTCTACTGGCAGAAATGTCATAGGAGTCTCCTGTGTTGAGTATGTGATAATATGAAGATGCCAATGTTAACGCAGTACATAGGGGTTTAATGGGGTTCTGGTGCAAACAGAACTCTTAATGACTTAGAACGTCTTGAGTTTTCTTATGACAATTCCGTCTTTAAATAGTCATACAGGCTTGTGTATTGTATAAAGGAGTTGTTGTGGTCTGGCTGACTTTTGCTACTGTGACAATAAGGAATGGTTAAATACTGTTGGGAGTGCCAGCGCTGGTTTGTAGGAGTGTGTGAATGTGAATCAGGGTTGACATTATAGATGCATGAGTGTGTGTCCAATCTCAAAAATAGCCTTTAGGAGCCAGTGCCTGTAAAAGTCACATGCTGCGAACTCCTGGACTGAAATGAGATCCAGACCGAGCATCATGGACTATAGTTTTAAATTGAATTCAATGTACTGAGAGGTGATCAGCCTGGTAGCTCAATGGGTTAAGCGTCAGACAGGGATGCAAAGGGGCGCAGGTTTGAAACCCTGTCTGACTCCTAGCCCATCCCCTACCAGGTGTGTCCTTGAGCCAGACACCCAGCGCTAGCTCCCTGTAAGTCGCTTTGGATAAAAGTGTCTGCCAAGCAAACTCGAGTATTTTATTGCCATGATAGTGATGTTTATGCAAATATGGTGATGACTTAAATGAGATGAAACATTTCTATCAGTAAAGTGCTCAGCGGTTCTCTAAGCCAAATGGAGGTTGTTTGCTGTGGCCTGGCAGCCCCTACCTTGCTGTGCCTTTCACAGTAATGGAATTCCACAAGTCGTATGTCTCTGCATCTGTCGTTGCTGGGCAGCATCACTCACTGACTGCTCCTGTATGCAATGCTGGGAGGGTTCCCAGGGAGCCAGAGCTCTCTGGGGACTAGAGTAACCACCACACCCGCAGGAGCCTTGGCTTCCCCCAACTCTACCTCCCTGGTTCATTGAGGTCTTCATGATGTCACTGCCTTCACTCTGTCTTTGCTTTGCTCTTTGTTCCACCTCAGTGTGTTTCTCCATATTGAGGACACCACTCTTCATGAGGTTTAGATCAGCAAAGTCATATGAGGCAATGAAGTATAGGGCCCACAGAGCTCCAGCTACTCCCCTGACATTTAATCTGACATCCATAGAGGGGCCAAAGCCTGTGCTTATTGCGTTATATTAGCACTGATCAAACATGGAAACTTGTTAATGACCAACAAAAACCAGAGATGCACAGCAGTAGAAATAGACTGTGAGAGAACAGACACACTGGAACAGCTCCAGAGCAGCTTCCAATGGTGATTTGATAGAGACGTCACATTTCTTTGACAGCATTGGATACATTAATGTTGACTCAGTGTTATCCCATCAAAACTAGAATGATGGAATTTATTAGCTGGGCAGCAGTGTAGCTAATCAGGGCTGAGCAGACATAACCACTATGAGAAATAAATCCCAATTGGAGGCAGATGGAAATGAAATTTGTGTTGCATTTCTTAATTGGATACAAGCTATGATAAGCACATTTTATTGGAAATGTACTGTGGCATGCCCTATTCTGGAACCAGCCCAGGTGGTTAATATTCTACTGCGAATTGCAGATTATAGAGGAATGTGGGTCTGTTTCAAATTTGTGTCTGATGCAGGTTGCTCTGCCTTCAGCATAATTGTCTACAAGCAGATATGTAAAATTGATATTTTTTAATAGAAACAATGAAAAGTATGTTTTCATTTAATATTTAGTATTGCAGGAGAAATACATAGTTTCTAAGCATCTTTTGCAGTTGATTCACATGTCATGGGATGGTTAGGTGAGGTTGAGTAATATGGCACAGTTACAAGACTGTGAGCAAATATTATTTTAGTTATTGGTATCTATTTTGTTGCTAATAGACACAAGTACATACGAGTTAACTGAATAACATTTGCTTCACTAGCACCTTATTTACAAGGCAACTCATATGAACTGTGCCAGTGGCAAATGTAACCTGTGCCAGATAGTCAGCCATCCACATCCGCTTAAACTCTTTGCTCCAATCAAGCTTTGGCTCAGAGACCAAGAAGAGATGATTTTGTCATTTTAGAGATTCAAAGAGTCCCTGTATGGAGATTAAAGAGCTCTGTTTGGTCCTGGTTTCCTCTTGGCGGCACCAGTTTGTCCCATTGCAGTATTGCAGATAGTCAGTTGCTGGAAAGGGTCCTGTTTTCCTATAGACGTTCCTCCAATGGAAAGGAATAGTGTCGCCTGTTCCTGTCCCATGGATAGCATCCATCCTTCCTCCCTCTTGTCTCCCATGTATCCTGAGGTTTTTCAGACAGTCACGGGGCGTAGCCTGACACTGAGGTTGCCTCCCAAGCAGGTCCCAGGGGGAAGCTGGTGAAAGGCTCTGAGCCCTCTGATTGATGGACCAGACCTCTCAATCTTCTTAGTGTTGCCCCCAAAGCCGGATGGGCCACAGAGTGATTGTACCAAATTAGCAATTACAGATTTCTGTACAGCTGAGGAAGCCATTTGTCTGTAAACTCTGTCTCCTTTCTTAGCCTTCAGCACCTCTCTCTCTCTTTACTTTCTCTTCCTTTTTTGCAAAGGCTGTCCTTTCATTTGAATACCGTCAGCAGCAGCGTCCTCCATGGAGACTTAATGGATCTATTCAGATTTGAATTAGAACCATGCCACCAATCAAGAAGCTTAACGGAATTTGAATTAAACTTTCAGGTCAGGAAATTTAAGCAAATATTACTGAATCGTTGCCAGTGGAATGCTCAACACAACTGAATGGAGATGGACAATACATTAGTGAGGGGTGACATAGTCTTTTGTTGAACAGGGCTAAATGGATAGACAACAAGTGAAGGTTTCTGTCTGTGCCGTCAGTGGACACAGACCAGTCTGGGTCTATAGTCTTTGTAACCACGGGTGACCCCAATGCACAGTCTGGGATCATTCTTGCAAGCCACTGCCTGCGTAACACTATGTTTTCTAAACAAACGACTGTAGAGGCAAGTATTAGGACGGACACATCATTAAATCTTTCGAGGAAACAGTCATAAGTATCCTTTTGTATAGTGATGAGAATTACATCGCCAAGTGTTCTCAGATTTTTTTTGCTGTTACATTAGCCTAAGATTAATGTGCAAAACTCAACTGCCGTGGTGGATCAACCCTTGTTCCAAACCTACGAAAGTAAGTCATTAAAGAGACAGCCAAGATTGTATCTTATGATAAATAATGGAAAAGGCAGCCAGTATTTAGGATGTCTATGGTCAACTCATGAATGCTAAATCTCAGCAGATGGTTTTTAAATGTTACAGCAAAATAATTGCCTCGAGAGAAGAATAAACTGAACTGACCCTTGATAGCTCAAAGTTTCAGATCCAGGAAGCACATAAGGAAATGTTAAATGCAACCTGACAAATTAGATCAAGTCTTACCAGTGTATACTGTAAATACAGCTGGTATATGTCCCAGCTTTACGTTTTAATATGTCAATGCATAATTTCTTCCGCATAATTTGGCTCAAGAAAAAAAGCTCATTCTTGTCTAAAAATGTTGTAAGACCAAGACAGACTTGAAGTGAGCTGTCAGTCAGATTTGTGTTTAAGTTGTTACTGACTGCAGTGGTCCTCTCTTCCCTCCTAATAAGCTTTATTTTACCCTCCCACTGGGCTTTCCTTGGCATGTGCACCCTGCTGTCACTCAGGGCAGACTTGATCCCATCTCTCCAGGGGGGCGTGCCCACCGCCCTACCACAACAGCTCATTACTCAGAAACTTTGGAAGGGGATTAGAGGGGTGTGGAGGAAGATGAGGACGTGGGCAGACAGGAACAGGAGCTTTGCTTTGACACAGTTCCCCCTTTTTCCCGTTGTCTCCACCATGCTGACCCACTTCTGCTCTGTCAACCTTCAGGTATACTGTCCCTGCCTGGTCTACTGGGTCACAGCAGGGCCAAAACTAAACTCAGCTTCTAAGACCTCATTCCCAGAAATTCTCTATGTGGCAAACATTCCAGGCGCTCCTGGGAAAGATGACTTTGTGATGTATTAATGACTTAGTATATGTTGATTGATTAACTCTCAATCATATAGTACTGCTTACTTTAAAAATGAGTGAGTGAACATCTGAAACGCTGGAGTATGTACTGTATGTGTTGGTATTGCTTTTTGTCAGTGATGACAGATGGACGATAGTGATCCTCTCTGTTCCTGCATGCCATTTACATCTGCCAGAGCTCCCCCCTCAGTCAACACTGAGGCTTTCGTCAACAGAGTGCAACTATTTTCCCTTTGCCAAATCACTCTGCCATGGAAGAAGATGTGTTTTCTTTGCTGGCAAAGCTGTGACCAAAGTTTCTCGTATGTGCATCTGCACATCTGTTTTTAGCCCTTCAGCACTGTGGCACCAAGTTCAAAGCTATTCTGTGCTTCTCTGCTAAAATAAAATGCCCGTTCATGACATGGAATAATAATATCTGTTGTACGTACTGTATCACCAAATTATTTTTTTTAAAACCTTGTGAGAAACATTTTCCAGTGCATTTAGGTACAAGTGCATCATCGCCTTAAGCTTTCCAATTTGTGACTGTAATTTGATTTGACTTTAGAAGTGAGAAACAGTCCAGTCATGTTAACAGTCACGTCGTAAATCTTTCTTCACATGGACAAAGATCTCCCATGCGTGCCAACCAACCCCTTGAATCTTCTCCTTTCAACATGATGTGAAGGAAAAGTCTTCATCTCAGTGTATATGTCCTTGTATGATCTGCTACGAATGAGTACACTGTCTCTGTTAAGAAACCTCTAGAACCTGATATACACAAACTCTGTCACTCTGTCGCGCACACATTTACGGACACATGCATTCCAACGCAAACAGAAACTTTCTCTGTGCAATATCATAGCCACATTCAAATCTGTGTACATTTGATGGGGCATGCTGGGACTTGAATGGGTGCAGACATTACATGGCATTTTCAGGTCTCTGTTAATGACAGTATGGCAGAACAGAAGCAATAACAGAAAAACCACACTATTTACTGCACAATTCCTTATTGTGAAAAACAACCAGAAAGATGTTTGGGTCAGTCATTTTGACGTGAGCTGTGTGTTATTTAATTGAAAGTATTTGCGCGGTGGTTGATGATAAAGGTTTTTGCTGGTGTGGTACAGCGCTGTGGGACAGTTTTACTCATTCTAACTGTGTGCTTTCTCTTTTTTTGTAGCATATGCAGTGATTGCAAACGGGCAAGTGGAATGTCCCAAAGGTTTTAAAAGGATGAACATCACACACTGTCAAGGTAAGCTCTAAAATACTGAAAAAATGTTATAGTTCAGTCATTTGTCATTATTCTGTCACTATTTAATTGATATTAGAGACATATTAAGTAATTAAGTAACCATAGTTAGGACAAATACAAGGACACATAATACAGAAGACATATAGACCACTGAAGACAACTGAATGATTGTCCATGGTCAACATCTACTCAAGTCAAGAACACTCCTGAGGAAGTAGATGCAGTTTTCAGACAAAAGACAATTTAATGAAATGAAATACAAATGTCGAGGCTTCTTAACAAGGTACAAAACACCATGAAAGCTCAAAAACACAAAAGAACATGACTCTTTAGACAACTGAAGCTAAGATATTGGGAAGCAAAAGGACAGCTCATGGCCTAAAGCATAACACATCATCTGTCCAACATGTTGGAGGCAGTGTCACTGGTGTTTATTGATGTTCTGACGGCTTAAAGGTTATCATAACATATACATATAACATATATAACATCACATATTCTGAAGAAGTAAATATTCAGCCAAATAAAACTGATATATCATGATGTGATGTGTCACAGTGCAGATGGATACTGACTCAAAACATACACTAAAGGCTACCAAAGACTTCTTCAAGGGAAAGAAATGGGATATTCTTTACTGGTCATTCACCTGATTTCAGCCCATTAAAGCATGCATTTCACACACTGAAGACAAGACTAAAGACAGAAAGACCCACAAACAAGTAGCAGCTGAAGGCAGTTGAGGTAAAGATGCAGCAAAGCCCCTCTGGGAAGGTCATGTCCTTATATTCTGGACGTCAGGCAGTCATTGACTGCAAAAGGATATTTGTAGAGTATTAAAGACAATCCTTTGTAATTAAGTTAGTTTTATTCCATTATCTATAATAATATAATAGTATTTGTGTACTAAAATTCAATGCCTGCACACATGGGATCCTGAGGGCCTCTGTGAAAGTTGAGCTTGCTATATGTCTCGCCATGTGAAAACCAGGTCAAAACTGCAGTTGGCATTGGTCCGGAGTGATAGTTTGGCAGTCAACATGCTCCTGAGGTTGCTGTTTTAATTGGCCTTTGGGAGTGTGAGTAAAGTTTGGTGCAGAGCGGTTCAGAGGTTCAGTTGCAGATCTATGTGTGCCAGCATCAAAATCTACTCGAGCTCTGTCAGTCACCTAATTAATGGTGTCATAATCCCAAGGACAATATTTGCTACGGCCTGTGAAATTTTACAGCGGAACAGTTCAACTGACTTATTTGACCTAGTCATCATCCACTAGTTCAGCAAGTTCTTATCTTTTTCATATCTGTCCATTTGGCCTATTAATGTTTTTAGGTAATATCTGAGCCGGGAAACATTATCTTAATTAAACAAAGACTTACAGACAAAGACACGCTTCTTTTACAGTTCGTTTTCAACTAGCCAGCACATGCCGAAATGTGTTTTTCTATTATTCATGTTTTCCTTTTTTGATTGTTTCAAGATGTTTTTTTCCCTTTCAGTTGCTCACGACTTTAGGTCTGAAGGAGGAATGCTGCTAGCTACCCACAATATTTAACAGATCTTTTTAAAGTCTCTGTCCTGTTCAGCTGCTGCACCATTCCTACAAATTATTGCTCATATCAGGTCTCGCGGCACCTGCCAAGCAGGGAAGAAACAGCTTCTTCTGGCATGTTGTCTTTATTATTAGGATGGTGTCCAGCTTGCCAAACTAGGGCTCCTTGATCTGAGCTATGTTCATGCGATTTTAATTGGAACAGACCAGAGCTGGCCTCCTGCTCTATAATGGGTCTGATTTACTGATCTTGCTTTGTACACAGCCCACTGTGGTCAGTGACAACTATACTACGATATGCCCTTTCAGAGCCACAGCGCTCGCTGACATCAGAGACGATTTCTTATCTTCAGAAGCTGATTCTCAGAAGCTAGCTCAGCTGAATTGGCCACTTGTTGCTGTGCTTGTGAGATGAAAGGCTCACAGAGACGCACAGTGCACGGTGTCTTTCTTGTGGGTGGTGAACCGGTGCTGGGAGCAGGTCATATTACTCATACAGAGTAATTTCTCACTTCAGAGGAGATGGAAGTCTCAAATAATTATTTACTTACCTTATAATTATTACATTTAGGATCAACTTAATAAAAGCTACAAACCACACACTTATTGCTGTCACCCATATGTAAGCTATAAAAAAATCAAGATAAAACCTGTTGATACGCCACAGACCAATTACTACAAAGACAATTTATCAATGAGAGTAACTAAGCAAAAATTCAAAATAGATGTTGAGATTAGTACTGGTCGTTACAGGGTGTCACAGAAGTCAGTTTCAATCCTAATCAGCCCACCGCCAGACTGCAACAATAGCACTAATCTGGGTCTCAACCGATCCGTGGGCTAAAGACCACATGTGATGAAGGCTGAGCCCAGTGCTAACCCGAACTCTGACCAGATAGCAAGGTACTTTAACTATACTGTAAGCAGAGGCAGGTATGACTGTGGTCAGCTTCACTGGACTTAACATCGTGTCTGATCCTTCCTTCTAATCCAAACATGTCACTTTCGGTATGAGAGATTTGTATTCTCGTGACATACAGTAGATGCTGGTGGCTTTTGTTAGTGTAGGACTGACTTAAACTTCAGAACAAGTCAATTTGAGTGACAACAAGAATGAAGGGGAAAAGAGAACTGGAAAAGCAACGTGGAAAAGAAAAGAAGAAACAACTACACAATATAGGGAGCACTGAGGCATTCCCTGGATAAACTTCATGGAATTTAACAGCGTCAGTCCCTTATAAGCTCATTTTTTCCAGCAGGAAGCAAAATAACAAAACAAGAGCAGATTAATTGGAATTGGGAAAATCTGTGGTGGCAGGCTGTCAGGTTCCAGTCATCAAAGCAATGGGAAAAGACCTAATGATGTACTCTTTGTTTAACACGGTAGAACAACAAACTTCGCCCGGTCTCAGTGTGATCGCATGACTAAGCGCCTAAAATATGTCCCCCTACGCTGTTGACTGGCATGTTAACTGGCTAGCTTGTCTCCATTTGGCTCAGTGACTCAGGAGCTGTTGGAGCAATAAGCAGTTTCCACTCGTCATCACATCCCTCCATCTAACAGCACTAGTCAGACAGAGAAAAGCCCCTTTAACTTTCACCCACTGATTTAAGATAAGGCTCCTGATGAGAAGGCTCATACTCTAAAACATTCTACAATTTCCTCCCATGTCTGCTTGACTGTCATGCTTCAAAAGTTAATGTTATACAGCTACAATATTTTGCCGTCAGAAGTATACATTATTTTAACGGTTTTCTCCTTAACGGTGGCCAAATTTACTGAGCATGTTCCCTCATGTCATCACTCTTCCTTGCTTTCATACGAATGTATAACCTCTAACTTTTCATATTTCGCCACCTCCGACCAGCTGGTGGGTTTGAGCACATGACGTACAGCATTATACTGTAGCGTGTCACCTTTCTCGGGGTAAATGATTTCTAAAGCCTTACATCATCTCTGCTTGTCGGAAAGCGCCAAACGCTGTATATTCCACATGAAAATGCACCACAGTAAATCTGATATCAGCCCGTGTACCAAGCGTAGCTGTGAGGTTCATTTGGAGTTCAGGGGAGCCGGGAGAAAAAAATAACATGACATCATGATATTTTTCAGAATCAGAATGTGTTATATTGCATGACTGACATACTGCATATTTCACAGACATCAATGAATGCCTGTTGCCCGGGATCTGTAAGAATGCTGAATGTCTCAACACCAAAGGAAGCTACAGGTGTACATGTAAACCAGGCTTCATGTTAGATGCTGCCAGGAGTCACTGTGTCTGTAAGCACTTCTTTTCTTTGAATATCTTTTTTACAATTTGCATATGTATTCTACTTATGTATTTGACGGCTGCATTTACTTTCTCCTCAGCCGACAAGGCAGTGTCAGATCAGAAGGAGCTGTGCTATCGATCGCTGTCAGCACTCGGATGCTCTCTGCCACTGCGCCATCACCTAACCAAGCAGATCTGCTGCTGCAGCCGAGTAGGAAAGGCCTGGGGTGCTGGGTGTGATCGCTGCCCTTTGCCGGGATCAGGTAGGCTCACCAAAAGTTACCCTGTGCTGCTCATACACGTATTTGACTTGCCTCACTTTCCCATGTGTAAACGTAACTGACCGCATCTGTTTTTTACCGCACTTGCTGAAAACTATTTGAGGGGTCAACCACTTTTGCAAATAGAAAATGTCACGTGTCATCTTATGCAATACATAGCACAGGAAAATAATATTTATCTCTCAGTCACCATTCTGGTCTCCGCCAGGCATGTTATGCAGTTCACAATAACCAAATTTGTTTGGAGTGGAAAAGGATCAAAAGCATAACAGTTTTCATATTTTGGAGGCTACACAACAGTGGGAGTCAGTCTTGTGTTATCACTCCAGCCCGTAGAGAGAAACCCCACTAATAGGCCGACAAAGCTTTACAGCAGAAATAAATAGCTTGGCCAAGTGAAACATGGGAAGTAGTTGTCATCCTTTTTTTTTTCATACCGATCTAATCTCTAAAGTCTCTGAAAGAAACAGGCTGGTTTTATGGAGTGTCTGCACTGGCCATGATTCATTCAGATTGCTGTATATCAGATATCACAGACACAGACCTCAACGGTGCTCAGCCAGAACGGACACAACACACAGCCACACAGTGTCTGATTATTTCAAACACTGACCTCTCTATGTGCTGACGGGCTGTTAGGGCCATGTTCTGCACAAATCTGCCACGTCTTGCTATACTTACGATTCAGTAACGGGAGCTTCTCTCATCCTTGTAACTTCACCAGTCAGAAGACCATCAGATCCATCTTTCCTGCATTTACACAAGCATTTGCAGCAACCACACATCTATCATTACTTGTATATCTATTCCAGACTCTTTTGGCATAATCCTACTGGTTTCAGGTCAGGTAGGGGACACAGTCCTTTTCAGCTGTAATGGATTCACCATTGTTGAATTTCCTTGGGCTTGGGCACAAAGAGGTGCAGTTCCTTTCCTTTTATCCAACCAGCCAATCCTCCATTAGTCTCTCATTCACACCCCTCTGCATCAAAGGGTTCGAAGGTCAATCAGTATTACATGATCTTTCACTTCCTGCACTGGCATGGCTGTGTCTCTTGGTCTCTAGATATCCCTAAATCGTTTCAAATCCCCTTGTCCTCTGCAACAGCTGTCTGTCATTGGCCTGCCAGCTAGCTAGCCGAAATCCAACCTCCTCTTTCACAGCACACAGCGAAGCCCAGCATGCTGATCATAACAGTATCACAGGCTCAGGATATAGCTGTGAATATCAGGCAGGGAATATAAGACACAATTTTTCAATGGCAACTGGACTCGTTTTAGTTCCTTAACAACATTTCTCACTGCAGTGGACTGCATACACTACATTGCTCTGTTTGTTTCTGGGTGTTTTGTTCTTGGGTTGGACCAGTTTCTCTCCCAGTGTGTTACCTGGTTTGAAATGAACAGGGATGTTGTGTTTGTTGAAAATCTTCCCGAGCTTCTCAGACAGCCCTGGAACATAAGGAATGACAACACTTCCACATTTTTTCTCTTCCCTCTGAGATTTTCTAAAAAGCCCAGTTAGGGTATCCACATGTTTTGAGTGACTCTTTGATATGTTTATGTTCCTCCTCCTTTCCCTCTGTTCTAGTGGGAATAGTTTCTGCACAATGGTGGAGGGATCTGATTACTCCCAGTTTGTGTTCCAGAGAGTGATGAGAGTACTGATCTGTATGTGTGGGTTTCCTGTACATTTAGTGTTGAGGATCCTGTCCTCCCCAATGCGTCAGTCCAAATCCTATTGCCTGTGACATCTGCTCTGATGAATTTGATGTTAATGTTGACAGTGTTGATCACACTCTGGTTCAGGTGGTCACATTAGCAAACGTGAAAGCCAGAGGGTGACCAACAATTATCAACCTAAAACCTGCTACTCACACCAGTCAGTCAGACTTCAGAAAGCCCTCTGGAATGGAAGGTCACTAGTTGCTCTTGTCTTTCCTACCCTGCAGACCATTTTAAGGAGATCTGCCCAGCTGGTCATGGATATACCTACTTGCGCTCTGATGTGCAGATTTCTCTCAGACAGCTGGAGGAGGAGGAACTGCAGAGCACAGGACTATCATGGGAGGAGCAGAATCCCACGTTTTCTCAGCCTCCATCCTCCCAGCCTTCGGAACTGCTTCCCAGTGGGCCACAATTGTCCCTATACCCACATACACCCCACGTGCCACAATACCCAGAGTACCCTGAGACACCACAGCAGCCTCTTTATCCCTCTCACCCGGCCAGAGAGCCACCCGAACAGACAAAAGGTGAGAATGTTTGGTACATAGAATCTCTGCTGACTTTCAGGTCGGTAAATGTTCCCTCTGAATAGTAAACGAATAAACAGTTGTTGCACTTAAATACTTTTACTAAAATCCTCGGCATAAACACTACAGAACACAGATCAGCGCAGCGATTGCACAATGCGATTTTCTTTTCTACAGGATGTAAATGGATGAGCGTTTATGCAACAATCCGAACATCACCAGGATGTTTTAAGCTCCGTAACTAAACGTTTGATCGAAAATTGAACATATTTGGAGAACCGTTCATGTTCGACATCCATTAAAGTCAAATTCTTGTGAGAATTTCAGCAATGCACACAAGTAATCCGCTTTGGCGATATATCTTAATCCTCAGGGTTTCCAGTCTTCCTGAGGTAATCCCTGTGAGTTACTTTATTGGCACAGCTGTGACATTTTACTTTATTTCAGGAGACAATTATGTAAATATTTAGGATTTCTTGTCATTATCAGAGATATCCATTTCTGTGTCTCTTCTTGCATTTCTCCTTGTCGCTAGTCTTCAACTGAGCCCTACTTTTGAAACAACCCTTTACGTCTGGTTAAGATGAAAAATGCTCCATAAGCTTTTGTTGGAAAGGAAGACATTATTTGAGTTCACTGTCATTTTTTTCATGCCCCATTTCATTACCATAATTAATGGATGAGCAATCATCTGTGTGTAGGACTATTATCTGTTTGTGTGTGTATTGTTTTTTGTTAACAATTATGAGTGGTTAATATGAAAAAAAAAATGCTACTGTTAAACATTTCCTCTTCTCTCCGTCTCATGGCAGACGAGGAAATTCCGAGCCCGGTAAGTTTTCCCTTTCTGTCATTCTCTTGGCACATGCTTTTGAAATGTTTATCTTAGAGCGATATGCTCTAACTATCTCAGTTGGAAGTTTTATTATGGTTATATAACTTATTCGGTGCACATTTTACTAGCTACATACACCCAATTAGCAGATGAATATGGTGATGAAAATGTAGCTCAAGTCTTTTTTTTTCTTTGACAAGTATTTGCTTGTTTTCTAGCCAGCTGTTGTGACTGACTCACCCCTGAAATATCCAGGTATTTCTTCCTTGGTTTTATCCTCACATATGATATAACCCTTCTTCACCCTGTTCACCCTTTAATGGCTTTTGTGGTTTAATTTAGCATATGCTCAAAGGCCAGTAGTAGTTTCAACAGTTATACATGTGTACGTGTTGTTTTTTCTCACTCTTGCACAGCGGCAGCAGCTTCAGTCTTGCCTGCTTTGCCCTCATGCCAGTGATAACACTGACATTAAAGTCTGAAATGTATTATTGTACTGTTTTAGGCTGTATCTGTGAGTGTATGTGGGGAGAATCATTAATGGTGGTTTGTATTATAAAACACGTGCACCCCTTTTCACAGAGACTTCACCAGATTTCTCCATTATCAACTTCAGACCAGATTCAAAGGACGCAACTAAAACAGATTCAGCAACAGGTAAGACACACTACTGTTACATGTAATATACATTAATTAAATTGGATGCTGTGCAATAGAAACAAAATAAGTATCACGAGCATGAAGCTCTAGGACAACTACACACAAGAACAGCACAAAGTTGAACCCTTCATATTTTATGCTCTCTGTCAACTGCTGGCAGACAGCGGCGCATCTCATGAGGCATTTTTGCAGGCTCACCCAAACTTAAGCTGGGGAGAGCATGTCTGACGCTTTTATTTGACCCATTTACTCAAAGCCAAGTTGGCTTGTAGATGCTGTGCTGCACAGAGGGTGAGAGGGCGAGAAACCAAAAAAGAGTGTGCCTCTTGGAAGGGGAAGTCGCCAGATATAATGATAAATAGACACAGAGTCAAAGACAGGGTGAAAGTGTGTTGGGGTGACAGAGCAAGAGAAAAGCAAAATCATGAGATTAAGAAAGTGAGTAGACTTAACTGTAATCCTATAGAAAAAATGTTTACGCTCTACTGTGCATGACCTGTTTCTCTGTGACCTCTGTGTAAGCACTTCATACCACCTGTTAGAACACTACTAAAACCTGTTCAAGACTCTACCTATAAAACAGCAAGCAGGCTTCCCATGGGAAACCACATGTGTTCGAGGAATGCACTTTTTATTTGTGACAACGTCTGTGAAAAATATTCCTGTTTCATTCCACTAATGGCTGTGCACATCTCTTTGGCTTTCCAGTAACTGACAGGTGTGCCACCTCTCCCACAATATGTGGCCCTGGGAAATGTGTCCCTGTGCAGACTGGATACACCTGTCAATGTGAACCAGGCTTCAAGCTCAGCGCATTGCAGACCAACTGCATTGGTAAGAATGAGATGAGAGGGAGAGAGACAGAATGAGACCTTGGTAATGGTGGGACACTTAAAGTGAAGGAGCAGCACACAAATACATCACACTGACACCAGAGGCCCCAGTGGCTCAGTGTGTCATCAACTCAGGGCAAGCAGGCCCTCAGCACCAAACATTACACATCACACAATGCTGGATCGAGTGAGCCAAAATGAAATGGATACATTTGTTTACGTTGATCTGTTCTGTGATGCCTGACAACAGCATACAGACAGTCCAAAAAACTGCCACAATGCTGTGATTCCTTACCTCCCGGCTGAAGCTGCAGCCTCTGCTCCACGTCTGCTGGCTCAGGCCCATCACTTGCTGTGGTGCCTCTATAGTAGAGGACCTCCAAAGTCAAGGCTTGGAAAGTGTACACGCTCTGCGGGTGCAGTGGAACTGAAATTTTATGTTGCATTTTAACTTCTTCTACTCTCCTTCTCTGGCCGTCTCCAATAACAGATGTGAACGAGTGTGCCGAGGACCCCTGTGAAGGGAAGGGCCGGTGCGTAAACTCCTATGGCTCCTACGCTTGTCAGTGTCACAGTGGCTACAGCCAGGTGATCACCCAGAACAGGAAGTTCTGTCAAGGTGAGATACAGTCAAAGTGGGAGCAGGAAATATAATGTTTCCACTGCAGGATGCTCGAACTGTCTGTTAGAGCACAGCAGGTTTTTGTCTGTCAGCGCTGTTCATTTAAAAAGTATCCTGCCCTAATTAATGCTGTGGAACACAATAGTCACTTTCTTCTCCCTTCTCTTTGGTTTTCACTTGAATTGGCAGACATTAACGAGTGCAGCATGCCCAACAAGTGCCAGAACGGCAAATGCGTCAACACAGAAGGGTCTTACACCTGTGAATGCTACGGTGGCTTCGCCAAGTCTCGAAGAGGCCTGTGTGAAGGTGACATGCATACACACAACAAGCACTTAGGCACACATACTGTACTCAGGTTCATATGAGAGCACGGAGCCAGACCTACAGTTAATGTGTAGCTGCTAACAAAGTACTCGTATTTTCCTCTAGCTGAAGCCAGGAAGAAAATTGTGCAAAGAGTTCATGACAGAGAGATTATGTGTTCGTGTATAATAGCATTTACAAACGTACACCCTCCTTTCTCTATGTGCACAATGTATTATTAACAACTAATTCAAATGATTATGTTCATGCCCCACCTTCTCCCCGAGCAGATGTAGATGAGTGCCGAGATCCCAACTCCTGTCCCGACGGCGTCTGTGTCAACACTTTGGGATCCTATGAGTGCCGGGCATGCGGCCTGGGGTTCAGGCCTGTCAGCGACAGATGTGTGGGTAAGGCAAGCCCGTCAGCAGCACACCCACCACTATCCAAACTTCTAGGGGTGTTTCTGACCATTGCTTGAAAATAAGCTGGGGTTCCCTCTTACACTGTATTAGGTAACGCTTGTGTAGGCGAAGCTGCTGCTCCTGGTTGGCATCACCAACAATAACCACGACACGGCAACAAGCTGTGCTATTAAATGTCTGCCGACAACCTGTGATGCCGTACACATCACCTAATAGATCAAAGTGATTTAGTTTCCCTGAATTGCATGTCTTTGAAAAAATGGAAACTTGTTGGAAACAAGTGTTGTTTGCATTCGCTTCAAAGACTTTTGTTTTTTGGATATTTTATGTTCTGTATGGGCCATTATTAGGAACACATGACAGCCAAAAACCACAGTGATGATGGTTATGTTGCGTGGGCAGAGCACAACTCTCCACCCTCTCTTTTCATCCAGTATGATATATCAGCTCCTCCACCCAGCAGCGTCTACATATCCCCAGTATGGTTTAAACATGTTTACCATGTTATGGCTAATCTTTCGATATCACTAGCACCTGTAAGAAGATTGTTTATAATACTTCAATTTGGGAGAGTCCAAATATTTTCTCTTGACCACAGCCTTGAACAAACATCGTATTATTGTTGGATAGCTCTGGCTACTTAACTGGTTGGCCCAGAAGAGACCAGCGAGGCTCTATTACTGCTGCTGAGCTGGGTGAGACAACAGACCAATGTCAGTCATGAGAAGGTCAAAGAGTCAGTTCCCCACAGCGAGGAGCTCAAAAAGAGTCTCTCTGTCCCCCACAGTGTTGTCATGGTCCGCTATAAAACTGCAGATTATTAGATGTGGAAACACAGATGACACCAGACGACATTTGGTGTGTGTTTAAGATAACACAACAGAATCTCCCAACTTGTTGCTGTTACGTAACAGTGTGGCTTGCGTTACTCACCACATCCCCTCTTTGTGACCCTTTATTAACCCTAAGCTACCAGAGTGAGGACTCCAGAACTGTAGAAAGTCTGAATTAGGGTTGACAAAAAGGAAATGAAGTACGAGTACTTCAGTGTTCTTTATAAGTGATTTCTCTGCGGCTCTGACAACAGTTGCCCTTGTTTAAAGTTTCATGACTACATTGCCTCCAAAGAAAACAATACATCCGCTACTTTGTGTTTGTCAGTTCACTAATATTATTCATTCTGTGTTAATATCTGGTGTATAAACAGTACCTCAGAGGAGCCCTGTGAATGAGGAATTAAACTGGAGGTGAATATTTTTACTCTGAACGTCCACCCAAGCAGCATTAATAGTCCTGTATTATGTAGGCGCTGTGGGAATCACATAAAACAGGCAACACAAGCGCTGGGTTTCCAGTATTTGCTTCGGTCAATTGACAGTAGCTCAATAGTTTGGGCCCAATTGGCCGAATCGTGGATAAGCCTAATTGCTGGTATGATAGAGAAAACAGCTCCATTCCCCTGTCAGAGCATATCAGGACGGCCTGAGAGATCCCGGATGATTGCAGGAACAAAGCATTGGACCACACTGACAGACGTCTGGCAGTACCCACGGCTGGGCAAACAAAACCCAGTCTGTGATTTCACTGAGAGCTCGTCATTTCAGAAGCTCCATCACCTCTCAGCAACGTCCATTCTCCACCTTCTATTGCAGACAAGTTATTTCCCTTCCTCTTTAAATTTTTCCTCCTGTGTGTTTCACACACTCATTACCAGAAATCGGTTGTTTTCTCTTCCCACATCTTCATGAAACATAAAACAACTTGCCATTGTTAACACTTAGTAAATTCCACTATAAAACATTATTTCTGCATGAGGTTTTCCCCTAATATAAGTCCTGGGTCAAGTATTCTGACTCATGAAGTGGAAAAAACTGCCATTGCCACACATAGTAAAAGGCCTTTATGAATGAGATTTGGGTCTGTTCACTGATGTAATACAACTACTGTTGTTTGCAGTCATTATCAACACTAATTATGTTATGATTGTTTCCTCTTTTAGTTGCTTATACAACCCTTATTATGTGCCCAGGTCTTTATTTTAACTTTCTGTATCATAACCATGTTTCCTGTTGCAAAGCCTGTTGTGATTCATCCAAATTACAGGAAAAACATTTTCTTACCTGACCACCATAGTACCTATTAGCCATGCAGGTACTTTCCAGGTGGAAAAAATACATGTAAAAAATATTTTCGACTTTTCCTCTATAGTCTATTATAACGTTTTCTTATTTTTGTGGGAGCTCACCCTTGAATCACACTGTTAATAATCCCATACATGTTTTGTCCTCATTCTTTCTGTCCACAGATGTAAATGAGTGCTTGAACCAAACGGTGTGTGGTCGTGGGAGATGTGTCAACACCGAGGGCTCCTATAGGTGTAACTGTTTCCAAGGTTACAAACTCTCACCAGACAACATTTGCCAAGGTAATGGTCAGTCAAATGTGGTTAACCCTCCCACATCAACGTAACAGCACTATGGATAGTTCTCCTCATTGCTTCTTCAGAAGCCTTGCTGGCACTACTGAAGGTTTAGAAAGTTGCTGTTTTGGATAAAAGCGAATTAGCAGTTGTGTTTATTTTCTTGGTCTCCCTATTTTCCCTCTGTATCCTCTCTCCAGATGTTGATGAGTGTGTGCTCCAGGGAGTTTGCATCAACGGTCGCTGTGTCAATCTGGACGGCACCCACAAATGCACTTGTAGCTACGGTTACCAAGGCACCTCAGATAGCAAAGCTTGTGAAGGTCTGCAAAGGATTATCTAGAGCTATTGGGTGTAACTCACCACCGTATATTCTTGCACTCGTGGCGATCTCTCAACAGCAGTATAATGTCTGCAAATTATTTCTTTTTGTTAGATGTCAATGAGTGCGCAACTGGTAATGTGTGCCCTGCGGGAATCTGCATCAACACAGCAGGTTCCTACACATGCCAGAACTGTAGGCCTGGGTTTAGACCGTCTGCTGATGGACTGAGATGTGAAGGTACGAGATTTTCTCTCTTACGAGGGGCTCTAAACGGCAGCTTACAATGAACGCTGATAGACTTGTAGACTTGTCTGCTCGCTATTGGTGAATTTGGTCTTTTTGTGTCCAGATGTGGATGAGTGTGCCCAGGGTGACTTGTGTCGGGGTGGGGTGTGTGCCAACGCAGAGGGATCCTACACCTGCACCAAGTGTAAGGCTGGCTACAGAGTCTCACAAGATCGACAGAGGTGTGAAGGTAGGAGTAATAGTTTTTACTTTTTGACTTTGCTACTGAATACCCCCATATATTATCCAGTGTTACAGTCTGTCCTGCTGTGTGTTTGATTCAGATATTGATGAGTGCCAGTCTCTGTCTATCTGTGCCAATGGGATCTGTCTAAACTCAGAAGGCTCTTACATCTGTGAGAACTGCCCCACAGGATATAGAGTTTCATATAACGGAGAGCTGTGTGATGGTTGGTTTATTTAACACTGCATGTGTCTTAAGCTCAGGCTCACAAACGCTGGAACAGTTGTTCTTGCAGTAAATGTTTATCAGTATGTGTCGTTTCACGCCAGATATCGACGAGTGTGCGCTGCCCGCTACATGCCCCTTGGGAACATGTACAAACACAGAGCGTTCCTTCACATGTATGATGTGTCAGCCGGGTTTCAGAGTCTCTGAGGATGGGCAACAGTGTGATGGTGAGGGTTTTGGATATGTTTGTGTAGGAATGTTCTTTGTTATGTTTGTTTGCTCGATCACAGGTGTGTTTAACTTCCTCTTCTGTTCAAACAGCAGACCACGCCTAATCACCTCACAAAGCTGCAGTGTGCGACCTCTCAGTTGGTGCACGTTTTATGTAAACAACATCAAAAAAAGAACACTTTTATTGGAACTCAACATCCCAAAATTCTCCCTCTAGACATCACATCATAGCTGGATCCCAGACCCCAGCGCCTCTGGCACCACTCTTTTAATCTTTGCGCAACACAATGAGACACCAGTCCACAAATAGAACAAGATGATGTCAGGCCAACGTCCTGCAGATAGTTAGATGGACGAAGGTGTCGACATTGTAATTCCTTGTTCCAGTGATTACCATTCTAACTGATTACAACTGGCGGGCTTTATTTATGTGGAGCCAGAGATGGTAATCTCTGCTATGTGTCCATGTACGTGTGTCCAGATGTGGATGAGTGCTTGGTAACTAACGTGTGCCCGGGCCAGCTGTGTTTGAACACCCCGGGATCTTACACCTGCAGGAGCTGTGGGGCCGGCATGCGGCTGACCGAGGATGGTCACAGCTGTAAAGGTAAAAGTACTTCTATAAATGCCAGCCTGCATAGGACAGTTTAGGCTCTCACTATGGTAACACAAAACTACAGTAGACCGCAGTAAAAGAGAACTGCATTAGTCCCAGAATATGATTAAAGTAAGTCTTTATAGTACCCAGTAATTTGTCATGACATGATTTATGAGATCAATGCCGTGAAATGACTACTTGGACGAATCCAGGGAGGTTTGATGTGTCATGACTTCATGGGAAGCAGGAAAGGAATGATTATTTAAATGGATTAAAACATATCCTCAGTTAGTCATATACACTGAAGTGTTTTTGAATGAGAGTGTGGGTCTATCCTGAGAGGAAGATCCCACACTTATATGTGCCTTTGTGTTGGGAAAAGTCATGCCCAAGTCCAAGGTGGCCTCTGATAGGATTTTAATGGATGTCTCTGATGCCATGGAAAATATTAAGAACTTAATTTGTGATGAAGCAAACGACTCTCCTGCTCAGCATGTACTGTACCCTGTTGAACTTGGTCTCCCAAAGGCAGAATTTAGCCGTCATAATTCACCTGAAAACGGCCTTCACTGTTTTCTGTCATTTTCTGTTAGGAACACAATCTCTACCAGATCGAGGTGATCAAATAACTGCAATCCAGGGAATGTTTGTAGATACTGTAATTAAATGCCACCTGTGATAGCTTGCTGTTTGGGATATCATGGCCGCCTTACATTCTTATCTTTCCACTCTTTTTAATAAAACACTGTCTGTGCAACCTCATAAAGAAGACTTTGTTTACTGTATGCTAGGCTGACGCACAAGCTCAGCTATTAATTGTTTTTACCAGATAAGACAAAGTCAGAAAAAGAACTCTTTAGAGGGCAGTTTGCTTAAGATGACGACCTGTATCCAACTTTTGCTTTTTGTCTCTCAAGACATCGATGAATGCCAGTCACCAGGCGTGTGCCCCATGGGTGTGTGCAGCAACACAGAGGGCTCCTTTTCCTGCATGTCCTGTGACCTAGGATTCACCGTGGCACCCAGTGGGCTCTTATGTGAAGGTAGAATACAGTGGGTGGTTCGCTGTGGTCATAAACATTTATGATCTCCATGCAATCATTTTCACAGTCATCTGCTCCAGCACAGTATGACCTACCATAGTAAAAACAAGTCATTACATGCTGATGATGCATGACTTTTCTAGCATGTTCACTGTGGTCTGGAAGCTCTTCATCCAAATGACGAACCCTGACCAAATTTTGACGTGAGACCCAGTGGCTTACAGCTGGTGCGAATGTATCATGCTGATGACGTCTGTGTATGTGTCAGTACAGATGTGGATGAATGTGTGGACACCAGTCTGTGTCTGCGAGGTCAGTGTACTAACACCATCGGTTCCTATAGTTGTACCTGCTCTGATGGTCTGGAGCTGGTTGATGGGATGTCCTGCAGAGGTATATAAACACATATATGGACTATTTGACATATATAATGCCATTAGTGGTTAGGTGTTTCATGTGGCTTGCCTCATGTCTCTGTGTATTTGTGACTGTGTGTGACAGATGTCAATGAATGCTTAACCATTGTGGGGATCTGCGGAGAGGGAGACTGTCTGAACACAGAGGGCTCCTACTCATGCATATGTCCTGATGGATATACCACCCTCGACGGAAAGACTGGCTGCCAAGGTACAGAAACAGAAATTAGATATAGTTTCTCTGACATTTTAATGGCTTTGTGTAATTGGGTGAAGCAGAGTCAAAATTTGTGTTTTTTTACAGCTCATTTTAGATTAACTTTGCACACGTTTCTTCATTCAGTGCATGCAGGCTGACTGACTATGTCCTCAAACGACTCATACTGCCCTACATGTCAATTCCAGGTCTGGGACCTCTGGCATGGGAGCTCAAGACAGTCTCTTTGTGTTTTAGGCTCAAGTCGTACTTCACTAACTTTCAGCTCAGTCCTAGATTTAAAATTATTCCAGCTGCACCCAGCGGCCTACTGGTCTTAGCGATGGGGAAAATGTAGCCTGATCATCAGAGAGAGATCATCAAGAACCTGATTATGTTCAGCATACTGGTGCTGGTTGCTGTCAAAATACATTAAATAAGTGTGGTTAGGAAGTTAGACTTCCTATTTCTATTTCTAGTCAAGAGGTTATGCTAGGTAGTAGTAGGTTGAAGATCTTGTCATGTATGAGGCGTGATTTCTTCAAATGATCCTGTAAATGGTGAGGTTGAGAGTAGAGCACCAGGGTCAGTCCTTGAACAGGACTTTGGCCTTGGAGCATAGCATCTACAGATTCCAAGCAAACGGGCCAGTCTGAATCGGTACTTTGGCTGCCCACCACAAAAAACACGAGGTTATAATTACCCTATAAATCAGCAGTTGTCATATATTTTCTCTCAGTCTGCCATTCTGTGTATGGTGCTGACACAATATAAGCCAGACCTCTCAGACTTGGGCCTGCAGGGGTAGGTGAATGGAGGATCAGTTTATTTGAATGAAAATGCCTTTAGTGAAAATGATGCATGCCTTGACCTTACTGGGGTTTAGCAAAAATGAAATATATGCAACAAAGGGCTGGCAGCAGACTGAATATACATTAACAGATTATCCAGATCAACAGGTTGTGCTAAGGCACTGCTGTGCTTTTCAGTAAGACTTTAAAGTCCTTGAATTACCTCTAAAACAATCTGATCATACATATTTACGCGCAGTATTTTTTTTTTCAAGCGATGTTGTAATGCTGCAATTATCCGCAGCTAATCAAGCTGCATGCATTCATTATTAATTCCTATGAGTCGGAAGGAAAGGTTCTCGGCCTGAAGAGACGGCGGAAGACTTTTTTTTTCCTTCCTTGACTCCTGCTGCCAGCATACCATTAAGCGCTCCAAATAGCTAATGCATCTTGTTTTCAGACAAGCGTTGATTGCACGTTCTTTTATGGGATACCTAACCTAATAAAAGCGAAGGGTGTTTTCCTGTGGATATAATGAAGACAGAGGATGAATGGGGTTATTTACAGACAGTCGATATATAACAAATCTTGGCTCACCCTTCCTTCAGTTGTCTCTCATAATCTGTCTACGTTCCCTTTTGCCTTCTCTCTGCCATAGATGTGGATGAATGCAGTAAAGACAACGTATGCATACGGGGCCAGTGTCTCAACACTGATGGCTCTTTCTTGTGCTTGTGTGAGGCTGGTTTCAAGTTCAACGCTGACACGGCTGACTGTGAAGGTAAGACTGAAAACATTTTGATCGTGATGCTCGGTTTCTCCTCTCCAGTAAACCAGCATGTCAGCCTTAGCTGTTTGGTTGTCACACCACATTTAGGCGTGCACGGTATCGCACAGTGGGCTATGATTGATTGGCTATAGCCGCTGGGGTGGGGCTCTAGTAAGAGTCTCCAAACCTGGATTAGAGGTGTTCTCGGGACTGAAGGGTGCTGGGATTACGTGGTTGGAGCCGGAGCTCCCTTTCCCCAGAGAAAAGTATGAATGACCCCATTGTAAGCAGGAGGTGTTTCTCCCCCTGGAACATCTCCCCTTAGCTCCCTTCACAAGTTCTTTGGTTGCTGTGATAATATTGTTCTTGGCCACTCCTGTTGCCTGCTGCATTTACTGAGGACAGCCACGCCACAGGCCTCCTGGCGTCCTCTCGCTGTACAGCCATTACACTGGAAGCAGGAGGAGCAGTGGAAGGCATGTGCAGGAGTGCACACATACGTGTTAGTGTGTAATTGCACATGTGGTTGTGTTGTGCCTCTGTCTGTCAGTTGTTTACCAGCATCTGTGCGTCTCCCCGTGTTTCCACAGACCAGAATGAGTGCAAGGAGTTTGGAAACTCGGTGTGTGGTACCTGGAGATGCGAGAACACCATCGGCTCCTACCGGTGCTTCATGGGCTGCCAGCCTGGCCTCGAGGGAGAAGACGCCACAGACTGTGGTGAGTAGTCAAACAGCATGTGGTAAATAGCAAATCCCCTGGTTTTATCCACTTACCATTTGGACTGTACATTAAAGAGAAGCAATCAACTCGCCACTCGACTCTCCCTCGGTGCATTGATAATGATATCTGTTTGGCACACAGACACAAAGTGGCCGGTGTGAATAAAACGCTATCAGGTGTTCAAGTTTCTCTTGCACAAGATGCCATTGGGTGATGAGGGGAAATGGCCCCTGAAATTGAGGCACTTAAGAAAGAAGAGTGCACAGTCATTGGAGGCTGTGTGTGTGGCCAACACCCAATATTAGTGTCATCCTCCTGACAATGGAGCTGGTGGAGCGCCTGTGGCAGACACGAGGTGGAACATGATAATCGCTGCTCTCGTTGTGAGAGGGGAAAGGCTGTCAGACTAGCTTACAGTACATGTCCTTTACCTCGTCGTACCCGCATTCAAGGAACCTTGAATGCGGAAGGTCACCTTGGCTGGGAGCATTTACATTTTTCCTACATCTGGACTCTCAGTTGGACAATAACAATAGACGATCTTCATGATGTGTTTACTGGCAGGACTCTAAGGTATCTAACCTTGGGCATTAGTGTATTTTGTTGCACAACAAATTGGGTTTATAACTCTTTATTTTGCAGTGCAGTATTCCTTGTCTTTGCACTATAAAACAACAAGCTGGGTTTATGAGGACTGTAAGAGACAAAAACAAAAGGCCAAATCATTTCCTCATATTGAGATGGGATCCAAACCATCACCAGATAGTGACAGGCAAAGATGGGAAGGCAGTCTGAGCGCATCAGATTGGAATGACGTCTTGGACTGCAGAGGGAAGCTGTGGGTGATTGTGTGTGTAAGTGATTGCGATTGTGTGTGTGCATGTGGTTAACTGTGGGTCGTCGCATCTGCACTTGTGTGTTTGTGTTAGAGAAAGAGAACCAGAGACTGTAACGGTTGTAGAGATGCACTCGTGTGCAGTGCAGCTCCACTGTTCTCATGACCCTGAGTTTTTACTGGACTATCAACAGATGGAGATCAGGGGAGAAAACGCTGCGGCGGCGCTGATCAGTTCTATGCCCCTTCCATCACCCTGTTCCTGGCTACATGTGGCTGCCTCTTCAGTGCACTTTATGATGTTGTCTGTCTGGCACCAGCTGAGGAGTGCGGAGGCCTGTGGTGTGATAAGGGCAGATTGAAACCAGCTGCTCACCTCCACTCCATCAGTGTCAGAGTCAAAGTTAAATCACAGCTACGCAGCTCATATAGGAGCAGTTGTGTATTTCCTCTGAAGCAGACGAGAACCTTTAGGTAGGGCCACGTTGTCCCATATGGTGCCAAAAATGCTCCAAGTTACTTAACTTATCTGTACGGGTTCCCAGCTATGACCGCGTCTGGCCACCTTTCTCCTGTTGCTATGTAGTGACGCCAGCTGTTAGTGTTTTCACTACCCCATAACAAATACTCGTAGAGCTCAGCGTTGACTCACAGCCTCAGTGCTCGAATCGAGTCCTCATACCCTCAGAAGCCTGACACTAAAGACAATAGTGGCTTGTTTCACCTCACGATGGGAAGCTGTGGCAGATGCTGCCGTCACCCCAATAAAAGTGCGGGGAGGGAGCTCAGCTACTCTGGGACATTTTTGTCTGCTCGTAAAAATCATCAAATATTTAAGAAGAGGCCAGACGCTGTAATTTGCAGTTTCTGTGAGGGGCGTTGTTTTATTTTTACTTACCGGCCTTCGAAGGGGCAGTGGTTGTCTTTGGCTCTGCTCGCAGCACTCATTTAGATTTAGAGGCCATGATACAAAGAGGAAAAACACGTTTTTTTCTGCAACAGTGCGTCAGCCACAGCTGTGTTATGAGGGCTGCATTCAACTCACCATAATGCTGTATACAGGACATATCACGTGTGTGTGTGTGTGTGTGTGAGTTGATGTATTCATTCCCAAATTGTTGTTTTTAGCTTTGACTCTCTATCATGCTCAGAAAATCCCCCGAGCTATGCCTTGTCTTTAATAAGGCTTGCCTGAGGGCGGAAAGTGATTGCGGTCACACTCTTCCCCGTCCCAGCCCTGTAAATGCACAGAAATCTAAAGACTTTACCGTGTGTGTGTGTGATTGCTCATGCTGTTGTGTTGTGTGGTGTTTCTCCATACAAGCACAGAGACTCGCTGCCAATGTAAACCCACACTGGGATCCAGATGTAATGTCAGACACTTATCCATCTTTCACCGCGGAATCAACCTGCATCACAGGACTGGGGAAGTAGGTCCTCCTGGATCAGACCAACCTGGGTTAGGATCTGAACTCCTCACCCAGCTCCCTGCCTCAGTTCTTCCCGTCAGGCAATTTACAGAGCTGCATGTGACTTGACGTAACAGAACAGAAATCGTTACATGGAAATAATATGAGAGGCAACCCCATGTCCTGCTGGGAGGAAACTTCCCCTTGATGGAGTTGATCTCATTCTGGATTATTCCTTTTTTCCCACAAACTATTATGACAGCGATTAGCAAACTGACTCTACTCGGATGAGAAGTGTAAAAGACTGAGTGAGTGATGCTGCCAGTCAAACACTACCGGAGTCAGATAGAGAGAAATATATAGACCATTCAAATTGTTTTGGTTTCTAGTCTCTCATTTCTCCCACTACTCTGATTGCATCCCATCACAATGATATGATTTGCAACAGATTTCCTCCCTGTTACACATGAACGAAAGCCTTCAATGATTATTTCACATATTAGAGCAGAGCTTTCTGTCTGCCTCCCAGACCGCCCTGCCAGCAGCCGTTGTCTTTCCAACATTCCTAATTCCACTTCACACTACACACTTGAGCAAATCTTCCTCTAACTCTGATACTAAATACTCTTGATTTAAGTACATTTCCCAAAAAGCTATTTCTCTTATTTTCTTCCTCAGCATCTCAATCTCCAGCCGCAAAATGCAAATCTGATGTGTAGGTGACCTTTAGTATGTGTCCATCTATCCATCTTCTATCATATTGCAGCTATCCGAACCCACAAGTCTATTCCAGCAATGTTGTTCCTTGTAGGTATTTGCTGTGAAAGGTTTTACCAATGACAAAGACAATTTTGTCTCTACAGTTTTATTAGCTTGTCGTACACTTATCGTAAAACAGAGGTTACAGTTACCAGTGATCAGGTACAAACTGACTGAGTGGCAAATTTAAAAGACGCTCTGGTCGTTACAACCTGATGTGCCCTCCAGTTGTACGTATTTTCCTTCGGCCTCTGAGCTGCACTTGAGACGCCAACAAATGCTAAATCATGTGTGTGAGAAATTGCTCACAAATGTTGCCTATAAGCAGTGAGTGGGAGGCAGTGAGCAGTGTTACATGGTCCAGCGTTAATATCATGTCTGGTGCTCCCCACATACACTGACATATAGCAGCAGTCCTCCGGGGGTTTTATTTAACTTGTTTTATGATTTATTGCTCTGCAAACAAGTAACTACTATGGGCTGTCACCTGCCAGATTTGGTTACAAAATACAGTTTTTGGACTGACGTCAAGTCTCACAGAGTGGTCAGAGTCATTTCGTAGCACAGTTTTCATCTACCGCTGATGTCAGACAGATTAAAAGGGCTTTACGAGGTTTGATCGACTACAGTGGAAAGCGGTTCCTGCCAGAATGCTGTCACAAACCTCTTCATAAGACCTCTGGGCCATCTCTCCCAAACTGCTTTTAATGCGTGTGGGTGAATGCAGAATGCTGGCTGTATGCTGCGAACTCCTCCATCTCCTACACGTTGCCAGCATTCCAGTGACCTAAGTGTCACTTCTCACTTCATTAACACAACAAAAAAAAACATTCCCTTCTCAGACATGACATGGAGAAATGAACTGGCGCAGTTTGAAAACCTTCCTAATGAATTGTCTGATCTGTTCACAGCGCCTGACGTGTTATGATGGCTGCTGTGATTTCTGTTGTTGCTGTGAGGTCTCGGTGGTAGTCCTGTTTATTTTGGAGAAGCAGAACTGTGTTTACAGAGGCAGTTTGAAAGTGTGCTGTGCAGACTGACACTGTAAATATTAATGTTGTGCTCACCTGTTTGTGTGTTCTGGCCTCGCAGATATTGATGAGTGTGTCAATGGAACCATCTGTGGGAACCACGGCTTCTGTGAGAACACAGATGGATCCTTCCGCTGCCAGTGTGACCAGGGCTACGCCAACCCGCCTGCAGACATGACCCGATGTGTCGGTTAGTAACTGATGAACTCCATCAAACTAAACCACATTTGATGATATTTAGCTCTTGTTACATACTGCCACCAAGACCCCTAAAAATAACAACACAACAATTAATTGGCCCTGTGTCATATTAGAAGACAAAGCCTGAAATTCTCCGTAGCATAGTCACCGTGTTGCACTTGGTTGAACATCTCACAAACCATCCTGCTGGGAGATAAGATAACAGGTGTTGCCATGAACAAGACACTCACCAGCCAAGGGTGATGGATTAAATGTCGTTGTAACATAAAGCTCGGAGGCACGGTGGCATCACAGCTAGAAGGACCTGTCTGTATAGAGTTTGCATGTTCTCTTCAGGTACGCTGGCTTTCTCCCACCATCAAAAGACTTTTTTGATGTTAGGTTAATTGGTTTTTTTCGGTTCACCTTTATTCCATTTTTACTAAGTCTGGCCCCTACTAGAAAAAAACTAGTAAGACCAGCTATATGTTGTTTAATAAAGAAATGCCTTTTTTTTGCTTCTAACTGAATATAAAAGACTTCTAGACATGATCGAGGTTATAGTATTTTGTGTCTTTGACCTTCCCTGAGCCTGGGCGAACATGTCTGTGCTTACGTGTCTGATCCTTTACTGACCACGCGCTCTTCTCTCCTGTCTTTCTCAGACGTGAATGAGTGTGAGATGAGCTTGGCGCTGTGCGGGGAAGCCCTGTGTGAGAACTTTGACGGCAGCTTCCTGTGCATCTGCCCCAACGACAATGAGGAATTTGATCCCATCACCAGCCAGTGCCGCTCCCTGGGTAATGGAGCAGGACTAGCACTCACAATGACTCACTGGACTTAATTCTCCATCCCATCAGTGGGAGATGGCGTTTTTTCCTGATTTAATGGGCTGTCTCTCATTATCCAAACAACTAGGGTGACGAAGTGGACATAAATGTAACATCTCTCAAAAACTATATTAGCCTAATCCCTCCACTAAACGATGAAGTAACTACACCAGTTATTGCCAAAAGACCCGAGTTAAAGCCATTTCCCCACAAAGACAAACAACGATAAGGTGTAGCTGTTGGCAATAGGTCACGGATATGCAATTTGTTGTAATTTCAGAAAGTCAAAACAAACCTTTCGTCTCATTGAAATCACATCACGTCTCCAGATTGACAGGCGTAGTGGACATGTATTTACACTAATAAGCGGCGCACCCTCAGCGGGGATGTTTTTTCTTCTGCCCGGGCACTAAACCCCAGCTATGCCTTTGTGTACCTTTTTGCCACATTCCTCTGTTTGCTTTTGACGTGTGTTAATCAATCATGTGAGAATGAATGGTGTGTTGACTCACATGCCAGTGTTTCCATTTGGCTAATCTGCCAGCTTAAGGGTAAAATGCCTGAGCCAATGCCTTTGGACAAATGAGCAGGCTGAGCAGTGGATAATGCATCTCCAGCTGGAGGGATGAGGCAGACTCTATTTGATGCTGTTACTGTGCAATGATGTTCTGCTGCTCTGTGAGATCTTTCACCTGACAGAGAGAATAAAGTTCAAGCAGTACAGTGAGCATTTAGCCTCCAAAAACCTGCCGCCTCCACAGTTGTTGTTAGCCATGACCTCTGACCGTCTCAGCCTAAAGAAATGTTCTCTTTGTTCATCCAAAGGTGTTAATTCCCCGAAACCTGCAGCCGGAGTCCCTTCACTCACTCTGCCAGCTGAAGAGAGGAAAGAGTGTTACTATAACTTGAATGACGCCAACTTCTGCGACAATGTCTTGTCTCGCAATACCACTAAGCAGGAGTGCTGCTGCACAGTAGGAGCAGGCTGGGGAGACAACTGTGAGATCCATGCCTGCCCTGTCCCTGGAAAAGGTACAACAGAAAGAAAATGCTCCCCGTTACCTGTATCTAACCGTTCTTTATTCCTTTTGCATTTCACTCATGAAGCCTTTTCTCTTTTCTAGATGATTATAACCAGTTGTGTCCTCATGGCAATGGATTATTACCCGTGCCGCTTTCCTCTGCACAAAGTCTGGGAGAGCAGCGTCCTTTCATAGGTAGTCTCTCTTTAATAAAAACCAACCTGTTTTCCCTTCATACAAAAGCGTACATTGGCACAGAAAGGTGCAATGTCAGTTCCTGTTTAGGTCCCTGCAGCAACTTTCAAAGCCAGATAGACAGAAATAATCTCTCACCACATTTATGAGACTATCTCTCAAGGACCTGACAAGGACCTGACTGATCCTTGTAACTGATGTGTGTCCAGACAACTCAGGAGTGAATTAAAATTTAAACAGGTTCAATGCGTGTTCATGTCTCATAAGTGATGCTGAGGTGTAAATCTCTTTCTTCCCTCAGATGCAAATGAATGTGAGATGTTTGGATCAGACATTTGCAAGAATGGAAAGTGTTCCAATCTCTTTTCCACCTACACTTGCTACTGCCGCTCTGGGTTCTATTACGACAACATTCGGCTTGAGTGTGTCGGTAAGAAATAGGATCTTTTTATAGTTATAATATTAGACATCAGCTACTCCATAATGTAACATCAATGTGCCTCTCCTTTCTAATGTGCTTTCAGATTATGACGAGTGTGAATTTGGTGTGAGCGCCTGTGAGGATGGAGCGTGTGTGAACACAGCCGGGTCTTTCAATTGTTTCTGCAGTCCTCCACTCGTGCTGGACAGCACACGGCGGCGCTGCATTAGCCTCAACACCACAGAAGGTGTGGGACACACATCTATGATGTTTGGTTCTTTTCTATTTTAACAATTATAAATGACAGTGGTGTGTATTCATTGTATTTTTGTTTAGTCTAGTTAGAGTCTAGTGATTAGAGGTGGATACATGTGGTTTTCTGTGCAGTGGGTGATTCTAATGTTTAAAATTTGGAATTCTGTGTCCTAGAAACCCCAGAGACTGATCATGACGTGCACATGGATATTTGCTGGCGTCACCTAGAGGGAGACAACATATGTTCAGACCCGCTCCAGGGTCGCAGAACTACATACACTGAGTGCTGCTGCCTCTATGGCTTGGCCTGGAGTGGACAATGTGCCTTCTGTCCTAGGAAGGACTCAGGTGAGAAGCATAATGCACATAAGACTGCAATCACTCTCTTGGCTGATTGCTGTCCTCACACACACCTCTGCCCTGTCTACTGTTTTATTCAGATGACTACGCAATAATGTGCAACCTCCCTCAAAGAGGAGGCTCGGACAGTCTGCGAGAGCGACCAGGATATGAGTACGGTCTTGAGGGGCCAGAGGATCCCGCAGAGCCTTTTGTTCCTCTGTACTGGGACAGTTATAGCGTTCCTGAAAGTGTTCCCCTCTTTGGTGACAATGACTACAACATTCACCAGCCAGCTGTCCGTGTCCCCAGCCCACAACCACGGGAGCGCCAGCCGGAAGCAGTGGATTCATATGCTGGTGAGTATAAGCATCATTCTCAGACATTTTCAGTTTATTAATATAGTATTCCTATAATATATCAGATGCAGTAATGCATGAGTAACGATATGTGTTTTACATATTTTCCTGTCCATTCAGAGCACATTGAAGGTTTCGAAGGTCTTCAAGCAGAGGAATGTGGAATCCTAAATGGATGTGACAATGGGCGCTGCGTTCGTGTGCGCGAAGGCTACACCTGTGACTGCTTCGATGGTTATGAACTTGACCTTGGCAAAATGGCCTGTATAGGTGGGTGCTCTCCTTTCTGTGTTTTGGTTTCTTTCTCAACAGACCAACCACAAACCTGCAGACCTTTAGTGATCTGAGTAAAAATGTTCCAGGGCTCCATAGAATCAACAGAAACTTTATCACTTGTTACAAAATGTGGTGTTAGATATTGAAATTAAGATGCACTACGCTCTCCTATTAGGTTTAATCCTCTTGGAGCCACATCTTGGATTCATTTCAGTGAGGTAACTCCTCGTGCAGTGCAGCTTAAAGCGCAAGGAAAACGTATTAAATCATTTGCATTGAGTTAATGTTTAGTGGAAAACTAAACTATAGTTCTTTAAAACTAACTTGTGCGTGTTACCAATTGATGTGAAAATCCCTAGTTACACACTGCCAAGAGTAAAGAGGCCTCGAATCACAGCCAGCTGGTGTATTACACGAGATAGAGGATCCTTTAAGTGTACTGCAAGAAAGTGAGACAGTCTTGCTGTAATAAAATCCTATGATTACAAAATTCTGTCTGCATACAAACTTATCAGCCCCAAGGCCAGCCATTTCCAGAGGAGAGTGATTTAACTCAGGGATTTAATTCTGACACCGTTGAAACCGGTGGGAGCTCTGCAGCTCATGCCATGTTTTCTTTTATAAATATCAATTCCCCAGCAGAATATGACATAAAGGCAAGGAGGGTAATTTCAGATTTCATATTGACTGCTGTGGAATAGCAATCAGACCTCCCATGCAGACGAAGGGATAGAATGCTCCGAAGGCCAAAAGGAAATATAACTCACTGCACTGTGAATTGTATCAGTACTCTGAACAGTCCAACAGTTCCCAAGATCAAGTTAAAACCCTGTCCACCCGACACGCAACATGACGGCATGTTTTATTAAAGGTATACAAGGTGTGATACTATACAACACATCATTGTTGTATAGTATCAACCACAATTAAAATGTTCTGAAAGTGAGGAAAAACAAAAGCACAAACTTAAGGGGGTGGGGGGGTTGACGTAAGGAAGGTGGAACAAAAGTGAGATCTCTGCTGTCTAACCCGTCGTGTTTTTCCCCGCAGACATAAACGAGTGTGAGGACATCAGCGACAAGGTGCCCTTGTGTCAGAACGGGCAGTGCACCAACACTGAGGGATCATACAAGTGCACCTGTTTGCCAGGGTTTGTGGCGTCTGCACTGCCGCACAAGTGCATCCCGGCGATCCCAGAAACTGGGCTTAGGAAGACAGAAAACTGAGACAGTGAACGTTGCAGCGCCGGTTTGTTCTGCTCTCACAAAGATCACTTTATCTCCCTCTGCCCTTTTCCCCAAGGGCCTGGCACTAAACTTCCAACTGTAACGCTGAAACGTCCAAACTTGTTTCCCTGCATACAGACACAAACACACTAAAGCACACACGCTCCCATCTTAATACCCCCCTAATACAGATTCAAGAGGACCAGAGTTGTGCAGTGAATGTATTACATGGGATTTAATGTTCACCAGATATCCATTTGCCTTAAAGGGATTTTGTGGACTGATCTTTTTGTATTCAGTAACCCCAGGCAATTTGATATTTAGATGTATTTTCCACTTTATTGTCTCTATTTTTTGTTGTGTTATTTATTTAACTGACATGACGGGCCTCTGCAAACTAAGAAAGCAACCACTTCAGAGTGCATACTATTGTTTTCTATTTTTATGTCTCGCCAACTAGATTCAGAAACAGCGGCGTTACAATAATTCAGCTTCTCATAAACCAGGGCATGCTATTCAAATTACTCTCAGTTATTCTGATTAGTTTTGACTTTTGACTGAATGGATGCTGGTTGACACAACATCAGCCTCCTGTACTTCGGGATAAACGAGTTTAAGCTGAAGAACCTCTGGACCAGGAACCAGGATGTCAACATAGCCAAATACTTTACATGGATGTGAAAAAGACAGTAGATGTCTGTGATGATCTGTGTGATGTTTTGAAGAAGGTGCAATAGGTTTAACCTGCCTTCCTGTGTTTGACACCACATTTATAAGCACAGCAGTAGGAAAAATGGCCTTAAATGCTGACCCCTGACTTTTTTCTGTTTAAAGGTATTAACTTGTTTTATTCTATTCAATGACTTATTGCAGTTTAATACTAGCCTTCGCACTGGTCTAACTTACAATAACACAACGTAAATGAGTTCAAATTATCCATAAATATGCACAGGAAAAGAGGATTTTCCGTTCAAGTGCAGTGCTATTGGATCCCAGCTCACACATCATTTCCATGTTTGCTTGTGAATGCATATAGACATGATGGAGAGGTTTGGTGTATTTTGTACAGATCAAGTACTATGTATTATTTTTGTTACATATTCTCTTAATGCATTATAGCACAACCAATATTTGGACATAAAATGTAAGACATGTCTGGCATTATAGCTTTGTAGATTTATACATATGTGTGTAAAAATGTTTTTTAAAGCAAATCTTTTTATGCATGAGGAGAGTGGCTGACACTGTACCAGAGGAACTGTGTGTATACCCTGCCCTGTGGAGCAGACAATGAAATATATTTTTTGGAAGTGGCAGCACTGTTCTAATGACAGATATTTTGTCTCTTCGAGTTCATCACAAAGACAATGCTTTTGAAATGCAAATACCACCTATGACTAAATATTAGTAATGATCTCTTTTATTCTCTGTTGGATCCTTGTCATGAATGTATTACAAATGGTATCAGCCAACTCATCTGGTTTTCTGAATTCCTGCTCATACATATCTGTCCAATATATTCAGGTTTAAGCAAATGATGGCATTATTTGTCTAATGGACTGAACTCTTTCTAAAACATACAAGTCTCATTGTAGTCTTGGAGGATGACTAAAGTTGATGGCTTACGCCCTTGACCTGCATTCATAACATATAAACCTACAGTTATAAAATGTTTCCACGTGACGTGAAGTCAACTGTATTTTACTGTGTTGTTCAAGTCATCACCTGAACCGGACCGGAGGTCTAACATTTAGGTCAAAGTTGGAATATTTAAAGCCTTTCAAAACAGCAAATAACTTAAGATAAATTGTTATGAAGTTGTGGTCATTGCAAATATAATGCTCATTCATTTTGTTTATCTTATGACTGTAATCACTATCAGTCAGTGTAATAAAAATATGAAACATATCAGTCTCTTTGATCCTTTATTCAACAAACCTTGCATTAACCATGTGTTTATTAAAAATATATTTTAAAAATGCCCAATTTTATTTCATAAAACAAGGGAGAAACTCAGAATCTGGTGGTTGCAGTATGTAATGAATAACTACCAATGAAAATAAAGGTGTGGGATGTTTTTTATACACCAAGCAATGTAGTTTTTGGTGCAGGCATGTACAGTACATGAATGAATGGAAAAGAAAAACTAATCGAATCATATTCTTAAATAAAACTAGTAATACAGGAATGTAAGAAACAGTCGAGTATTCTGAATGCTGCAAAGCTGTCACTATCAAAAGCACTTTCATGTATTTCAAATGCAGTAAAATTATATTATATGTTTTGATTGTAAAATGCAAACTAACCAGTGTCAGGTAAATGTACATGTGTAGAAAGTACAGTATTTTATACTGAAATGCAGTGCAGCAGATAAACTGTAGTAGAAGAGAAACTAGTTGAATAATGTCCATAAATGAACTCACGGAGCAAATGCACTTGGTTTCTTATCACTAGTGTCTGAGCTATTGACTATGAACAAAAGATCCTCTAGACTCTGTGGACGGCAAATGCCCGTTGTAGCAACATAATCCTACATAACCACATTTAAAAAAAAAATTGTGTGTTTTCTAATGAGATACTTATTGTACTACATCTCCCTCTAGTGGCCAAATAAGCACAGCTTTTTGCTTTTCCATCTGCTACTTCCACAGCTTTTTCCTATTGGCTAATCGGAGCGACTCCAGGGGGATTCTGGGAAATTGTGTAAAATAGAGTTAAACACTATCCACAGAAATAAGACAGTGACATACATCTCCCAGAAACACCTACGCCTACAGGCGACGCATGCGCAGACCCCGTCATGCTGTGGCTGTGTTTGTTTGAGGCACCAGGCACCGTTAGCACTTTTTAAAGTCTAATAATTGAGATGCCGCCATTGCACCTGTGGATATTTGGATGGAAAGCAGCAAGCTGCGAAGTATGTAACTTATGAAATAGCTCGTCTATAGAGCAATAACTATTCCCATATGTGAGCATTTGTTAAGTAGAGAAGGTGAGACATTCATTCCAGATATCACTTGTTTTGGAGTGCAATATTAAGAGCTGAGGATCAAATCTTGATATATACGCTAAATGTAGCTGCTATTTACTCCGGACTGCACATGTGCATGTCATTAAAATGGCCTTGAATTCGTATGGTTAAGTAAGTTAAGTATCTTACCTGGCTTGGAAGGACATTTGATCATTCTGAAACAAGTAACATTTTCCTAATGGCAAAAGAAGAATATACTACACAGAGGAACACACCAGGGCACAGTGCAACGCTAAGGAACAGAAAAAACCTTCAGTCTGCAGAAAAGACCCACCAAACCCTGTCCACTCCTGTGTTAGAGGACAAAGACTGTCAAAGTGCGGGACACTTGTCACAAGATGACGCGCACTCCTCCAACGGGACATCTGCTCAGCTTTCAGCCAGAGCACGTGTCAGGAGCGAGTCCCCTGGGGGGGTGCTGCTCATGTTGGTGGTGGGGCTGTCTTTCTCTACACGCCTCCACAAGATAGCAGAGCCGCCTCATGTGTGGTGAGTAAAGGGGCTTCGTGCGTATTTGAAGATTGTGTACTTATTATGGTGCCATTTTCTTTACACGTTGTCGTTTTGTTTGTCGTCAGTTGGGATGAGACGCACTTTGGAAAGATGGGAAGTTACTACATCAACAGGACGTTCTTCTTCGATGTCCATCCTCCTCTTGGAAAAGTGAGAGATGCCCCTTTCACGGATTCTTGTGCCGTAATATGATGACTGTTGATCTCCGTTACTGTTTTGCAGATGCTAATAGGTCTCGCTGGTTACATGACTGGCTATGATGGTATGTTCCCTTTCATAAAGCCAGGAGATAAATATGAAAACCACAACTACTGGGGCATGAGAGGGGTATGTGTTTCCCACTATAAACACCTGCCCATGCAAGTTTTTCATACAGTTGATATATTAAGCCTGCTGATGCGTCTGTCTTACCGCCTTCCCTCCAGTTTTGTGCTGTGCTGGGGTCCTTTCTCCCAGTTTTTTCCTACCTCATAGTGCTGGAGTTGTCACAGTCTCGCACAGCTGCTGTCATTGCTGCCAGCCTGCTCATATTTGGTGAGTAACTGAAGAAACACCAACATATTCTATATCTTTGGATGGAACTCGGACATATGTTTCGTTAGGGAGAAGAGAAATTAAAAGATTAATTAATTTCACTATCCTCCCAGACACTGGCTGCATCACCATTTCTCAGTACATTTTGTTGGACCCTATTCTCATGTTCTTCATCATGGCAGCAGTGCTGAGCATGGTCAAGTTCAACCAGCTGAGATACAGGTAGGACACGACTACAGCCTTTGTTTTGGGTTTTTTTCCACCTGTCACACTTGTGTATGTTCCATTAATCCAATAAATTATATATAAAAATATACATGTGATTGTTCCTTGCTGGCTCTTGTTTCAGGCCTTTCACTGCTCCTTGGTGCCTGTGGTTGGCCCTGACTGGTGTAAATCTTGCTGGGGCTTTAGGGGTAAAGTTTGTGGGTCTGTTTGTCATCCTGCTGGTGGGACTGAACACTATCTCGGACCTCTGGAGAGTTCTTGGAGACCTAAGCCTCTCACTGGTAAAAAAACTAAAGCTTTTAGTTTTTATGATAATGGTAACTCATGTTCATGTTCATGTTCAAAACTTTATTTTGCAGGTGGACATAGCAAAGCACTTTCTGGCACGCGTTGTTGGACTCATTCTACTTCCACTGTTTCTCTATATCACAATATTTGCAGTTCACTTTGTTGTGTTGAACAAAAGGTGAGTCTTATTGCAATATTACATAAACTTCTGATTAAAAAATCCACCGCATTGTTTTGTCAGATGTGATTGTTTCCGTCACTGCAGTGGACCGGGAGATGGTTTCTTCAGTTCCGCTTTCCAGTCCCGCTTAATTGGGAACAACTTACACAATGCATCCATGCCTGAGTGTGAGTCTCAAAAGCACATGCAGCTGTGTTTACAGAAATACTGTTAAGCAAATAGAATATGCTTGAAGGCTCTTTGCCACTTTCAATAATGAAACACAGTTTTGTACACGTTTCTTTTGTTTTGTCGTTCATCTGATTTAGATCTGGCATATGGCTCCACCATCACAGTTAAAAACCTCCGAATCGCTGGGGGCTATTTGCACTCTCATTGGCACTTATACCCAGAGGGAGCTGGAGCAAAGCAGCAGCAGGTCAGATTTCAGGTTTCATTGTGAAATATTTCAAAGTATGCTCACACCTGTAACACCACTTGTATCTTCTGTATACAGGTGACAGCCTACCTGCATAAGGACTATAATAATTTGTGGCTGGTTAACAGACAGCATGACAATTATTGTAAGAAGATATATTGATTGAACAGAACTACATTATTTCAAAGACATAATAAAGTACTTCTTGATATTTATGTTGTTGCTCTTTGTTAAGCTCAATCTGGACCCCCACACCTGGTTCGCCATGGTGACGTTATTCGATTAGAGCACAAAGAGTAAGTACAACACCAAAGAAATTGTTTGCATCACTTAATCCCAGGTAAATTAGATGATGAGAATCAGTATAATCCAAATCTCATTCAGCGTTTATATTTTCCTGGTCCATCCAGGACGACTCGCAACCTTCATAGTCATCTCCATGAGGCCCCTCTGACCAAGAAACACTTCCAGGTCACAGGCTATGGCACGGTAAGCAAGACCCTAAACATAGTAATGCATGATTAGATTGCATCTCGATTATATCGAGATTCACAACATTCAATACAAATTTGTAGGTGAAGTTGTTTTGCATTTGTTAAACACTAATAACATAGTAGATTCTGATTGTATGTCTTTAATGCCCACAACCTTAAGTCACATCTTCAACTTTGACCCATTTTTTTTTAGAATGGTACAGGAGACACCAACGACCTGTGGCAGGTGGAGGTGTGTGGAGGTCGGAAGGGCGATCTGGTAAAAGTGCTGCGCAGCAAGGTCCGCTTTCACCACCAAGCTACCGGCTGTGTGCTTTACTCATCTGGCAAGACTCTTCCAAAGTGGTGAGACAAGTCTTCTCTCCTCCTTCCTCCTTTTTTCTGTCCAGTTTTCACTATATGCAGTTGTGACAGTTGTTTCTGTTCAGGGGCTGGGAACAGGTGGAGGTGACCTGTAGTCCCTACTTAAAGGAGACTCCAAGCTCTCAATGGAACATTGAGGATCATATTAATCCCAAATGTAAGATAAACACATTTTTGTGCATTTAATGTCTATGCATGTTTATTTAATGTATCTCTTGTATCTCAGTACCCAACATTAGCCTGTCTGTGCTGAAGCCTCACTTTCTGGAGATCTTGCTCGAGTCCCACATCGTTATGATAAGGGTAAGAAACTATGAGAAGAGATGTTTTTCCACCTGTACCTTAAGAATTTTATCAGACATGATTCATTTACACTTTTTATAAACTATGTCTGTTTAGGGTAACAGTGGCTTGAAACCCAAGGACAATGAGATGAACTCCAAACCGTGGCACTGGCCCATCAACTACCAGGTGCACTGATTGATCTGTGCTATGAAGTTTATTTTAGGAAAAAAAATGATACACATGAAGAAGTTTTACTACAATGTTACAACTTTAATTTGTGTGTCTATTAAGGGACTGAGGTTTTCAGGAGTGAATGAGACAGAGTATCGTGTTTACCTGCTAGGAAACCCTGTAAGTCTCCATTATCCTGTTGTTGCTCTTATCTTAGAAATGCACATAAACAATTAAGCACTCTTCCTCAGGTGGTGTGGTGGTTGAACCTGGCCAGTCTGGGACTGTATCTTATCATGGTGGCGGTGGCTTCTATAGCACTCCAAAGAGGTTTCTCGTTGAGCCAAAAAAGAATAGGTATGATTACTGAAATGACTGCTGCTGTTTATGTGCTGACTGATCAGTCATGGCTGCAGCAGCACTAAAAATGTTATTATATATAAATATAATACTGTGTGTTGCAGAGCATACGCATGTTCTTTTGAAAGGAGGAGGACTGCTACTCCTCGGGTGGCTGCTTCACTATGCACCTTTTTACGCTATGGGCCGGGTCCTCTACTATCACCACTACTTCCCTGCCATGCTCTTCAGCAGCATGTTAACAGGTACCGAGCCCCATAGAACTTTGCCTGTCTCTCTAATACAGAGCTCAGATTTGCAAACCATAACTAGGTAGAATTATCCAGTGACGGTTGTATGCATGGGCACATTAAAGACAAGAAGTCCTATTTCAGATTCAGATTTTTTTATTTGTCACGTGCACAATCATACACAGTACAATATGCAGTGAAATGCTTGCTAAATGATTCACTTTTAAGGATTTGCCAAAATATAAACAATTATAGTTCACTGCATTATGAGTCATTGGACTAGAGTAAGACAAAGAATAATTATAATAACAGCAGTGATTAATTAGTTTATTATTAATATATAGAAAAAACATATTGGTCACTGGGTTATGGTTATCGTATTTTGTTTGTTTCTCACAGGGATTACATTAGACACCTTGTTGAAAAGTGCTGACCTGCTGCTCCGCAGACCTTACTCCGCCTGGCTGCAGAGAGTTGGACAGATGATACTTATGGCTAGTGTTCTGTACAGGTGAGCAGAGGTGCAGAGGTGACTTGACATAAACGGCATGCATAATACATATTTGATGTCTGTTGCAATGTGGTCTGTTAAGCCTACGGTTGATGAATGCTCAATGTGTGAAATAAGATCTCACAATGTGTTTTAAAGTTTCTAAGCCATGCCTTTCCTTCTTGTGTAATCCATTCTCTATTTGGCAGTTTCTACCTGTTTCATCCACTTTCCTACGGCATGATGGGACCCCTGGCACATGAGCCAGGCAGCGCCATGACTGGCCTGAGGTGGATGGACTCCTGGGAGTTTTAGTCATCTTAGTGTGAAAGGGCGCTTGTGACATTAAACAGCCATTATGATTGTCATGGACTTAAATCAGTCATATTTCCTAGAGACATATGATCTTATAGAAAGCACTGACTGTCATGTTACTATACTACCTGTCCGAGTATTCCTGCGTCTCATTGTTTTGAAGCCTGATAAGACAGGCTTGAAGCCGTGCAATATGAAAGCCAGAGTGTTTAGGTACTGAGAATAAAGATGTTGTCACTAATCATCACCAAGCTGCCTTACAGCTTATGATACATCCTGGGCAGGATTGAATTTGACTCTGTATGTGTTAAATCGGAGAAGTGCTCTGTCTCACTGCGTCAGTTTTAAAGAAAATATCTTTTGTTACATAGTTGCAGAAATCAGTTTTATTTGCATTTGTTGATCTTAGTATTTTTATATTGCATTCTGCAAATACTGCTCTCCAGTACTGGCTTCTAATTTTACACAACAAGACTACTAATAACTCTAGTGTGTGCACTTCAGTGCAATCAATAAACTATGACATTCTTGTAGTCTGTGCAAACTTAGCCTCATATTATCCATGTCTCAATATTATTTTGTACATTGACCTTGGACCATAATTTTAAACCTAAAACTGCTTTTGTTCTGTCTGTGCTATAAAATCTATTATAAACATTTTGTTACGAAGGTGATACACCCCCCAAGTGTTGACTAAAATGATCACAACAAAATATTTCTGCAGAAGCTAATACATAAACCCCTATAAAGAGAAAAAGGTACTTAAGTCAGTAATCACATGCAAAGCGCTACAGTTTACCAGTGTGCTGTAAAAGTAGTACATTTTTCCTCAAGCAGAACAAAATATTCCAGCTCTGAATATAATGTTTGATTTTCCTTTTTCTTTTTATAGAAACACTTGACTACTACTCACTCCCATATATTTTGGTCTTACAAAAATATATGGGAGTGCAAAAAAAACATTTTGGGATAGTGTCCTCCAGACATTTGAGGATCTATTTTCTTTCCAGATCCCCAGGTATGTCCTCCTGTGTATGATTCCTGGAACGATGTCTCAAACTGAGGACAAATATTTATTCTAAATTATGATTCTTGCATGCAAAAAGACAATCTCAAGGAACTGGCTCAGATGTAACCCTCCAAAAAAATAAATAACACAGCGACACACTGAGGAAGAAACTTAATGATGCGCACATGATGCTGCAGACTTTGGGGCAGGCAGTTGAAGTTTTTCCAGACTGGTCTTATGCTTGTTTTATACTATAAAGACACCAATATAATGTAAATTTAACAAAGAGAGCCGCCCCTTAATTACCTAATTTAGCCCATTTAAATGTGCATGGAAACCACCTGACAGACTGAAATGAGTCAGTTCATGTCCAGTGCACAGCTAAACAAGAACATCTCTGTGTAATGTTCTCTGTAATGTGACACATAAAAAAGTATTTGTCTTAAAAGAATCATGCAGGTAAAGTGAATTCACTTCTAACCCAGCAAAGTAAAAATATATTCAGCACAGAGCATTCATTAGACACTACATAGAATAATGTAGGACACAGTATGCAGATTTGAATGAAACCAGTGGAAATTCATTTTATATTCACCGGATAGATCTGTTTACATTTAATTAATTACTGTTTTTGAAATTGTGCTCTATAAATACATTATTATTATTATTATTATTTATCTATTTTTTAGGCACTTTGGGAACAAGTCTTGACTAAATACCTTGTTTGGTATATTTATATATAACTGTGAGTAGAAAAATTTAAATTAAAAAAGTTAAATAAGAACTGGCAATAAGCATGAATATTTACAACTTTGATTTAATTAGATTAATCAGACACATTAAGGCTGATGCGTGTGACCATTGTGACCAGTAGACACATTGGTCCAACTTCTACTGCAAACAAAATGTGATTAAAGCGACGTCCCTGGTGGAAATCCTTGGAGCTGAGGTTATCACCATCTCAGATTGAAATCTACAGATGGGTACAAAGATGTCATGTAAACAACACTGCTGCTGTCAGGGTTTGTGTACTGCATGTTGTATTTATTGCTAAAATAAGTTCACAGTAGGTGTGTGAAACATCAATAATCAATAGTATTGATGCCATTAGAGGGCCCTGATATTCTAGTTTTGCTTAGGGCCCCATGGAGGCTTGGACTTTTCTAGTACACAGTGCAAAATAATGACAAAAGATGTGTTACTTAGATGCTTGATGTGGAACAATGAAAGCAGCTGACACACGTGGTGCAGATGTAAGTGTAATGATTTAAAAGTGTAATATGGTGGTAGAGATGTAAGTTAAAGCAGGCGGGGGGACGTATATGCTTATGAGCTTCACGGTACACGTCAACACCGAGCACGGCTGCTGTGACTGGCTGTCGATTATCACGTGATTATTCTGAAGATGGCGTCTCCTAATGGAGGTAAATTCTAATTTCTTACCGTGCTATGTCGTGTATAAACTGTCAATTTGACTTCGGTAACTCATTAACTCGTTATTTGTTGCGTTAGACGAACGCCCAGCGACGCGAGAACACATATGTGCTGCATTTCTTATTGTTTTTACTGACGCTTTCCGGTAGCTGAAGCCTCGACTAGCCTTAGTGTTTGGCCAGTGTACGGGAGCCTAACGTACAGCCTGACCCACTCCGAGCTCGAACTGTGGGGGCTGCTAGCTAAGAACAGATCATTGGATTTACCTCTTTCTACAGTGTTTTGTTGTCTTTCAATTTTCCCAGTTTGTCTTGAACATGTTGTTCCTTTACTAGTAGACTGTGACGATTTTCTGGAAGCTTTACATACTGTAAACTGTTCAATATCTTAGGTACAACTGACAGACTATGGCAGTCATCTACAACTGTTTCCCAAACTTTATTATGATACCTGTAATGTTCACGTTTTAGATACTGTCATACAGGTCCCAAATAATTTCCATATGTAACCACAATATTTTTTCGAGTATGACAATATTGTACGATTAAATAAATGTTTGGTTTATGAAAGTATATTAAGTATAATTCCTGTCACAACATATTAGTATAATATATTTTTATAAGGCAGAAACCACATTGTTTACTATAAAGTATTTTTTTGTAATTATTTAATAAAGAAATGTGTAATATCAATATAGGTTATTTTATTTTTGACATTGTATTACAGTGGATATTATTAATTATGAATTATTATGAAAACATTTGGTTTATTTTACAATTTAAAGTTGTGGTTGAGGTTCTGTATGCACGTTTACGTGGTACTTTAAATGTACTTTGTTTTGTGCAACACAAAATACATGACCTTTTTTAATATAGCTAGATTCAGAATCAATTTAATATTTTAATAACCAAATTATTGTTTGTGACATTTTAACTAAAATGTATGAAATTTGCCTGAAAGTGCAGAGCAAAACACATAGCCATCTTTGGTTATGTTCATATAATGTACGATTTGTGCTTTACAGTCACTTAAGCTATTAAGATCGACTGTGTAATGCTAATGAGATTCATTTGAACCTATTTGCTTTAGTTTTTGGTGTGAAACTGAAAGTTAGGTCCTGTTTTTTATATGTGTGTTTATAGAGATTATAGAGTGGTACCAGAATGATTAGATCAGTTTTTCTCCATTTTTGTTGTTCTTTAAGTTGCTTTGGGTAAAGCCACCCAGTATTTATTTATGATTGATTCTAAAACTCTGCCATAAATCAAAAAACAAAAACACTTTGTGTGTTAATAGGTGACGATTTTGAAAGCTCGTTGCTGAGTTTTGAGAAGTTGGACCGAGCATCACCAGACCTGTGGCCAGAGCAGTGTAAGTTTACATTTTCCTGTTCTTCAGTATTTAGTCACTGTGTAAATTATGTTTTATGTTGTTTTAAAGCGAAATAACCTGTAATTGTTTCACAGTGCCTGGAGTTGCGGAATTTGCTGCATCGTGTAAAAATGTGAGTTAGATTCACTGTAATCAGCTTTCATTTACAAACTGGATAATTAAACAGGCCTGACATACTGTAATGTATAAGCCCCATGCATAAATATTTCATGATATGTCTGCTCAGACTGTTGTTGTGTCTTCTATCACAGCCCATCACAAATTCTCCCCCTAAGTGGATGGCTGAATTAGAGAGTGAGGACATTGAAATGTTGAAAGGTAAAATTCAGTAGAAATGTGATCCATTTTAATATTTCTGGTGTACATATAACTGTTGGTGTTACAAAAGAATAAAGCAGTGTGGACTAAAACAGCCTTAACATATAATCCCGTCAAAAGAGATAACATTGTATTATCACTTTTACAAAACTTTAATGAAAGAGCTTTGATTATGAGCCATGTTTTTATTCTTTAGAGCTGGGTAGTCTGACCACAGCCAACCTGATGGAGAAGGTCAAAGGACTTCAGAACCTTGCATACCAACTGGGCTTAGAGGAGTGTAAGTATATGTACAACAGCACAGTATACAGTACACATATTTCTTGTAAAAGGTATTAGGATGTTTTGTTTGTATCCATTTCTGGCTAAACATTTGGTTGAAAAACCAAGTGACAAGTGTCAGGATGCACAAATAAGAATAACAATAAGCTTGCAGTTTCAGTTAGTCATATCTCCCCTAGGTGGTGCTCATACCCTTTTTATATGTAGTCTGTGATTTTCACACTATCCTTGTGTGCTTTCATACGGTTTGGTTGACTCCACGTTAACACATTTTTTTATCCAAAGGCAAAAAAAATATGTAGGAATAAGAATTGAGCAATCCTGTATAAACTCTTGATTCCTGTCAAACAGTAAATGAGTGATGAAAATAGAAGTTAAAATAATGGGCTTGTGACAATGTGTTGTTAAACTAGGAAAAGTAAGAAAGAAGGGCACGCCTGCAGGACATTGTAGGACTAGTGTTCAACCATTTGCTGGAGGCAAAATCTGGTTTTTAATCCATTCACCAATGCCTCCATTGTCATAATCCTTGTAGAGTGTGGATTAGAGAGATGTAGCTAAGTGCTCATATTTTCACAAGAGAAAAATGGGTACTTATTTTTGTAGTGGAAAAGCACACAGTGAAGAACGGTGGTAGAACCCTCCTCCTACCAGGTCTGTACAAGCACGAGAGCTGATTCTAGATTGAGTGAAATGTTTTCAGAAATTATATAATAATAAAAATACCTAATATTTGAATTGAAATACTATAGTATTTCAATTCAAACTATAGTATAGTATAGTATAGTAGAAAATAGTACATGTATATTAACAGGAAATATTTATGCATAATGATTGTGTTGCGCTGGTCTAGATTCCACATTGGAAGTGTATGTTGTTGAAAAAGTGTCAAATGTTCTTACTTCTCTAAAGCCTAAGAGGAATGTAATCTGGCTGGTATAAAGATGTTGGCTGCCACAGGTGCAGGTGCTGGAGGCTCTGCAATCATGTCATGTACCTTCGATGATGGGACACAATGATGGTTATTATTGGTGTCAGAGCAGCCCAGTAATGGGTGACTGTTTAATGTTCTCTGGTTTAATTTTCTCCTTTTCCTGGCTGTCAGGGGAGGCCTTGTAAATCTCAGCTACTTTTTCATCATGTTTGTGCACTCTTCACCACCCGTAAACGAGACGCCGCAGAAGCACGGTAGAGGGGACAGGATTTATTGCACCTCCCCCTCAACATGTGGAGCATTAAAGAGGGAGCTGCTTAATGGGCAGAGCACAATCAAGCAGCCAAAACTCACCCACCCTTCAACACTGAGAGAGGGGATATCAGCCAGACATTATTACAACAACACTGTTTACCTATTTCTTATAATTCACCTAAGTTCCACAGAGGAGGATGCAATACACTCCAATGTCCCCCTACTCTCACCAGCATCCCCAATAATGGCTGTGTGACGCTGGCCCAGTCCAGTCCCAGAGGGGCTTGGCGCGTGCCTCTTCTTTAGGCCCCAGCTGTTACTCCACCCCGTGATGAATGCCCCTGTCCTGGGCCACTGAGCGGAGGCATCAAGCCCAAAGTCTCCAGGGAAGGCTGAGGACTCTGATAAGTGCTGTTATTGGAGGTAATTGAAAACTGAGTGTTCCTTTGGGATGAACTAGAGAGCCTCTGGTAATGAGACAGAGTTTGTTAATTTTGTGTATTTGGTGTTTCTGATTGCTGTGATGCTGACGTCTAAAAGCTGCACTTGAGGGTTTTAAGAGTTCAGGTGACCTTTGTCTTTGCTGGACTAACTCTCAGTTAGTTAGTGACTGAGTTGTATGAAGACCAATAATTTGCCCTTATAACATACTATAGGAAACCTTAAGCCCACTGCAAGAAAAGAACATTATGTTCATATTACATTCATCAAAATGTTTGATATGTAGGTAAAAACCACATCACTCAGTGTATTCTGGCTGTAGGACCACCTGTTGTCTTCTCTTTTGCACCCTGGGGCTCCTCTCCTCCACTGTGATGCCACCTGTCTTAGACCCCAGCTGACCCTTGTTGGATCGACCTGCCACCTTCCCAGTGAAGGTGAGACTGAAGGTCGCTTTGCTCTGACAGCATCTAATGGGCCCACATTCAACACCATCTCCTCCTCACCCTCTGGATCAATCTCGGGCCTATTAGAAGCACGCTGCTGCTGAATATGATTGCATTCACTGGGCCTCACTGGTGCTAATGTGCCTCCATCAATCCATCAGGGCGGGCTGACCGCGGGGTGGGCGGTTATGAAGTGCCTGAGCTGACAGGTGCTGAATGAGGAAGAGGGGATGCCTCCCCCCCACCACCACCACCACCACAACGCTTCCTACTCTCCTCGTCTCTACTACTCCACCCCGTGCGTCTTTCTACCTCTCTCTTGTGTCTCTTGATCTCCGTGACTAGCCGTGTACTGTCTCCTTGGAACACAGCACCATGAAAAATGAAAAATGGTTGTGGATATTCAGCAGAAATTGTGTTGTTTGCCTTAAATTGGCTGCTGTAGAGAAATATTAGATGTGCCAAATCAACTAGTGCTAGCATTTAAAGTCTGCCGTTTAAAATACATTTTGCAACAGGATGACAGGCGTATCTACTTGAATGGTGTAGCAGGTTGCAGCTGTATCTGGTAGAACCGGTACATATCTTGAACAGGATCAGTGTTGTAGCTTTGTGAAAGAGAAAGGAGGCAGTAGTCAACACGCAGACACACACTGCTCCTCAGTTCTGCCTGCTGCCTCCCTGAGCAGATCAGAAATGACATCTCATTTCCATAAAGGCATTAGGAATTCATTGGATTTTCTTTCCCAGCTAATCATAGTGCGAGTGTAAAACCTTTTAGGCTTTTTAATGAATGATTTTTGACTGATTGCCTATTAATAAGGACACCTCTTGAACAGGCATAGGCTGAGGCTGGGGTTGGGAGGTGCAGATGTGTTTGTTTTGGTATGTGAATGTATGTGTGTGTCAGCCAGGCGAAAATGCATTGGAGGAGGAGGAGGGGTGGGTGGGTGGGTGCGCTTGGTTGGGACATAAAGAGGAACCAGTGGCTCCCCTGGGAAATCACAGCTCGTGTCTGCATCTTAAATATCCCTGTGAAGTATCAATAAGTGGGTAATTGAATTTTGAACACAAACATGAGCGTCAGGTGTATGTGTTGCAAGGCGGGGGTGTTTAGGGGGCTGTGGGGTAGGCTGGTTCTTTGCTTGTGTGTTTGTGTGTGTGCCATCTTTTCTGCTGTCCCTTGTCCCCTGGGAGCAGGGTGGTGAAAGTGGATGTTAAACCCATTAAATAAAGCTTACGGGCCGTAATAGCTGAGCAACATTCTGAGATGGACGCTGAGAGTCAGATAAGTCCTCTTAACTCTTAATGAAAGTGATTTGGTGCAGGCGGGGTCGGGGTGCAGGACTTCAGTTAACCCAGGTGGTCATTTGTCTTTGGATCTTTGGCGTCCTGCGACTCACCAGAAGCGTGCCACGGACAGACGGGTGGGGGCGGCAAGGGGTGAGGTGATGATTACTCTTATTTAATACACAGGGGAGTTGTGGTGGGGGCTGGGAGTGGGCTGTGACAATGGCACCAGGATCAGTCATCGTAAACGGGAAAAAGTAAGATGTTACACCACCACGTTTCCTTTGCATTAACATTCAGGCCACATGGGATTTGCCAAATGAAAATGATTTGCCAGCTTAGAGCAGAAGATTACACATACCCCCAACGTGCACTACCCTGTTAACTTAGGTTTTGACTGTTTCAGTTTGAAAAAAGGGGCATCATTTAAAACTGTGTGACATATTGCTGTTGCTGCAGATATAGGTTAATCTCCATTGTTGCAATGTACTAGTAGCAGTAATCAGGCCAAAATCTACATCCAAAGGATTACTGCACTGATGTGAGAGCTGAGGGTACAGGAGCCTTCAGCAGCTCTCTCTTCCTCACTCTGCTAGCATCTCCTCAAACCTCTGTTTGCATGTTGTCTATTTACTTTACTTTACTTTACTTTAGTTTGCTTGGCAGACGCTTTTATCCAAAGCGACTTACATGGAGCTAGCGCTGGGTGTCTGGCTCAGGGACACACCTGGTGGGGGATGAACTAGGAGTCAGGCGGGGTTCGAACCTGCGACCTTCTACATACCAGTCTGACACTTAAACCATTGAGCTACCAGGCCGCACTATTTATGGCTTCAGATCATTTCAAATTCCTTAGTAAGGTAGTAAAGTAGTGGGGAATTACTAGTTTGGCTAAAATGATTATATACAGTACCATGTGGCTGTGTTAATTAGATAGCAATCCACAGGGCATGGAAACGTCCCACAGAATCCATAAGGTGTCATTTAATATGGATGGCGGTCGTAACAAGATGCTGATTAACTTAGTGCAAAATTAGTAATTGACCTTTCTAATCAACTAAACAAATCTCTGTCCCCCTAATCAGTATTGATCTTCCCTCGTATGACAAAGCTTGTGTGTGCATGTTTCTATCTTTACTTTTTATGAATACTATGTCTACTACTACTGTTTTTTGTTGAAATGTATGACAATAAATGACATTTCACGTAGTTGCTTTAGGTTTAATCTAAAAATGGATCCATCAGAACAAAACATGTATATGTGGATGTTTTCATTACTGTATGAAAGTCGATGAAACTGCACAGACTTGTGTGATGTTCAGATGATATATACTAATGGCTTTGATGGTTTTTCTGGGGTTTGACATATGTGGCGTGGTAAAATGATATATAATAATAATTATATATTAAAATTTGGGACAGGCGTGATATCCCAGTGTTAGTATTGGCTGCTAATAGCCTAAGTCACCTGTCGATCACTTTCTGTCATATTTCCCTTTTTAGGAAAATCGACCCCTGCGCTATCAATTGTGCACTGGTTTTAAATGGGGTCTTTAATGTGATTATATCAGCGATATGAGCACTGGGAGGTTGAACTGAACCATAATTAATTAGACAGCCAGCAAGGTGAGGGTCTCAGGAGGAGGGGCAAGCCATCTTTAATCTGTTATACAGGTTGGGCTCATCAAGAGATGGAGAAAAAGAAACAAGAGATAGAGAAGCGACACCTTAGAATCAAAAATATGAACTGCTAGCATTTACTGCTCCTACCGTAACTGCTTTAGACAAGAGATTTACATCAGCATAGCTGTGATTTTAGGGTCATCTTAGTGTAATTGCTTTGCCTCACCTAATTCTGGTGGCTTCATTTCAGTTTAGGCACCGCATTTTTTCAGGGCTCCATTGATGTTTAGGGTGATTTGAAGAGACAGAAAAGTGCAAAATGAATCCATCCCATTTCAATTAGCATCATCTTTAACCTAATAATGGGCACCTCTAGGTGACGTGGCCCTGATGCCCAGATGCACCATTCTCATTCCACGCTGGGCGACTCATCTAAATTAGTAACTGCCTGGCTTTTTCATTAGCCACCAGGAGAGGCGGGGCCCCCTCACACCAGCACACAGGCAGACAGGAGTCAGTTGAAACCCTGATCACATTCTTACAGGCATTATGAAGGTGGATGATTTTCTTCTTAATACCCATTAGAAATCCATCCTCACGCTGCTGCTCTGTGGCTCTGATATTTGTGTGATGTACAAGGTTAGTTAGAGACCAAATAAAGTCACTGAGGTGATTCCAGCTTTATAGCTCACGTAAACAGTGGTGGAGCTGAGAGTCTCATCCTCTTCCCTTTTTTAACAAAGACTAATGACTTTATCTGCATCGCTCCTCTCTGGGGTTTCTGATGTCGCTGCAGTTAGGTCCCGGTAGTCTCCACAGTGACATTCACCACATTTGTACAAAATGTTAGTTCACTGAATCCCACACAAACATATTTAATACATCAACCAGAATTTACCTCTTACTCTAGCTTACTGATGTGTAAGTCAACAATTTAACTAATTTGTTTGCATCACAGTGGTCATTTCAGTTCCATAGTGCAGGTGGAAAATACTGTTCACTCAAAAATATAATGTCAACTATGTAACTATAACCTAAATATAGTACTTTCAATACTTTCGATCTAAACAAATTAATCGTACAGTTTCTAATGAAAAATTATGGTATTTTATTACAATTTAAAATCTGACTGACACTAAATCAACTAATGTCCAACCTTAAGCATCAGATTCCTAAAAAGGAAAAATACCAAAAAATAAAGGAGAATCGAACACGGTCTGAGGACAGTTGTAATACAGGTATTTGGAGGGCAGCAAGTAGCTCAGTGGGTGAACCAGTCCTCTACAAACCCAAATGTCAGTGACTTGATTCTTGGTCCCACCGGGCTACTTGTTGAGGTGTCCTTGGATAAAACACACAAACCATGTGGTAGTGGATATAAGTGTGCCTGGCAGCTGTCCAAACATTTCCCCAGGAGGATCAATAAAGTATGTGATTATCCCAAATAGTAACTAATATCTCACACTTCACAACGACTCTTGTTGATTTTTTGTTTATAGAATTTACTGGAATTTGGATAAAATTATCAATGATCACTTAAAAGTAAGTTTGAGGACAAAAGCTTAAAAATAAATGTTTTGTTTCAGGGTTAAAAGATCTAGACTGGGATGCAGAAGTTGGCAGGTTTGAAATCCTGTCTGACTATCTATCTCCTATTTCTTTTTCTCCATCTCCTGACTAGTTATCTCTTTGTAAGTTCCTTTCGATAAAAGTGTCTGCAGGCAAAGTAAAGTAAGGTAAAGAGGTGCTCAGGCTTTGGTGTATGCATAGGTCTGAGTGCTTGTTTCATATTGCTATACGATAGCAATCAGGCAAATCACAAGCCTCTCTGGTACTTATGTCTCAATTTGAATGTGTTTTCTATGTAGTGAATGAGCAGATGTTTGTATAAATTACCTCCCAGTGTCACACTGCAGATATTAAATACATGCTTTGCATCGCTAAGCAATGGTTCTGGAGTGGTTAGAGTTATAAGAAAATGTGTGAGAGACTGCCGGCTTTTTTATGTTCTTTTACATAAACAACTAAAAACAGATGATAAAAAACAGCTACTTAGTCTGTGCAGTGGTTAATCTTGACTCTGTGTTGTGTCCTCCTGTTTTTCAGCGAGGGAAATGACCAGGGGAAAGTTTCTGAACATCTTGGAGAGGCCCAAGAAGTGACAAGTAGTTTGTTTTTCAAGCCACAGGATATTTTTGATTTCAAGGTAAATCTGATTCAAATCTGTGCTCTGAACATGTTCAGACTTTTGACGGGTTCAAAGACTTTGCAACGGTCTTCTCTCCAAACTCCTCGGTGCACCTGTTCTCCTTTAGATGAATGCTTTTCCTTTTCTGAAAACTTGTGATGATCTACTTTTCACTGAGTTGCTCTGTAGACCTGCCTTGATTAAAATGCTCCCTATTTATTCTTATTTCTATTTGAGACATAATTTACATTTTTGCAATTTGAGAGTTTGTATAATAAACTTCTAAAATGGAAACATGCTTTCGCTTTATTTCAAGTCTCGTTCTAACTTTTAATAACTTCGTGCTCTTCTGGCTGTGGACTTGTGAGGAGCCCCGACGTGATGGTGCGTTTTCCCTTTAATGAGCATTGGAAGCAGTGCCCCCTACACAAAACATTGCGTAAAAATAATATTGTTCATTGTCATCTCCAATAATGCGAGTTGACATAATTACTAGGACCATTTCTTTTCTAATTAGCACACTTCGTGGTTGTCGGAGCTAGCGGCCAGGCAAAAAGAGAATCAGACAGGCATGCCGAGTGGGAAACAAAAAGAAGTCCATCCGCCATAATTAGGCAGGACAACGGCTCGGACTGTTCTCGGCTGGAGATGTCGCTGGGGCTCTGGCCACTCACTCCCAACAAGTTACACTTCTCCCCGGGCCGCTAATAAGCCCCTAATTGTGTTTCCGATTCACACGGACAGAGGCCGCCATTGCCTCAGTGGCTTCACCCCCTGCCTCTCACACGGACCTTGGTTCACCCCTCCGAAAAATATGGATTGTTTATTCTGCAAGTCTCAGAAAAAATGTCCTGGGACAAGGAGGGATTAATCCAGAGAGTCTTGAACGCAGCATGGGCTTTAAAATGTTTTCTGATAGTGAAATATTTAGGTATATATACTGTAATACTGATATAAAATCCATTGCTAATCCAAAGAATGAGAGAAATAGTTAGTTAATGGACACTGATGGAAATGAATAAATACCAAACTAAAAAGATCTTACACAACCTGGCAATGAAACCGTTTACTTATTAATAGTCATTAAATGCTTTTTATTATGGAACAAAGACACTAGTTATAACACTTTATGATAATACCTTCTTGGATAGCTGTCAGTATGCTGTATAGGAATATTTAGCTCTGCTTAATTATAGTGGTTACATGTCTCTTAACTTATGTAAAGTTTGCCGCAGTAAATGTGCTCTGATGGGTGAGGAGGCCACGTGCAGCCCTCGTGCCTGCTCAGTGTATGAGGACGTCACAGGCGCAATATTCAGGTCTCCAAGTAGAGTTCGCGTAAACGTAGGTTTCTGTAACCATTAAATAGTATCAGTGCGCTGTCTCCATGTCCAACTTGTTGATGCTGACTGATGAACCTTGATCAGGCTGCTGATGCGACCGGACGTCTCCAGTGAGCTGCGGTCACCGGCGGTTGTCTGCATCCGCACAGCCTTCAAGAAACGGCTCATATTAACCCCGCAGAGCTGGTCTTCCACATGGAGACAGTAGGAAGAAAGAAATCACAGCACTTACACCCGACCATGCACATGCTCTGCGTTGCCTTGACCTCACGTAGCCTCTGTGCCCCGACAAACGTCAATCCGATGTGCCCCGAGTTTTAAATTAGCTGTCAATTAGTGCAAATTAATCAACTCCTCGCCCAATTAAGCAATGCCGACGGGCAGCTACCAAACATGCCATTGTGAGAGAGCCATGAGAAAGCTGCTGTGCTTTCCAACTCTTTTCTGTACTGGAGGGATGGGGGGTGGGGTGCCATGGCATCACATCACGCCCTGAAAGTGCTTTGGGAAAGCAGAGGCTCTAGCTGTGCTTCAGTTTTTCCCCTGACGTGTGCTGTCATTAAGTTGCCTGCGCCCTGTTTTAACAGCAGACTCCAGCGTCTTCATTCATATTTCTGAGGGGTTAGTTGCACCTGTTAGATACTTTTACACCACTCTGGCACAGAACATACAAACAGAAGTTTAAATTCAATGATTTTATTAATTAACATGCCAACAAAATGCGCCTCATAAGTAACAAAAACAGCTTACCTTCGTTTTAGAACGATTCTAATTAAGCCTAAATATGCTGGAAACAGGACTATGGAGTGAGGAAGGAGGAATTGGTTTAGAAGGAGTGGGGGCAGATAAACAAAAAAAAATCCCAACAGCTGTTTGCTTTTTAATCTGCAGCCGTCAGATCTTGTGTGTCTTTGATGGGCAACCCAATCTACACGAATGACTGAACTAAATCTTGCCTTAATCTAGAGCCTTATTAGGCAGCCTCTTTTCCACATGTAAATCAGCACGCAGCCTTTTTATATAGGAGATGGATTATTAAAAGCTGCACAGAGGGGAGAAAGTGCGCACTATCAGCAACCATAAAGAGCCTGTATGGAGGCAGCAGGAGTGATGATGGAGTGAGGGGAGGACAGAGACGTGTCTGTAGCTGACAGCTCATCCTGACTCACACCTTTCACGTTATTAAATGACTTGATCCCAGCAGGCTGGTGTGTTATTAGCATGTCCTAATAACATTGATTTCCTCATTAATAGAATTTCCACTAAATAGGCCCTAATTATATTCAACTGGCCGGCCACCAATTGCAAAAGCAACATTTTTCTTCTCCTTAATCAGCAGCTCGTTTCATACAGTTTGATGTAAAATATGACAATTCTGCACTTTGACTTGACTGTTTGCACCACGTCTCAGTCACAGCTCATAGAGCAGTTCTGTGCTGCTTTACTCAATAAAGAATGCCATCTGACATTATGGCCTCTCCAGATATGTGTTTATTATTTTCATCTTCTGTCTAATTTAATTATTATTTCCTCACTTTGATGGTTTTGTGCGTGTGTACAAACTAAATCTTGCCATAAACATTTGCACCACATATGCAGAAGATTGGGCAAAACTTCCTTAGTTCTGGAAGGGTCTTAATATGGCTTCAGTCTAATAAACACACACACAGATTATACCAGAGCTAATTACGTAAACAAGCAAATCACATCATTCCAAGAGCTTTACATATTTTACTAAAATTAGATTTGTGATGGTGACATTATTGTCTTTTAACTCTCAGCAATCTCATAATTAACCGAAACACCAAGAAGATGGATGGCTTTGGCCTGCATCTTAGAAATATTCAAATAATCACAGAATAAGAATGCCAGGTTTCTGCAATTAGGACACAAAAGAAGTTACTTCATATTTTATACGTTTACATGCAAAGACTGACAACAACAAAATGCAAAAACTGTTGATATAATAAAGCAAAGCTTCCTGCCATCATGGTTTTTCAGTTTTCTGCCTACAGAATTCAACTGTAATTATTATTGTGGGCTATTCACAGCTTATCATTATTATTATTGTTATTGGTTGTAGTAACAGTTAATAAAAAAGATGAGTTGATTATGTATTGTTCCTCTGGTGGCGCGTATCTGTTTTGTATCACTTCCTCGGAAGAAATGCCCCCTGTGATTTAATCTGCTCTGTAGGCTGTAGTGGGATTAGCGGAGTGGTGCGCAGAGGGTCCGTATCGTCCAGCTGTCGTTTTCGGGGAGGGCCTTTGATTTGCGTGTGATGAGTTTCGCAAAGCATCTGGAGATCAATTATCCATTCGTGTGAGCCAGTAGTTGGGCAGAGAGATCATAGCTGACTGTGTGTGTGTGTGTTGTGTGGAAACCAGTCAGCGAAAACTAATACACACTGATTTATTCTGGGAGATTGAGGTAATTTTCTAAAGATGCTGCATTTCAAAAGTGTGAAATAGACCTTTTAATTAGGCCTGACGTAATTACGATAAATTCTATTATAAATACATGTCTACAGTGAGTTTATGACTGCTTGACCATACATTATTTTCTCTTACAATAATTCTGCAACGTTTATATTTTAGTTTAGTTTTTTTTTCGCATCCTTGTGATATTTAATATCCTACAAAATGTTCTGCAGCCTGGAGACTTGAAGAAAAGCATTTCGTTCCTCCCTTTCTTTCAGCAGCCTAAATATGTTCATCGTTTATCCATAGTCCTCGGGAAAATGCAGATATGTATCCGGGAGGGCGTAGAATGCGTCCATGATCCACAGGAATTCAGAATCCTTGCAGCTGATTGGCTGCTGGCTCCTGCCTCTTGTTGGGATGGACCTGTTGGATAAAAGGACCATTTTCTAAAGGACTCTTGTGTGTTACACAGAGGATGATGCACTGGGGACCGTCTCGTAAGACGCTATTTTAAGAAAAGGGCCTTTTAAGGTGCATCGCAGACACATTATGACGGGGAAACAAGGCGCTGTGCTGTCGGAAAGTTTACATTTGTCGGAGAAATCCTCTCTGGGTGCAAACGGAGCGAGCGACAGCCACCAGCCGAAGAGCATCGCGACCCACCCGCCGCCCAGGTGCACTGGCTTCGGCATCCAGGAGATACTGGGGCTGAATAAGGAGCCGTCCGCGGCCCCAAGGAGCCAGCTAGTGTCGTTACCGCCCGGGGCTCACCTGATCGCTGCCAGGTCCGTGCTGGGCCCCGCCGGCATGGGTGTGGGCGTCGGAATGGGATTAATTGGTCCTGGTGGAATTCCTTCATTTTACAACCAGCCAGCGTTTTTGGAGACGGTGCTGTCGGACGCACAGGATGTTCACCTGCAGCCCCACAGCAGGCCCGTGGAGCCGCTGGACACCAGCCAGTCCGCCAGCTCAGGTGATCTGCACTTATTATTTCAATACTAATACATAATAAATCCTCCAACCCCTGCAGCACATACGTGTGTACTTATTACATGTACAGCCTGTGTGTAAAGCATGTGGGCTGTTGCTTATGCTTATTATTATTCGCATGATTATTAATATTGTTGTTGAATATTATAATATGTAATACTTTTAATTCTCAGGTGTGGGGGTTTGAATACATGAATTAGAGGCTAAAGGAAACCACAGTGAAAAATCCGTGTTGCTTTAAGGTTCTTTTTCGTCTTCATTAACCTTTTAATTCATTTTTTAAAATTCAGATTCTGAAGATTTCTCATCGAATGAACGAAAACTCTCAAAATCTTCAGTAAGCCAGAGCAAGAAACGCAAGAAAAGGCGCCACCGGTTAGTAAATCTTTATGGTTATGAGGGAAACATTTTTATATATATATTTACATAATTTCATATAGATCAGTTACTCATCGAGAAGTCTGTGGGGCTGATATTCTTATCAAAATGTCATAATGATTCTGTTTTCTTTCTTACTTTCTTTTATTTTGCTGTTGATGCCGATAAGGAACTAGTCCTCTTATTGATGGGATTTACACACCGGCCACAGAAAGTTTTTATCTTACTGACACCCTGATATAAAAAATACTTTAGATTCAATTTGCTTAATTTTTTTATACTATTACATAAATAATAGACAATAAAATAAAATTGGCCTTCGCGTTGACTTACACAGCCTTCCAGTGATTTCTGCATGTTTAATAAGATGTTGATATCTAAAAGGAAAACCCCGTTTCCACAGGACCATATTCACCTCATATCAGTTGGAGGAGCTGGAAAAGGCCTTTAATGAAGCGCACTACCCGGATATTTATGCTCGAGAGATGTTGGCCATGAAGACAGAGCTACCTGAAGACAGGATACAGGTAAGTGCTTCAGGTCCCGCGTTTTTACATCATTCAGATGATTCTATTTTTTCAAATCGAAAGTTTCCTTAAACATTGATTATTGTGCTACTGAATTTTTATTTTTAAGGCAAAGACATTTTTTGACACAGGTGTTTAATTTGACTTTAATGTAATTATATCCAGCCTGAATTAATTTATGTTTCACTTACATTTGATGAATGAAGCTGTTTGTAACCAGATTATACACACACATGTATAGTTTGTAAGACTACTGTATAATTTTTATACACATGCTATAAATAAAATAAAATATTTTTATAGTTTGTTGCTGAAAGAGCGAAATACTAAAACAAGTTGGTAAAATGATTTTATTTTTAAATGAAACAAAATATATTTAATTTAAAAGCTATTGTCTTTGACATGATTTGAGATATAAATTATATATATATATATTTTTTTATATAAATATAAATATGTATATACAACACCCAGCAATGAGATTAAAACACTTGGTCTCAATTAGCTGCATAAAAAAAAACATAAACATAAAAATCATAAAAGTACCACCGTATTGTCCCGGAGGAAACAGCATTTACACTGAAACCATGAGCCTGACTCATTTCTGTTGATATTATCTACGAATCTGCACCTGTAAGCGCAGATGCAGCTTCCTCGTCGTCCACGTTTCCCTCAGCACTAATAACCCACAGTAAGCTTTGAGTGGAGGCCGCCAGCTGCCTCTCATGCCTCCTCTCATGCCTCCTCTCATGCCTCCTCTCATGCCTCCTCTCATGCCGCCTCTCATGCCTCCTCTCCTCTCATGCCTCCTCTCATGCCTCCTCTCATGCCGCCTCTCATGCCGCCTCTCATGCCTCCTCTCATGCCTCCCTGGCCCTAACAGGGCGCCGGGCTAAGTGAGCCACCGTAAATCGATCAGCGCTGCTCCCCTCCTGTCGGCACCGAGCCCGCTCTCCTGCAGCAGCCTCGCCAGGACAGATAATCTCTCATCAGGCGCAGTTGGATGTGAAACAATTTGTTCTCGGAGAAGGAGCCACTAACGACCTAATCAAGCTATCAAGGCGGAAGAAGATTGCAGTGTGACCTGTGCCATCCATCTGCCGTGGCGCCTTTTAATCTCTTTCTCATTACGGGCTGCTGTACAGCCGCGAATAAATAATAAAGGGAAATAAATAAATAGGCCCAGGGCCTGCTCCTAGCCTAAGTAAAATTAACACCCAATTTTCTCATTGAGTGTAATTAGTTAAATCAGGCGAGCTCGGGAGGCTGCTGCTGCTGGAGAGGCGCAGGGAGCTCAAATGAAATAACTACATTGAATTTATTAGCACGGGTCAATAGCGCTGCTCCCCCGAGTCTCGGTAGTTTAATTTCCCGTGATATTTGCCCGCCTGCCCACCATCGATTGGGCCTGAAATTAACTTATTTTTCAATCATCCTCAGCGCGCCCTAGGGTCGCTCCTGCTGCAGTTTCTACACTTACTTCTTCTGAGGGGCGGAGGAGCAATTTCTCACAAAAAAAAGAGAATCTTGTATGAAATGAGGGTTATCATCAGAGTTACTAAGGAAAAAGGCCTGAAAACCGTTTGATCGTTTTCGATTTGATATCTGCTCCCTCACTCCAGTCTCCTCTCTGGCCTCTCTGCTCCTCACTGAGCCTTAAGAGGTGTCTAAGTAGAGTGTTTAACAGTCCTGTGTGGAGATATACAATCAATTTGGCTTCTCACTGAGCTGACAGATAGCCTGCAGAGCATTAAGCAGTTGTTGGCTGTCACGGAGTGAAGTGTCTTGATGTGTCAAAGCATCTATAAGGACCACCACGGTCAGCTGGAGATGAGCTCTGACAGGAGGCAGAGATCCTTCACACCTGTTGGCAGCTGGTTATGGGAAATCGATGCGCTGGATCAGAATGGACAAGCTGTTATCTTAAGTTACTTTGAATCACACGCGCGGTCATATTCAAGGCAGCTGCTGAGCTGCAGGAAGTTGCAGACACAAACTAAAGAAAGAAACGACTTTCAGGTTGTTGGTTTTTAAATTGTAACTATGTGATGGTTAATCAGCAATGGGCTTTGTATCTTAATGTTAATGTTTTTTAGCCATTAATGAAGAGCCTCACAACCAAAATCATTTTTTCTTTTGGTAAATAACAGCAAAATACCAAGTCTAATGATTTAAGAGTTTTCAACAGGTCAACATAAAAGATAGGCACCACCTAAACTGATTTCTCAAGATGGCAACAACAAGATGTAATCTTTATTTTAAAGCTAATTAATAAAACAACAGCAAATAATTGATTTATCATTACTAGAGTTAGAGGTACCAACTGTTTCATGTTGCACACAAGCTGACAAAGCAACCTCTAATGATGAATTCATGAAGTCAGAGGTATAACAATCTCATGTAGCTCTTGCAGACAGCAACAAAGTGATTGTTATAGATTAAAAAAACTGTAAAGACTTTAATTTCTTCCACCTTTACAGTGCTATTTGCTTAAAATTTGTTGTTGGAGTGTGATGGTGCTGGTAAAATAATGATCCTGAAATTTGTCCTACTCTCAAAGGTATGGTTTCAGAACCGCAGAGCCAAGTGGAGGAAGAGGGAAAAATGCTGGGGCCGCAGCACCGTCATGGCTGAGTATGGGCTGTATGGAGCCATGGTGAGGCATTCCATCCCTCTGCCTGAGTCCATCCTCAAATCTGCAAAGGATGGCATCATGGAGTCATGTGCACCCTGGCTGCTTGGTGAGGCTGATATGTTGCTGCTTCTCCACTCATTTTAGTGTCATTGTGTTTCCAAAAAACCTTAAATGTGCTAACAGATGTAGCTAGTGGGGCTAGAGGGGATCAACATTAGTCTATGTGTTGTTTGGAAGTTTGTGCCGTGTCATCATTACACGTCATTATTCCAATGGCTGATACTGATACATACAGCACAGTGCAATAGTCTCAGGCCACCTTTAGATTGGTTTTTAGGTTTTGCAATTAGAACAACCACTGTAGAAGCAGAAAAACTTGGTGTCTGGCCTGCTATCCTTCCACAAACACCATTCCTGGTTAAGCTTCTTCAGACTACGGACGAATCATTTCACATCTAGATGAAGCTGCCAGATGCTGTGTCAGGTTGTTGCTCGACTTCTTCTAGTCTCTCAAAGAAGAAACTCATCACATGTTGACAGGTCTGTCACTGACAACATAATTCCAAATACAAAAATTGCCAATTAGAACGTTTATTTGTAGAAAATCTAAATACCAGAAAAGTGTTTTCAGACCTCAAGCAATGCAAAAAACCAAAACCAAACAAGTTTATATTCATTTTAACACATGACTAATGTTTTAACTTAAGAAGCGTTCAGAAATCAGTATTTGGTGGAATAACCTGGATTTGCAAACACAGCTTTCATGCTCATTTCATTGGCCTAAGACCTTTCATAGAATATAAAACCTTTTCAGATAAACAGGTAATAATAGTATGGTATGGCATGACAATCATAAGAAGAAATACTTCTAAATAGAAACCATCATAGTTCATCTTCTACCCCGGTCATGCATTGCCATTGTCCATTCGAACACTAAATTCTAAACCAGAACTATTTTTGCTTGCTGTTTTCAGTCCAAGATGGCTTACCAATCACCAGACGCTATTCTAAATCTGAATACCCGCAACTCTTTGCAGGGATGCACAAAAAGTCCATGGAGGCAGCAGTTCCCCCGCCAACAGGAAAGTGCGAAGCGCCCCAGCAGCCGAGCTCTCAGAGGGCAGAAGACGCTGATGCAGAGGAGAAGAGGTCAGAAGGCAAGTCCACCATTTCTAAAGAGGAACTGAGAGAGAACAGCATTGCTGCACTCAGGGCCAAGGCACAGGAGCACAGTGCCAAAGTGCTGGGGACGGTTTCTCATGACAGACTGCTGGAGGACAAGCAGGAGAGACAGGCAGCTGAGAAGAAAGCCACGGATCACCTGAGTCCAGCGGAGCAGGAGAAAAGTCCATAGAGACCGAGGACTGTTCACTATTCTCATGACAGAATGCAGTGGCCTGGCTGCTTGCAGCATGTGTACGGACTTACCCAACATCAGTCTCTCCTGCAGGTTTTCATCCTTCATTGACATCTGTAATCTGGTCTCCACCTGGACTTCTTCTAGGAGAAATCCCATCTGGCCGCCGCTGGTTCGCTGCTACACACAAGACGCAAATGCACTTTTTCTGATTTTCTTCCAAACTTAGTTGTCGTTGCTTGTGCATAATGTAGGAGATTTGGCAGAGTGAGAGTGGAGTGTAAATATGGATGTACATAGAGAGCCAGATGAGTAAAAGTTTATCCATACAGTTCTAAGAAGTCAATTAGGGCTACCGATGGCCAGTGAGCAGCCAGTGTTGCTTGTGCAGTTACTAAATGGTGACCTTTGAAATGAGAACCATCCCACCGACAGTAAATGTTGTCTTATATTACGCTGTATATAACTGATATATTAATCTCTCTCACTACGGCACAATTTTAAAGATGTTTTCTTGTAGTCTAAAAATGTTTGTGTTTTCATTTTTAAGTGTGTATAACTCAAAATACAAAGCACAAAATAGAAATCACCTTTTATTAAATATGGCTTTTTGGTGTCTATTTATTCTTATTTCCTTTATAACAAATGGATTCAACCTGGAACCAATGACTGCATTGTCAAAGCATTAGTTTAACTCTTAGCTGGCATGAAGTTGGCCCCGTTGTCAGAGCAGCTACTTGTTACTTGATGCTCTGCTGGCTGGGCTCATTAAGAGACAGTCCCTGACTGCATGCTTGGTTTAGTCCCTATATAATCCGTCGCAGTTGAGAGGCTTCAATTTCAGATTAAACTAGAGGGCTGGTGCTTTTGGGACGAGAAAAAGTAAAAGGCAGGATGACCTCATGCTGATGTCAAATCACTTTGATAGATGCTGCTAAAAGCCCAAAATCAAGCAGTGCCATCCTCTTATCAAAATACTACTGTTTTATTTGTTAGCAATCTTCATTTTCCCCAGGTTGTTCATAAAACTTTGTTTCAGGCCACTTACACTCAGCTTTGCAACTCGGCTATGTGTCCGCATTAGCTGTAATCCATATCACATTAAACACACCCTCAGTTAGCTTATGGGCTTTTTTAAGACAATGAACAATTGAGTTTAATTCCAATTAAACAAAGAGCAATTTCAAAGGGCAAGGGACGATGATGATCAGTATGCTGCTGCATGTCTGAACACTGAAAGGCTCTCACACTGGAGCCATAATGTTACTGGATGGGGAAAAGGTTTGCTAATTACATTGTTGACAGAGATACGTTTACATGCCATCATTAATGATGGCAAGAAAATGGACTGCAGTGTGTCAGGATAATCAAAAATGTACATGCATATGCATAAATAACTGGTGTATTATCAGCTGTCAATTTTGGCCAATGCTTGACCAATAGTGTCAGCAGTAAGCAATGATGGAATTTTATGATGAAGAGTTTTTGTTCATGCACTAAATATGTTTTATTTTACATTACAACATGCAAAGACTTCAAGAGACCAATACAAATTCAGCATATTTCTATCTAAGTATTTCCGGTGGAAATACTAAACATGATTTAGTCTTACTTTTCATACTAGAACAGAGCTGGAAGGAAAAACATCACCACGTCCTCTTAACAAGAGAAACTAACACTTGAGACTGAGCATGAGAAATGATTTGCAATAGCCCAAGCCCTTAACGCCATAGACCCAATTCAGTTATTGAGGTCAAGATTATTCCTCCATACTGCAAAGCCATTTAATCCTGTGAGAGTGAAATGGAAGGTTATGAAAGATCAAGCTGTTTACTTTTGGTATGAGGTGGTCATTCACACCAACCCTTATGATGGACAGTCTGCTTGTCGAAGACCATCATAAGATCATCTCAGTCCATGCAAAGTGAGATCAGGGGGAGATTTATGGAAAGGTTTGGACTAATGTAACATTAGTATTCTGTTTCCTTCTGATGGGTTTATGAGCGCTATGATTTCTTTAGTGAGATTATTGAAATGTGATGTTGCTCTGCCCTCTGCTGCACAACGCTACTAGTACAACAGCCACGTGAGTAATGAAGAGGAGATCGTTATTGAAGCCGAATACCAATGAAACACAGAAACGTAGTGCAATGCTGAATACTAATGACCACTGAATAATTCCATTTGCTTTCTTTTTCAGCGTGACAGAATGTGTGGTCAACAACTCTGTCACTCATGGGCAGTTTGGCTACAGCATTTGAATCATCTCACACAAGTCTTCCTCACATAGACTTGTTATGAAATTCTATTTCATTTTGTTGTGCAGAATACAAATACTTAGTCTTTTTTTTAGGTACCTTTTTTAAATACATGCAACAGCAAGAGAATCAAAACAGTGAAAATAAACATAATTTACAGGCATCATTAAAAACATCAAATGTACTTTACAAATGTCAATTTTGAATATTAAATTCCCGTTTCACAGTGGGAGAATGCACACATTATAGAACAGGTACTCCTAATGCTTTTACAGTCCCAGTTGTTGGGCTGTATATAGAACATTTGCTGTAGGTATTGCGTGTAGTTAGTTGTAATCTAGACACAGATGTGTGTGTACCATATGTATACAACCACCAGGTGGTGTTAATGTTGTAGTTGTAGTATGTTTTGTGAGCAAAATAATAGAAACACAGTCACTACAGCACAATACTGTTCTCACCACCACAAATGGCATTTTTCACAGTGATCAGCGATGGAGTCATGACCTCTATAAAACATTTTCAAATCTACTCTACGTGATGGGTTTACTACAGGATTGTACTGGTTTAACTGGTTATACCCAACTATTATTTAATTTTGACCCATACATACAGTGCACATGCACCTAATAGTGTATGCATGTAGATATATTGTAAGTATAGTTTGTGTTTTACCATCTTTTCATCTGCACTTTCATCTTTGTGGCCACATGGTGGCAGTCTTGAATTTCACATTCGATCCTTAAGAATTTCAACAACATTTGAATTATATAGCAAATTCACAGTCACACGTCTGACCGTATGCGCCACTATTATATGAAAATCCTAGTATGGAAATATAACTTATGCTGATATCTGTTCACATCAGTCAGGCTGAAAAAAGGCTTACGTCGAGCAGGCATGGTCTGATATTGTGATCAGTACTTGTCAACTCTTGTCACTCTTCTGGTGCTCTTTGTGTCGAGGCAGTCTGCTGAAGGTTAATGGAGACGAGACTGATACTGTAGCTGAATGATGTGTCCTGGCTCGAGGCTGATTTCATCTCCAAGGTTCATTATTCAAGAACCATCCTGGGCTGATCACTCTGGCTCTGTGTTACACTTCACTGGATAAGCATCATCATCATCTCAGTACTTCAAACTCACAGAAATCAGTATTCCGAGTTTGTGCAGGATATTAACGCTCTATTTGTGCAATAATAACGCTAATTTAGCCACACCGGCTCTTTGATTAGGCTGCCAATTGAAGCCTGCTGTTGATGCATGTGGCCTATTGAATACTGCTTCATTCTATCATTATAATAGATTAAAGTCTGACTCCAGGAGGTGAGGGAACAGGAAAAGTCCACAGTGGGAACTAAATGATATCTTGTTTTACCTGTTGACCTGTTGGCATTTGTTTTGGCAATATAGCTGTAAAATCGATCCGTAAAATCAACCATCATTTGTCTTGCTATGAACACACATTCTCACAAGCACATCCCTAAAAGCACACTTATTTCTCTTCTTTTTTAAAATGTATGTCACATCTGTCATATTGGAAGTATGTCAATTGCCTTCAGATGATTTTTCTCCTGCTTTAAATCTATATAAAGTTAATTCAACTGAAAACTCCCTGAATATCAAGCATCACCATTATAAGACAGCAGTTTAGGAGAATGACCTTTACTGCCACCAGCACACGTTTTTTTCTGTCATTGTTGCGTAGTCTAGTTATTGATTATCTCTCGAGGCTGACTAAATGTCCCAAAAAGATTTATATATGGCAAAACACCAGCATCCATCCACTGCAGCCGCCCTCTAGCTTCTGTGCTCAGTATTTCCAGCAGTCCATCTGTGGGTGGCTTTGGATGCCAGCGCCAGTTATCTGCGTAGACTTTAATCTGTCTCAGTCTGTTTACTATAATATTATCATATCTGCCTAATATTACTTCCTGCTTTACATTTCTCATCTCAGAAAATGACATCATCTTCCCCGTGAAGTCCAAGGTACTCCAATAAAAACTCTCACATCTCCCATAGTCTTATCTTCGCCCTGCCTTAGATGTTTTTGTTGGCACAAGACAGCAGTTTTGAGTAACACCCAGAGCCAAGAAGAAAACAAGTGTCCAGTCAGAACTTATCAAGGGAAGAGAAACATGAACAGACAGACAGTGCCCGCTTGTTGCTCAAGAGTGATAAGTGAAGCCAGAAGACGAGGCTGTGCGGTTCTTATCAGTCCAGAGTGTGTCCTGGCAAATGCCGGCGCCACATAAAGAGGCATGTTGCTGTGCGACAAAGGTGTGAGGACAGATAAGCATGTACGTGTGAAATGCTTCAAAGATGAGCTTAACTCTGATGTGAAAGTGGTGTTTGAAAGGGAGCGGGAACGGGAGAGAGGGAGAGAGATGGCTTTACAAAAATGGAAGCTGGCATCTGTTGAGTTGAGTTGCTGTGGGGACGTCTTCATATCCTGGCGCACGCTGAAAGCGATTTGTCTTGTTGAAGCTAAGTGTTGAATCATGAGTAATATTTCTGCATAAAATAGGGATTTTGTGTTTATTATTGCATTATATGACATAATAAAATTATCATATGTTGTGAACACAAAGAATTTTACTGCTGTAGCTCGCTGAGGTGGAGCTACCTTTAAATGCTTCATACACCAAACAGATCTTGATTTTGGTCAGGTCCCCTCAAAACAATGATTTTTTTTTGTCCACACATTTTAGGCCTAAAACATTAGTGAAACTGTCTGAGATATTTGAAAGGAAAAAGTTACCTGTGTCAGTAGTGACACATGAATCATACGACAAAAATGCTGGAAATCACTTAGTTAAATCAAAATCAAGTTCTAGCATGATCTAGTGTAGTGAAATTCATCTTTGCATAAAATGGACATATATAATTTAATTAAATTTTAGTACCATAAAGTAAAGTAGTAGTACCATAAGGGTTCAGACAAATATTTGACTGCTGTTTGCATATAACAGTTAATGTAACCCTGATTCCCAGAGGCCTCAGTCACATTTCGAGATGAGTAGTGGGCTACAGATATCAGGTAACTCTGCAATCCTAGTTACTATGTTCAAATTTACAGTGATCTTTAAGCAGTAATGTGACTTTTGTAACCTCACTTAAGGCAATTTGATTAAGAAATGCACCAGCAATAATTGCCACAGCACACACAGCACATCACTCAAAAGCAAGACAACAAAGATTAAGAAGTTCATGCAAAATAAATGAATCTACTCAGACCAACAAAAGGAGCTAAGTTAAAGGGAAAAAACAGAATAATAATCAGGGAATTAAAACGTGACTGAGCTAGGTGAGAAACAGGCAATCTGGTGAGTAACTGGCTGACAGGTGAATTAATAGGTGGAGCAGGGTGGAGCTGGTGAAAATGGAGAGGAACATCAGACAAAGGACCGGGAGGAGCTGAGTGAGTGAAGAGGCAGGCAAGGGAGACTCTGAGCTGGGCTGAGAGACGATGAGAAAACAAGGGCAGCCAGAGTGTGCGTGTGTGTGTTTATACGTGTGCATACACACTAAAAGTTACAATACATGTGAGCTCCTGGTGTGTTAAGCTGCTGAGTTCGTGCAAGTGTTTAGTGAAATCTCAGTGGGTATCAGATTTAGTTCCATCCATCGCCAGAGATGTTGTTGGTGCTGCTGTCGACCTAGAAAGAATCTCAGGAATAATCAAATATACATTAAATTTATCTGCCTGCACAGAAAATGATCTCTGGATGAACTTCAAACAGCATGCAAGTTTCTGTAATCTACCAAATGAACCATGTGGTTTTGATTTTAGATCTGATGCACAACACAGAGCCAAGAGGTTTCCCTATTTTTGCTATTTCCCCAATAGTGGGAAATTTCAGGACACAGTTTGCAAAACAGGCTCACATCCTCCCATTGTGGCTCTGGAAGGTTGTAAGTTGAAATATGACTCTTAAATCTTATCATTGAGTACTACAATGCCCCCCCCCCCCATGGCGACTCTTCAAAATGTCAGTAAAACAAAATGACACAATCACTGCTGTTTTTTTATTACTGAAATTGATGCAACCACCAAATCCTCTTTTTCAGCAGCATGGCACAAACTGAGGATATTATTTATGCGTCTGCTGCCCCTGAGCAGAGAGTGGTGACAGGTATTTAATCAAAGCAATGCCAAGAACCTGAAATTGCCTTTCAGTTGCATGAACAGTCAGGAACATCATGCCTCTTATTAATGTAGCACTCAGCTCTAATGTCTTTTTGTCTTTCCACTGCTTTCCATTCTGTTTCAGCTCATTCATCATTGTTTCCTTTTTTGTCATTTGCTAGATATGACAGGTCAAGTTGTGACTTTGGTAAACTTGACAAAAGCAAACTTTTGGTTAGTTTTGGATTAAAGGACAATGTTATGATATGTCCACACCTGTGCAGTGTGCAGGGGCACACACCCTAAGACCGCATTCGCACATGTAATAGAGTATTTACAGATATTACGATTCAGCCCGCAGCTGCCTCTTGGTAAGTTTTTACTCACGTGGAGATGGATGACTAATGAAGTCTGCTTGCTTCCTGGTGGTCTGCACCAGCTATGAACGCTGTGAGTGAGCGACCAAGCATGGGTAACGCTTCCTATCTATTGAGGAGGAGAAAACACATGCGCTCGCTCGCAGAGTGAACCCACTTCAGTACCCCCTACAGGTCCCATTGATGAGAGAGGCACTTTCGCCCCCACGCGTTGAGAGCACGCGTTGTTCCAGAGCCGAAGTCACCTCGAGGTTAGACATTGACTGATGCCAAGAGAGGGTGAGGAGCCATGCTAGATACAGACAGCAAAAGCTTGCGTCTACTGCAACAGTTTGCTGACAGGCTACTCTTGCTCACACAAATGTCTTGTTCACTAGTACCCAGTCTTTGTTGTCTGATGTAGCACATTACCCGGACAACCATGTCCAAAGAGTGTAAGCACTCCTTCACTGACTCCGGCATCTATGTTCTAAATACATATTTATAAATGGTTCATAACCTAGATTGTTTATAAGTTGGTTCAATATTATCGGTGCACAGGTTGCTGTGAAGTTGTGCTACTACCACTAAGTGGAAGGGGAATATTTCCGATGCCAGGCTGTGCCTTAGTTAGTAGATTATTCAAACTTTATATCCATTGGCATTACTACTTTTTCATCTGTTTATCCACTGTTTACTTTAAAGTGATGGTAATCGTGCTTGTTCACACAGTTTCAGCTGCTTTCAGCTAATTCCTTCTAGTTAAATTCTTGAACTGTGTGATTGCATTTGAAGACCCATTCAATTTTTGTTAATAAGTACTTTATTTATTATTTCTAGCCACTTATCCAAATTGTATTTACAGTATCATTTGGTAGTTCTTGTATCTGTTTACACTTATTTTGTATTAAATGCCTTGTTAGCTGTTTTATGCACTCTAACAACAGTTGACAGATAAGTGGGAATCACACAGTTCACTACTATAACTGCTTATTCTTACATTCCTCTTTAAGACATGTGCGTTTAGTGAGCTTGGTTAATTAGCTGACCTTTTCTCATATTGCACCCATGAAAGTACTACTTCCATCGACATACTGTACTGACAAAGACTATGAGAAACAAGATATTACACTATTCATGCCAAATGTATTTATTGACCAAATTTACAGTACACAGTAAACACAAATAATCGTCTTAACCACTTCTCAGCGGTTCTGTGCACTGGCTGTATCCAAAATTATTCCCTATATAGGTGAAATAGAGCGCACCTGTCTAACATGATCAAGACGATTGGAAGTATAACGAGCGATTATACATCTTATAAGCAGTAGTGAATAAATGAGCAGGGAGTAATTTTGGACACAGACTATGCATGAAATGTCCACTTGTTTGTTGTTTCTGCAACTGGCTCAATTTCCAATAGCTTATAGTTTGTATAAACAATAACATAAAAAAAACACTGGCTGACTGTTCCATGAAATTCATTTAGAAAGTGGACACCACACATATGCAACAGTATTGACAGAATACATCTACTGTAGAGGTCAAATAAACCTGCTGTAAACGAATAATGTGTTCAAAGATAGGTAGATCTTTATTGTTAGGAGCTCAGTTCTTTTATAACACACACTGTGTTATAGTACACAGTCTGTTGAAGAGTGGAAAACTTTCTTAGCTTCTTTTTCCTTCTTGTGACGGTGGTGGAATACCTTGGTGGGAGTGTTGCATCCCAGAAATAGAGTCAGTCCAGATCAATATGGAGTCCAAGTAATACTCCATCCACGCTTTTTTTTTTATTTCTCTCTCTCTCTCTCTGGTTGAATCTTTTTTTCTTTATATAGCTTCCTCTTTTTGCAGACAGCCAGGCCGCAGCACAGACACCTGCCTACAGAAAAGGCAAAGAGACCTGTCCAACTTTGTCTTTTCTCTTCCTCCCATCACGCTCTCTTTTGCTTTTGCTCCAAGCAAACCGATCCCAGTACTATACATGCCCGGGCTTAGACAGGTATGCAATGAGGGCCACAACCACCCCTACATACATCCCTGTTCCAATGGTAATGGAAAGAGCAGCCAGAAACAGGGTTCTTCTGGAGCTCATTCCTGCTCTGGAGAAATCTCCTTTAGTGATGGCCTTGACGGTCTGAAAAACAACGCAGAGAATGAAATGAGCCAGTGTGTTAGTCATCAGTACTGAGTGTATGAGTAGGTGTTAAGCTACAGTTAAAAGAGAGAAAACAAGAAATGCTCTCAGGGAGCCATTAGTTACCATGGCAATTAGGTCATTATTCCTCTGACAGTGACAAATGTGTTGTTTGGGTGTTTTGGTTTCCGATCAAAAAATGAGCCTGGCCTTTATGTGTTCTTCTGACACTTTATTTTCTGTTCCGGTGTAATTGTCCCTGAAATAGCGGTGGCTGTATCAAAGCCACGAGTTTGCTGTGCTTTGTTTAAGGTTACAGGGCGCATAATCTCAGAAAGACACTGATAGAGGTGTTACTCATATAAAAAAATATACACCAAACCAAAATCCTAAAGTTAAAAAAGGGAGGACAGACAAGTGGGCCAAACCTGCTGAATCTGCTCATCTGAAACAACTGAAAGGAAGGTCACAGGGTGGAAAATAGGCTGTGACAGCACTTGTTTGGGTGCTTATGTTCACTGACCTTATATAAAATGTAATATAATCAGAGTTAATGACAGGCTTGAGGTGCCTAGGCTTTTACCTTGTGAGAGTAGTAAAAGGCAACGATGCCCAAAGGCCAGAAACAGCAGAGCATGGAAAAGATGGCTAGACCCAGGTAGTCCCGAGGGGGCAGAACCATGAAGTTGTCCTCACTCTCACTGTCACTGGAGCTGTCACTCTGGAGGACAGTGGGTTGAGAGAGAATAATTTAAAGCCAGAAAAAGAACAGATAATGTTGTTTAGTGGATATTTTTCACAGTGCAGATACATTATGTGAGTACTCTGAAACCTAAATGATAACAGAATATGGTTGACATGTGTAAAGGCTCCGGTTTATCTTTGCAGTGGTGTAAACTGACAACTTGTGCGTCCTCCAAGGCCAGTGTGTCTGCCCTTGTTCCAACTCACACAAGCAGGACAGGTTGTGCTTAGCCAGCCAGAGAGGATTTGGAGCCTCTGTCAACACCCATGAGCGGCCTGACAGATAACACGGGATTAACGGATTGTTCCATCATTGTGAGGTGACAGGGGAAATAGCAAGAAGACAGTGTCATTTATGTCCTAAATTGCTTCCACTGCATGAAAGACCTCCACCATCTCTCCTCAGTGCACCCAGCGTCTTACACGGCAGGGAGTGCTTAACAGGCTCTCAATACTGAGTCCTGACACTCACACTCCAGGCCTGAGGGGCTGGGGCGAGCTAATGAATGAAAGATACGAGTGCCACTCAGACTACATTGGCACACCATGCTTCCAGCGAGGATGGCAATGTGACTGCATGGCTGTCCTTTAAGAGGACACGGCCTCTCAGTTGTCCCAGAAACCGAGTGGATGACTGAGTCAAAATAAATAGCCCCGACGAGGAGTAGGTTTCATCTGTTAGCCCTGTTGCCTGAAGGAATCAATCAGAGTGGGGAAAAGGGAGGCAAAATACAAATCAATATCTAGCATGAGGACTGAATCAACCATTTTAGAAATAATTAAAGAACGGTTAGGTAGGTGGGCAAAACAGAGAAGAACCATATTCGTGCACTAACCACATTTCTAAACATATTGTGTTTTCCCTTTTAGCTTGTAATCTCATCTACATTTACCAAACCACAGCGTCTAATGTCATTATCCTGAGCTATTTTGGGAGTGTTTCTGAGTAGAAACATTATTTAGAGGTAAGAAGGAAGTGGAGGACAGCAGCAATATACTATCCAAAGTGTTTCCACACTGATGCCTTTGCCAAGAAAAGATTACGAAGCTGCCTGTTATCTGTTTTATGAACACCGTCCACCTGGACAGCTGGGTGTGATCCATCAAAACAGCAGCTGGTCATAACCACATAATCTGACATCACATGAATAAACTGATGAGCACAAACAGCAGTAATCTCCTTTTATCTTTGTAGCAAGAGCTGATAACACTCCTGAGTGACTGGTGCATTCAGTCCTCCCTGAGACAGAGTCCTGCCGGCCGGGGACACACTCCCAATCTGGACTGATGCCTGTATAACTGATGGGGCTCCACTGAGGCACAGTGCCTTTATCGATGCTGTCACAGCTCTCTCCGAGGTCTTGTTGGAGTCTAAAGTGGACGGTCGACTCCACAACAGAGTAAACAGAGACCCCCGCACCCTGTTAGTAGCAGCGTTATTCACAGTGTCACCATCCAGCAGACCGTGTTACTTTCAGTCCCACAGATGTCAGTCATCTGTTGCATGAAAATATAGAGGGATTACATGGGTTGCACGGGTTACATGTACTCTAAACAACAGTGCAACTGTGAAGGAAGACTGGCACAGACTGTATAATGTATAATCCTCTCCAGTTTCACTCCATTCTTTATATTTTTATGTTCCAAAAGCTGTAAATGTCCTCTGTTTTGTGTTTAGATAGTGAGTCTCAGCACTGAGGCAAACATGTACAGACACATGAGTTATTTCCAGCTGGAAATCCAACTTTCACATGGACACTGTTCACCAGATTCGTTTGCTCTTTTGAATTGACACAGAATAACTTAACTCCAGGCTCACCTGCTTCCGGCAGAAAAGCATCTGTGCAGCCCTGCTAATACCCTCAAAGCGTGGCATTACTTATGGCGTTAATAGCAGTTGCTGCCACGTCTCTATCTATCTGACGGGCCTCCGAGTGACAAGAGCTGGCACGATCATCAGCCCAGTAAGGGTGCTATACGTCTTCCTCTGCCAACTCAGAGCGCTGGGTGTCTCACAAGTATCCCCGGGTGAAATTAGATTTTTACCACTTCTGAAAAGACTTTACTCTTTTGCTATCATGGTTTTCGTGGGAGAGTGTAGTTATAGCCCCAAAAGAACAATAGCCAGGACAGAATCTGATGTTTCATTTTCTTAGAATGTAATTATAAAACAAAAGCATGCAATTACTCTGCAATAGACTTTAAAGACTCCAGTGAATTGGCCATTTAGATAACAGAATGGCGACATAAATGTGAATCACCCTGGCAGTCTATTAGAACAGTAAATGAAATAATAGGCATCACTACTGTATACGTGCCGTGACTCACTTTCCGCTGAAAGATGGCCCCCGACAGTTATGAGCAAATGTCAAAACACCTTTAATTTCATATAGCGACTCAATATTCTAATTACGCTGTCAAACACTGCCACGTAGCTCTTATTGTATCATTTTGCTCCTTGACATGTGTAGGAACAGTAATTGTCCTCAGCAGGAGTGAGACACTTGAAGTGTAGCTATTTCTACATATGCGCACACTCGGTGCTCTACGTGACCTCTGACCTCGTACTCCGGACCTTGCTCATCCTCCACTTCATACGACACCGTCTGGATCTTCACATCCTTCTCTTCTTGTACGCTGTCCAGGGCGTTTTCTGTAGAGCCTCCATCTAAAACAGCGTCCTTAGTCTCTGTGAAGGTTGTCTCAGAGCTCTCGCTCTTTGAGTCCTTGCTGTGAAGGCTGACGTCGTCCTTGTACAGTATGAAGCTGGGTCCGTAGAAGGCCTCCACAGCCAGATGCAGGGATGTTGCATCCAGGAACTGTTGAGTCTTTTGCTTGCCATTAGTCCCAGTGTAGTAATAGCCAATGAGGTTGTCTTGGTAAGGCTGGCTTGGGAATTCACTCTGATAACCCTGGCAGTCGTTGTGGACCACATTCCTGCTGGTTTTTGCCAGCAGGGGGTTCTGGAGCTCACTGAGGCTGTCCATGATCACGACAGGTTCAGACAACTAGCAGATCAGAGGTTATAGCCCAAGAATGACTTGGCAGGTTGAAATCTAAAAAAAAAACAAAATGTCAAAAATGTTAATAATAAGAAGAATAATTGAATAGTCATCAACAACAACAGTGCAGGTAGATCGTGGCACTTTACAGATGCAGTACAGCTATCTAGTCTGATCTAACATGAATCTTTTTTCAATAATAACATGCTCTCTTGGTTTCTCAGCAAATAACTGGAAACATTTCCTCTTGGTAATCAGCATTCCTCTCACAGGTTCTTGTCTGTCTGAGCCATAAAATCACCATCTGCTCCATGTGTAACTGTTGCACATCACACCCCCAGATTCATATACATGTGTAGAGAAAAGGAAAAACACTGTCCACATGTCACAGCTGCCTGTGCTGAAAACCAGGTGCTGCTGCAGACATAGTGCATACTGATTTTTTTGGTGGCTCTGTGGACTGGCCTTGTTGACTTCTCCTGCGTGTTTTAAGAACCTGCTAATATCATGTTGAAGCTTGGTGAATAAAGGGCGGTTTGGGTAAAAAATAACAGTCAGGTGAGGAAGTTTCTACGGCGACTAGTCTGCAGACAGGAGGCTGCATGTTCTGAGCATGTCCAGATTCAGGAAAGCACATATACTATTTTGTTCTGTAAAATCGCCACCCAGCATCAATAATCAGTTCCTCATGGCGCAAAGACCTCAACCATCGAATTAATCTTTCATCCCATGTCTAATGATGAAATAAGATAATAGCCTCTGAAGCAGCTGTGTCGCATTTTTAAATTAGTAGAAAGTAGCAAATCAAGTCAGAGTCATTTCACGCTTTTTGTTGAAAGTGCTGTGGTGCGAAATGAGCCACGGGGTAGAAATAGAGAGGAAAACGTAGAGACTTTTCACAGCTAAAAAAAGAGCTTGATTTATGAGGTCTACGAGGTAATTGAGTTGCAACAAATGAAACACACACACACACAGGAGCTGGGCAAGAAGTGTATAAAAATCTCTGACACAGTATAGGCAAAATGCAGTAAGTAAACCATAATAAAGCTAATGTTTGACAGACAGTAGTGCATTGTTTTGTTATGATATGATTTTCTGACGTGCAGACCTCTAGTCCCTGTGACCCCATAAGAACAAACGTCCAGGCATCTACAGTAGCTTCTGTTCAACATGGAGCAGACACACACACACACACACACACGCACACACACACACAGACACACAGTATCTTCAACAATGTGTCCTGCGGATGCTTCTGAGGCTGAGACACTCTAACGATAACGGACACTTCTATTACACACTACATTAGACTACAAAAACCACATCCACACACAATTCATCTGGCACCACATCATGTGGACCCGTGAGTGCGCTCAGACTGCACAACAATTCCCGATCACGATCTAATAATGATCTCTGCCTACTCCCTCCCACTGTTTGGTTTCCTCCCAGAGTTTATCCATACGCGCACATTTCACCACTCAAAGAAAACCCATTACTCTGTAGTTTGGATGACATCACGCCCTTTTTGCACATAGTTTATTTACAGATGTAACGCAGCTGTGGGGCAGTTGTATTAAAAAGAGAACTCACATCATTTTGCTGCAAAACATCTCAGGAAAGCCATCTTACCTGTTGTGGAGAATCCTCGCGCAGGTTGGCTCAGCATCGTCGCTCGGCGCAACTGAGACGATGGAGACTGACGGACCCACCTTTCTGCTTCACATGGTCAGTTTGGACAGTCAGCAGCGCGACGCACGGCATCCGATGAAAGGGAAGTTTTTCCGTCCGCCTGCCATGACACCGCTGCTGCGTCTGGCAGGTGGGTTTTTACGCACAGTATCGCGCCGAGATCAGGCTCCAGACGCCTCCGACTCCAGCCAACTGATTGGCTGTGCGCCTCGCGGTTTGAACTCTCTTGCCTACCACAGACCTGACATTTCCAAACTTGCTGGGTTCGGGCGTCTTCCTCCTGCCCCGTGTCTCCTGTGCTGTCTTTTTTTCGCGCGCCCCCAGCGGTGCTATTTTGTGCCGTTGCATAATAGATGGGGTGTCTCCTGAAAAAGCCACTGGAATATGTTCTGAATCGCTCCCATATTAAGGACTTATCCGATTTGTGCCTCCCTAGAACCCTGCTTATTACTTCCGCACAGTAAAGAGTTTGTTATTCTTCCCCACGGAAAACGCCCACGGAATCATCACGCAGAACACACAAACTTCACACACAAGCTGAGAAAGCCATCGGTATGCTTCAAGAATTTTCCACTTTGTCCTCTTCACATAATTCCAGCTTTTTATTGTTTTTCTGAAATTGTCCCTGCAGCGTGAATAACTTTGTGCTGCTTCCAAATATAGCGCAGGAATAAGCCACTACTAAATTCATTGCACATTTACATTTGATTAATATTTTAGACAAATCCCATGCATTTATCATGAGCCTGCCAATTTGGTCGTGTCTTTAACCCCACTTTGCTAAGCTGCTTATGGTTCCAGGTCACAATTTGTCATTGCAAACACTGTTTACATAATATCAATACACATGTAGATGTATTCTCTTAGAAGCAAATAGGTGAGATCATAGATCTTACACAGCAGAATTAAACCCAGTTTGCACTGATTTACAAACATACAGTATGTGGTTTAAAAACATTGCCTATCAGAGACTGTAATGGTGGGGCCAAACTAAAAGAGTGATATGCAACCAGTGAACACATATCTTATTCAGAAGGAGCACTCTGTTCCACGGGCTTATAAAAATGTCTGAAGTTAATAATGTGCGAGGCCAGGCTCTGTCGCTTCCTCTGGGAGATGCATTAAGGGGCTGATGGACACTTTATGGGAGAAACATGGGGCTGCATTTAAAGACTGGACACACGTGAGCCGTGTCACTTCCAGAGTCAACCTACTGTTAACATGCACGAGGCAACATGCCGTAACAACCCTGCCATCTCAGTGACGGATACCGCTGCCCCAGGAGACGAGTATATTAGAATAGAAGATGGCATGGAGGGGGACTAGTACCCATTTTTCACTCTCTCTCTCTTCATCTGCCATCACAGTAACATTCAGAGTAACGGTGCCTAATGAAGATCTGCATCAGAATGGAGGAGGCATATCCAGACCTAACATCTGAGGCACAACCAGCACAGTGGTGCCATGTTCAGCGTATTTATTTTGATAGTATAGTTCTGTTTTTTTAGTTGTGCTTTTCCCAGCCTTCTCTAGATGGACTGAATATTTATGGTCCTACGTCTGCTCTATTTTCCACTCTACATTTAGGCACAGTTTCACTACATAGCAGATGCAATATTTGTTATTGTAAAAAGTATTTTTCTTACAATTTCAACAAACAAAGAGATTATTTGAGCAGATTCTGTGACATGCATGCACTCCTGACTGGCAAACGCCATATTCCCAGTGGCCGTCTGTATTGACTTCCCTACACCTCTGATATCACAGCCAACTCTGACACCATGAACTTTCCTAAGGTCCATTAACCAGCTTTAATGATTTAAACACTTGGAGAATTAATCAGCCTAATCCGATTGGCAGAGAAAGTATCAAACCACTTAATGTGATCTGGCCGAGCTGGCTTTTGTCAAGAAGGAGGGATTTAACCGGCTTTTCCCACACGACCATTCTGTGCATTATGGATTAAAAGCTTGAACTGAGCTTATGCCTGTAGAGCAACTCTGGCCACTCAATCAGTCCAAGGGATTGTGGGAAACAGACACTGTAAAATCAGTTTGGATACCTAGTAGTTCATATTTGCATTAACGCTTAGACTAATTCCTGTACCTGTTTCTAAATATTCTTATTCTTTCAGCCCAGAGTTGTATCTGTTTCCCTCTCTGCTGCTGGTGCTCAGCTCAGACATCAGGTGCTGTATGATGAGCACATCTGTTATGCCAAAGAGGTCAGTCAGCAGAAAACAGTGGGACCTCTGTCCCTGCTGCGCCAAGTTTAGGTGCACGATGAGATTCTGCATATGCAAAAAGGTTTTGGCAGGAACAGAGACTGGAGCTTCTTCCAGACCAAGATACGTGTTTCTATCCTCTTATTGCTGTCTCATATTCATCACCTCACTCAGGGCACGGTGAGCTAGCCAGGAAACATGTCCTGTCATGGCAGGAAAAGGGTGAACACAGAATTGAGGTGGTGATGAATAAGACTGTAGGTTGATGGCAAAATATAACAGACCCAGCTGTTCACCTCCAGGCAGTGCTTATTTCCTTTAAATGAAGCAAATTGAGCTTAAAAGCCAACAACACAAACTTTTGTCACTTTGTTTATCGTGAAAAGCTGCTGTCATGCTCCCACACATGCATTTCTGAGCGCCATATTCATTCATTCACTTGCGTTGCTTGTTAAGGTCTAATAGTAAAGCCAGACAGTCTGTAGGGTATTACAGAAAAAGGATTTATTGCCCTCTTACATCCTGGGAAAATGGAAATGAGTTTGACTCGTACAGTAGGTTGTCATAATGAAAAACATAATAGTCAGTGAATGCCAACATTATGCGAAGCAATTTCATTAAACTGTTCGAAAAGTTGCACAGTGTGGGACTTTTCAAGGTCCTTGTACGAATGTTCAATCTGAATATTAACAGTATGTGTGTGAAAGTTGGCCCATGTGTGGGCACCAATGCTGAGGGGGTGGGTATGTAGGGAGTCTCCAGAGACCAGCAGAGTCTTTTGCCTTTGCAATTATCAAACGCACAAGTGCAGTATGTGTCAAATGATATGAAAGCCATCCATCGGGAGGAGAAAGGTTGGAGTGTGACGTCTGCATCTTCAGATGGCACCACTTTGTAGCTCTATCCTTCGCTTGTGAGCACTTAACAATACACAAAAAATACTAATTGTGAAGCCCAGGAGGGTTCTGGTCTAGAGCCGCAGTAGTTAACAAAGTCATATTCCTTCCATAGAAGGAATGTGAATGAGGACAGCGGGGAGTTTCTCATCTTCACAGATCACTGGCATTGGTACAGTAGCTGACTGGCCCAGTCCAGAGAGACACCGTGGGCAGATTAATGGTATCCTCCGTGGCAAGATTTGAAAACTTCCACTAATGGAACACCAATGATAATTTATTTGGACAGGCATGCTGCCTCTCTGTGAATAATGAAGTGACCTTAAGATCATCAATATGATGAATTCTCTCTACTGTAGTGATGCTTTGCCAGAGGTCCGACCTCTAAGAAAATAAAAAAAGATAATAGCTGTGTTTGTAATATTGATCTGTAGACTGAAAACAGCCGTGATCTGATACTGTCTCAGTATGCGTCTTCCATTTCTTTTTGAACAAACAATGGAGGATTATCATTTAAACACTATTAGTGCTAATTAACTGCGTGGGGTGTGTTTGCATGTATGGCACAGTCAGTGAGGAATGTGGCTCACGGTTTACCCCATCACTCAAAAAAGAAGCATTAACAATTAAATTACCCCATCTTTGCGAGAGCTGCTGTCTCTGGTGTGCCCTGGGATCAGACCGCGCGTGTAGGGCCTTTCTGCTCAAAGATCTTTCATTAAGCCTATTAAACCTAATCTATGAAACAGATTTAGAATTATGTCTTCAATATGCTTCTGAGCAAATGTGAGCTCAGATGAAGCCAGATTTACCCGTCTGTCAGTGGTCGAGGGACTGCTGTGGAAGGGTTATAAATAGGTAATCGTTTAGGAGCCTCTGCAGGTTAAGCAAAAGAGCTTGCTGAGGGCTGGGGTGACTCATCGCCTTGTCTCTTTGCATTATGTCAGTTACCTGGTGTTTGCACCTGTCACTGTACTCCTCACCACCACCGCCTCAAAACAAGTGACTACAAAAACCTTTTTCTTCTTTCAGAGTGTGCATCGCTGTACCTGACTCTCGCTTAACTTGACCTGACTTTTCCCTAATTTACTGAATTAAATACAAGGACCTAAATTGCCATGTGCAATGTGGAAGGTTTCACTCATAGTCAACCCACGTAGAAATATCACAGTTAGTTCTAGTATTTTAGCATCAATTGGCTAAATGTCTTGGTTTTCTAACCTCAACTTTAAAAAGATTAGTTTTAGTCTCTCTGTTCTCCTTATGTTCTCCTTTTAGCAGATTTCTAAAAACCCACTTTACACCATCAGCCCAGCATCAGCTAAAGAGCAGGTGAAGTCAGTGACTAGCTAATAAACACAGTGGAGCTCTTATCAGCTGAAGAGACTGTTATTTCCATCAGCTCAGCGTCAGCATCAAGTTAAAACAGAGAGAGTACCGCATTCATCAGGTAGAAACAAACACACCTCTCAGAATGCTGTATGTCATTGTTGTTCCATAACGTCTGGAGGTGTGACGTGAGTAAAGCAATTTATTTCAACAATTCGAAACTCACCATCAGACCATTTGGTGCATTTGAAACTATTGATAAGTTACGGTTTCCGACAATAAACCAAATTATTTCAACAATAGAACTAAACTGCTGATGTAAAGATTTTAATAGATTGCACAGTCTTCTGCAGGGGCTTGGAAACCACTTTCTGCTCAAACTAAATCTGCAAAACTAATTATTTCATTTCATGAAGCTTGCATTATGCAAGCACTGTAAAACTCCCTCTCTGCTTCTCCGTCTGATTTGAATCAATAGCCACATATTCCCAAATGTTCTTCTTTAATGTTCTTCCCTGAGCTGTAATTTTAGGTGGGTTTATTACCTGAGCCTTGGCAAGCAGCCGGTGGTGCCCTTATTTAAAAATCTATTTTCAGTGCACACTGTCACTTTGGCTGATGTTGTGACTAATAAACTATACTAGAGACCCTTGGGTTTCCTGTGGGTGTCAAAAGGTCGGGGAGGACTGCTCGCCTGTGTGTGCCATTCTTCTCCTCATTTACAAAAGCCTCTAATGGACCCACAGGAGACATGAGTCTTGTTTCCACGGTGAAGGACGTAATTGCAACCTGCCAGAAATCTATGATGCTCTGCCACACGATCGTTTTCTCTATCAAAGGCAGCGCAGAATTGCTCCACGGGATACATGTCGGCCTGCGCAATCCTTTAAGGAAATCAATGCTCACACGTGTAACGCCATTAATTTATCTGCTTATCCATCTGAGCACTTTGCTCTAAGGGTCTTTAAATGACTGGTCTGCTGGTTTGGTCATCTATCTCTGAACATCTGGCTGCTACAACAGCTGGATCCCCTAATAAGAAATGCAGCAGGAGATGATGTAGTTGTTATGTTCATAATAACACAATGTTCTCTTATTTCATCGCAGGAATACTGTTATGCTCCCGGAAAAATAGTTCATTTAACAAAAAGCCATGAAAGAGGCGATAAGATCAACATGACATCGAAAGTGGCGCTGGATGATAATAACACTGACTATGAATGATACTTGACAGCATGTCTGCACTATAATTCACATTGCTCTATGTTGTTAGATTTAATAATAGATGCCCCACGATGCATAATTCAAGTGTAATGCAGTATTTGTGGATTTTTTCTGAGTTCATGACTGGAGTTGTCACCATCACTGTGTCAGTTGTTGATTCTTATCATCAATTGTGTATGTGAGAACATCACATACACATACTTTTTTCCCAGGCGTGTTTGCGTTTGTTAAGTGCTGATGGACACACAATACTGTCCTGTACACCCACGTAGCTGACTGTGACTTCAGAGGTGTCAGACACTTAGGTCAGTTTGACTCTGGTGTCTGCTGGAAGTATACATATTTAATTAGCATATCCATATTTTATTGAAGTGCTCATTATGTTGAGAGATGGCTTGCATGGAGATTTAATCAGGTCGTTTTTAATCTCTCATTCATTTCCCACTTGACAACATACTTCTAAGTTGACCCTGAGTCAAAGTTGGACATGTTTTCGGCACAACAACTCTTTCAGCAAGAAAGTTTAGAGTAGTTTTTTGCAAGCAAGTTCTGAAAAACTAACGCGAGATACCAGTGTTTTTATTGATAGCTGGGAAACTCAAGGACTACCCATCATCCTCATCATTTCCAGGATTGAAACTGATCAAAAGACAAGATAAGACAGGTCAGGCTCAAAATAAGAAGATATCTTCACAGGGTGAAATGTTTAGGTTAATGGTGTCAGTGTATCAACGCGCTGTATCGCACTGTGAGGATTATGAGTGTCTGTACAAAAAATTTATGGCAATCTACCCAAGTGTTGATGCATCAAGCTGTTTAATTTTGTGGACTGACCAGAGATTAGTAAAGTCGGGCTATCAGTCAGGTTAAAAATACCAAAAATAATGGTCAACCCTGAGTCAAATAAATTGAAATAGATTCAACATCTAGCTCATTTCTGTGTAAAATGTTAATCAGTGACTTGTACTGTCAACATAAAATACCCTGGTGCTGCGTGTGCTGTAAAGAGATTAGCATGAGTTACCATTACGTAACTCACATCAGCATGACAAATAGAGGAGCCTCCTCCTACAAAGTGTGTGTGTTGTACTCTATATAAGGAATGATAGTTGCTTAAAATAGGTTGAGAAAGTGACACCTAAGGTAACCATGGTTACCAAGTATGAGAAAGAGGAAGGAGACGGGGTGAACATGTACAGGAAATGTATGGGTTGTATACACACATTCACATACACA
>JAUMHF010000004.1:9659107-9689635 GCA_032359275.1 Microctenopoma steveboyesi
ATATATATATATATATGGTTTGGTCAATAAAATACGGTACCGAAAATGATGTATGTGAGACACAGGGAATCTCATATTGTAGTAGAGTGCAGAGAAGATTTTCCTGGGCAGTGTTTTATTTTTTTGAGAAACTTTAATTTGCTTTGGGAAACAGCGAGAAATATTACAAACGAATAAAAAGATTTTCTTTGATCATCAGTTACAGAAACAGTCTTAAAGAGTATATATATATATAAAGTTTTGAAAGGTGTGTAAGCAGTGTTGGACTGTTCTACATGACACCTTTGATGTGTGACAGCTGCATTGTGGCCTCATTTTGCTCATTATTTCTGTTGTTTTCTATGTTGTGGTTCACTTCTCATATATAAGCAACTCTTACACATAATTGCAACACTGCTGAAGTCCAAAGTAACACATTCTAAATATAGTTTCATGCAGCTTGCTGGTAAAATTTCAACAAGCGAAGGGGAATGTACAAGTGGGGAGAAGTGCACTCTCAGTTGCGTGTTCCTGTATATCCCGATGCATCAACATGCCCACAACTTCTGAGTCGACATGGACCTTCCCTGAGTTTGTGCAGAATGTTGCACCATTCACTGACTCCTCCGGGATGTGGAACTTTGAGGTTTTCTGACATGCCAGGAGAGAGGATCCCAGGTGATGTGATGTATAAATGAAGAGTTGTGGCTGCAGGAGCCTGAGCTGTCTACTCACATTATCTGTATGTTTCCTCCACTCAGGCAGTCGGTAGGCAAGGCGAAGGTCAGAAGTCAGTCATATTTTTGGACCTTGTGATTCATCTGAAAGATTTGACCCTGTGGGCGGATCCTTGATTTGTGTACTCACTACCTTGTTTTCAAAATCATGAAGCAAAAAAGAACCACCTTTCACTTCCAATTATCCTTTTCTGAAGGAAGTGGCTACACTGCTAATGGTCATTCTCCAGGGATGCCTTCAGGGAGGAAAGCATCAAATCACATTAATCTGAACAGTTGGCTGCTCCCTGTGGGTTGGCTGCTCACAGATGGAGAGCTTAGTGTGGTGTTCTTAACTTAACTCTCAAGTTGACCCAAATTAACCTGCGCCCATCACACTGCTGACTCCAGGGATCAGCAAGGTGATCCTTGATGATTATAGTGAAAAGTGATGGTAAGTCAACAAATAAACCAGGAGCAGCCACAGCTTGAAAGGTTTGTTAAAGCTGTGATATACTCTGAATATTTCTCCCATCCTTAATAAATAAGCAGAACCACTCTAGCCACGTTAATGACAAAATCTTCAATAAACGTGAATGAAAGGGTTATAAATCATTTCAAGTAATTCTTGAATTTCCTTTTCTTGAACAGTTCCTTTAACATGTTTATACAAGGAACACTGTCCTGATCATGAAATAGTTCTAAATGTTAAATTGAATGGCATTGAACTGATTTAGTTACAAATCAACTCCCTTTACATTCATCACCCAGCAGTTCTCGGAGATTATGTCCCTCTGTTTGTTGGCCTATCTGCAAACTGTTCAGCTTCAGCTTCTCCTTTTCACTTTTTTCTCCTGTGGATCTGACCTTCAAACACAAACCAGAACAGACGTGGCAAAGAAATGATAGAACCTTCTCTTCTTCTGACCTTTAAGTGATGTATTGCCACTGAGAAGTAAGTGATATGAATGGTTTTGTTCTGGATTGATGTTCCAGGTACATATGTCCCTTTATTCTCTAGGCATTTTCAGTTCATCTGGACATGTCCATATAGGGTCATTGAGAAAGCAGCACGTGGTGGATGACCAACCACGGCTAGCAGACTAAAAAACAGCATGCTGGCCTTCATTAGCGTCTCCTCGCCCTTTCAGTCAGCCATTATCGAGATGTTTGAGCCTGATGGGATAAATCAACTGTCTCAAACTCAGCAAGCAACCACTTTCCATTGTACACGTTGAGAAAAACAGATGCTCTGTTTAACAAATGATCAAGAACTATGATTGTGTTTCATATTTCAAATCCCTAAAAATGTGGGTTTCATTTTCTTTTACTGACACATTCAAATCTAGAAATGTTAACTAGGGCGTGAATAGAAAATGATCTCATTACAGAGACGTAACTGGACATGAGATGTCGCTCACTGACAGTACTTTTTTATATTAATGTAGTGTTACATCCCATTTGTAGTTTCACTTTTCCTCACATTTTTACTTCACTACTTTAGTAGAAATCTATCTCTTTGTCCTGGAGCACACGTAGGCAAATAATGCTTCTTTGGGAATCCAGTTCAAACGTTATCTACGTGGTGTATGCAAATAGAGAATGGCAGCTGTAACGGTCTGGCCTCAAGGAAAACAAAAAACCCATGCAAATACAAGAACAATATGAGAATGGAAATTAATTTAAAGTCAATAATTGTACCTTATATGACAATGGCAATAAATGAAACCTACAAGTTTTCTCCTAAAGGACTTTTTAGTCTTGTTAGTAATGGGGTTTAAGGGTATTGCACTTTATGGGTCTTAATGATATTTAGGTTAACAGAGGGTAAATGTTCAGATTAATTTTGCATCTGTATGCAAAAAATATAACAACCTTGTTTTATTATTAACACCTGCAAAAACACCTGCCCATTATTGTATTTTTACCATTTCAGCTGCTCTGTGAAAAGAGATGTTTAGAGGGTTGAGATAGACTCGGATAAGAACTTGATTAGCTCTGTGTTACTCACCTTCGTAAGGAATTCTCAGTGGGGAAAAACCCACTCACCTCCTCCTACTTCCTCCCCTACACACGATAAATCTGTTCCTTTGCTGCAGCAATGCTTTGCTTTGCTTTACTTTCCTTGATCTTAGCAATGTGTTGTTTCATAGGGTTCTGCTGAGGCGCTCCGATTGCCCTACTACTGCAGCATCTCTCAAGTGTCCCTCCATTTTTCTTTTTCTTTTCTTTTTTTATCAGCCTTCTAGATTTTTTTCATCAATACGTCTCCCTCCACAGCCTGTCTTTGCCGTATTTGTTCTGCAAGATACCATATAGCCTTCAGTTCTTGGTATGAGAAAGTACTCAAACATCATGCTGCAACCTGGCGGCTTCATAAAGCTCAACTGCTTGGCTCCTGAATATACCACATTAAACATGAAACAACACTTAGATATTCTAACAGTCTGCTCACCGACAGACAACATGTGCATTACTTCTGTTCAAAACATTTAGAGCTGCTTTTCTGATTATTCTGCAACCGCAGAAACACACCTTGAGGTGTAAAAGCAGGAAAAAAACATGCAATGGAATCAACCGTAAAGAATTCTGACGGCTGCAATGGTGAATTGTGTATTATCATAAATCTCACATCACCCAAACAACATGCTATTATGACTAATGAGGTGCCTTAGCAATAAAAAACAACCTAAATTAAGAACATGGTTTTGGCTATCTATTGCATCAATCTGTAACTCATGTTACGTACACTTGGTCTTCAGCCAGATTACGTGTACAGTGCCGTGACAAACATACTGGGAAGTCTTGTCTGCATTGTGTGGTATGCCAGCAAGAGGCCACTTCCTGGATATGACTCTCTCCACCCACAGGTAAATGTTATCTGAGGTTTTTTTCGTGGGTATTTTCACAGTCAACAACGTTGCCCACAAACTCTCTACCACTTTATCTGCCTAAGACATTGCTTCTCCTTTCCCTATTCTTCAATTACTAAGAACTGATAAGTGGGTTTAGTTTCCTTTTTATTACGGAGGCAAAAGTTTCTCTTGGTAAAATTCTTGTACAACCCTCGTCTTCTTACACTCCTGCCCTATGCGTAAGGTTAATTAAGAAATTTGCCATGGCCTCACACAGTACTCAAGTCAACCTCATGAAATTTTAGGCAAAATGTGTCTCTTTTCCCTCCTCGCCTTCACTGCAGATTCTCTCTCTGTTCCTCCACAGTGGTCCTTTGGCCATCATTAGAACTTAATGAACTCAGTTTAATAATCAAGGGAATTAATGGAGTTGAGTGTGGCTGTGGCATTGCCGTATCCTGCAGCCATTGCGGTGGTGTTTGAAATGAGCCTTGCCTGTGTGTGTGTGTGTGTATGTGTGTTAAATGTGTTCTTTGCATCCCACACTTTGCTTTCAGGGGGATGTAATGGGATGTTCCACATCTTCCTCTAATTAGTTTCGGGAATGTGTTCATTAGACTTAGCAGATTTAGTTAACTTATGGGTATCTCACAATGGCCCAATTCCCGCAAGTACACTGATGTCTGGATGATAAATCATCTCTGTCTGCCCGCTGTAATTAAACTCACTTTTATAATGTCAGATTTTGCTTTCAATGTATGAGGAGTATGTATACACAGTTTATCAGTTAGCTGCAGTCACTTTCCAGCGTAAAACACTACAATACATTGTTATCTGTTAATCTTTATGTTGACTACTTTAACACGTAGAGGCAAATCATTTATCGCAGTTCTCAGGCTTGTTTAACAGCCTTGGTGGAAAAACCGTAGGGTTTGACATCATCCCTCAAGTTTAACACATTCTCTATGCTACGTTCTCTCAGCCAGTCATAAGATGAGAAATTATTCAGTAGCCGTGTGCGTGTGTCTGGTAGACTCCATGCCAGCTGTCACATGGGCTACAGACCTGGGAATTCTTACTGTGCCGGAGAGACTACCCTTTATCACTAAGGGAAGAGTCGGCTATCTCTGTTCACTGCCTAAGCCAGCGAGTCGCTGCAAGAAGTGTATGTGCAATGTCAAAGTCCAAGGGGCAGGGTGCGTAGGCGTATTCTCCAGTCCACAGAGCAACATAGACATTGGTTTATATCTCACGAAATCACCTGTACTACCAGTTTGTAGTTTCTCACTAAATAATGTGTGCTAAGACATATTTTCAGTTTATCAATCCTAAACATACAAAAACATACATAAAATAGTTATCTTAATGAAGACAAGCACAAGTACTATAGAAAAATATCTGATTGTGATGTTTTTCTCTTATAAATAGTTTTAAATTTAAGCACACAGACCCTAATTCAAAATGACTACAAGTCTGAAACTGAAAATCAATTAAGGCTAGTAGAAAGCTGAATAAATATTACAGGGTTTTAGGGACCTCTAGTGGTCAAATAGAGTAATGCAAGAATTAATTTTATGTTAAATGTACAGTGTTTATTTTAACAATACCTGAACAATACTGAGAGAAATGTTGAACCTTGACATAACTAAAATAGCACTTTGTATATTTAGTATTTACAGCACATTACACACATTACATTATATAACACGTCCATTGTTTCTTGACTTCTCTTCACAGCACAACACGGCTGCAGTGGACCACACAAATGACACGGCTGCACAATAAAAATAGTATCAATATGATGCCAAAACACACAAGCATAAATAATTCACGTAAAGTACCAGTACACTGTACAAAATCTCACTCTTTATATGAACGTTGTAGTGTTTTAGGCAATAAATATTAACAGACTGAAACCATTTTGTGCATTAATAGGTACACGTGCAATGATACAGGAAAATAACACTTGAGTCTGTTTCTATCATCACTGAACCTGCCATTTACTCCAAACATATTTTACAGTACTGCAGCCTGACATTATATGTATAATATAAATATATAACCTCATCAATTGATCAAACACACTCTCTCTACAATACTGCACTGCTTCATTCAATACCATTCGTTTTGTTGTTGACATACTTCTAACAGGAAACACCATTTCAACTGAAACTATTCTTAATGGTTCACAAAAAAAATGAAATACAACACATCTTTTTTGTAAAATTGCACTCAAAGCATCTGAAAACGTAACTCTCCAGTCTTCTTAGCATCTTTACAATGTATTTCTGCTATTTAAAATTAATGTACTGTATTTACTGTACTCGTAGCTCCTTTCATTCACCCCGTTACAGGTGACATACTGAATGGCTCAATATCGACTGGTGCTATTTTGATAGCATTAAAGACAGCAGCTGTCTATGTGCATTGTGTCCCACTTTATAGAATCTGATACCGTGTTGCCTGAGTCTCATTAATCTGAGAAATGACTGATATATGCTGCCATATGGGGGCAGCAGCAGCATGTGGAGGAGCTCCAGTATATGGTACGTGTTTAGGAGGAGGAGTCCTCCTCCACAGGGTGGAGAGCATGCCTCTTTAGCAGTGTCTTTAGAATCTCCACCTCCCGCTCTGTCTCCTTCAGCTTCTTACGTAGTGTCTCATTAATACTCTGGAGCTTCTCATTGTCCTGAGAAAGACACAGAATATTTGAACATTTGTAAAATCCAGCAATGATGCATTTAAATACTATATAGTAGGAGAATAAAAATGAAACTCACAAAATGCAGAGATTCATAGCTAGGTTTGCCCTCTTCCTCGGGTTCTTTAGGCTTTTGCACAACAGATGCTCTATTTTCCCATTTGGCACAGTGTCGCTGTTTCCTCTGGGGAACTGGGCTTGGACATGAGGTGAGGGTGGGTGTTGTTGGGACTAACAGAGAAGGCTGAAGTCGACTGGCCTCTGGAGCTGTAGAGAAAAGCTGGGGTCCCTCCGTCTGAGTGCCACTATGAACCCTTTGGGGCCTCAAATGGAAAGTGACCGGGGACTCTGGGCTCCAGTCTTTACTGTCATCTGGTGGGTAGGGGAAAGGACATTCTTCTGAACCTAGAATATAGAATATGACAAAAGGAAAATGCAGATAGTTAATTATGATGTGTTAGACTTTGCATTCAATAGCATTCTATCATTGTATGTTTTACTACAATGTGAAATGACTCAGCTGAGTGTGTTATAACACCATCATCCCATCCCAAAGCCAAATGATCCACATATCATAAAACATGAGTAACCAGCTGGACATGTTTTCACATGTTCATGCTCTATTGTCTGGTATTATTTCTGCTAACATGGAGGTTGTGAATGTGAAAGCAGCTAATCTTAGCTAAACTAAGATTTTTCTGAAATCTTTCATACTTTAACTCACATCCTGCCAAAACAAAGGTTTCTTAATATAGCATGTTCTAATGAAGCAGTGGGCTGGTTCATGACGAATCTGTCAGACATGAATCTGACAAGAGTGTGAAAGGTTAAAGGGTTCCGTTTAAGCTGGGTTCCCCAGCTTTCTGTGCTACGTGCTAGGTTCACTTAAATAATAATTTAGGTGTTAATGCTCCTGTTGACGTTTGTAAAACAACTGACACTGCTGATTCTGTGACAGCTCAAGGGATGGAAATAGATGTTAGCTTTTATAAATATCTTGGTCTGAGGCTAGACAACGGTCTATACTTGTCTGTCACCTATTTGTTAGTGTTAAATTGTCTGATGCTGTATTGTCTCGCGTGAAATGACATTTTACTGAACCTGGTTGAGCGCAGATTAAAATAAAAGACTGAAGTTAAATAAAAGACTTATTTGAAGATGGGTTGTGTGAACATAGCACCTATGTTTTTTTTAAGATCACTACCCTAATAAGTAAAATCGAAAAAGCATCTGATCTCATTATAGTACCTTTCTTGCAGTAGGTGGGCAGCTTCACTATTACTGTAAGTGAAACAGTTCTCAATGACAGCTGGAGGGAAATCACCCAGACGGTTCACCCTGTGCATTGTAGTTGTTTTCGCTTAACTGCTCCAAAGTTTCGTGAAATCATGTAAATTCTGACTTTTAAGGTTTTCTGAGTGTGACAGGCAGTGATTACAGTAAAATAAAGGGTTTATAAATTGACACAAAGTTTAAGAAATCTCAACCACCAGGTGGCACACTTCATAACATGCTTACTCCATGTTCCACTCGGCATATCTACATGTTACAATGCTATTGTGGCATCTGTGTGTGTGTGTGTCTGTGTGTAATAGAATGTCTGCATATAGTAATGAATTTCAAAGCCCCAAACCCACCGTCTGAAGTACCCATTGCGACAGGTGTGGAGCTCGGTGTTGGACTGTCATTGGTCAGTTTGGTGTTCTTCTTGCACTCAAACGCCACCTGATCCCTGCACAGCTTGTGGCAGTTCATCCCACAGTCTGAGTAGGTGAAAAAGAATAAAACGAGTCACAGCAGGAACTACGATTACCGTAACTTCAACAAACTGACTTTTACTGGCTTCTCTTTGAACGTTATCTGTTTTGCAAATGCAACTCTCAAACATTTGCATGCTTAGTGTCAAGCAAACAAATAGTTCTCAGATCTTTTGAAGGACGGGGGAGGGGAAAACTGTGGTTCTGACTGCAAACTTTTTTTTCGTGTGTTGCAAAGTTCAGCTCTCAACATGCAACTCTAAAAACCACACTACACCTTCCTAAGATAGCGTCACTTTACCTGCACCCCCCAAAGACAATGTTTGTGTCTATCCTCAGTATGAAACTCAAGCACGACACTGACATGTGGCCAAAGATAGACATGGCCGAGTTTCGTACTGTGCAAAAATTACCTCTGCATCTGTAGCCTTGCTTGATGACACCCCACAACTGTTAAGATGAATATGGAGAAAAACAACGTTCACATCACTACATATAAATAACAAAAGCAAAATACTAATTATATATTATTTTTACATTTGTAGACACAAACATAAAACATCAAAATTACTTTTATTACTGATTTTCTGTTTTGACTTACAAATCCTGAGCAGTTGTCGCAGAACGTTGGTTTCATGTATGTCGTCTCCTGGAAGTTGTGGACAAACCCAAGACCCAGTTTGGAACAGATGACACTGGCACGCATGAAGTAGGCTGTGATCTCATCTCTGCTGACAAGGCCTTGCCTGGACAAGCGGACACATACATGTATTTTAGTGGAGCAAACATAGCTGTAAAATGGATATTATTATTATAAACTTCTTGACAGACATTTTCATTTTAAGTTAACACTATCGTTGACAGTCAGACTTGATTTATTTTCGGCTACACCCACTCATCTGCCCTGAGTGTGATATGCTGCATGTGACTTCAACATTATGTAATGTGAAAACAATATTAACTGTGACAGTCTGAATGTTTAGGTCTAAATAAGGAATCATACGTTTCTCTGTGGGTTGTGAGCATTATTATATCACTGGGCGAGCATGAGAAAAAAATACTATGAAGGTAGGGGTTTATGGTTACTTCTGCTGCTATTTTATGCTTCCTGTTGCTACACTCTTCACTACAAATACCACTTTTGCTTCCTCTCCTCCTCTGAAGTCACAAATGAGCTCCGAGCAAGTGCGTGACTTGTCAAACACTCACTTCTCTTTGTCCATGACACAGAAGGAAAAAGGAAAGCTAGCAGCAATTTTCTCAAAGTCCTCTTGAGAAATGAAGCCGTTCTCATCATGATCGTAGTTCTTAAACACAGACTGTAAAAGACAAGAGCCAAACACCATTGTTGCTCTACTGTTGAACAATAGCTGCAAGAGCAGGCTGTAAAAATGGCTGCGTGCAGAAGAATAGGTATAACAAATGATAGGTGTTATATAAGTATCACTGAGTAGGTGCAACACTTAACAAAACGGAAGCACTTACATCCACCATTCTCTGCACATGTTTGCTGATGGTTCGCGGGTCGGGTTTAGGCGCCACTCCTGATGCCCAGTCCACAACAACTGGAGGTCTAGAAGGAGTGGCTGGCTGATAGAAGAACATGAATATTTATGCAATTTCATTATAGAGGTGTAATTTAACAATGATTTCCAGAAGCAGGGGCAACATTGTCAACTAGAAATTAAAACTACAATGTGCAATTTAAGTTTATTTTGAAAAAACATTCCAAATATCCTAATCTGGGTAGGCTCACCCTTCTGACCAATCAGAAAAGAGCTCATATCTCAGCTTGACTGGTACGTTTTTTTAACATTCGTATTATTTATAATTTCAGAACAACCTAGACTAAGTGCGTGAACTGATTTACTTTGAGTTGTATTTTACTGAATTTCCTTCAAGATTACTGGTAATGGGAGTGTTCATCACTCACGGGCGCTCTGCAGTTCTTGGGCTCCCTGGCATAGGACAATTCATAGATCTCATCCTCTGTGTAATAAAGGTCCAAGGACAGCTGAGGGGACATAGAGTCTTCATGTCAGTACATGAGGTGTACACAGAGAGAGCTCACTGTATCCCTAGCTTTCTCCTTGAAACATGCTTCGATGAGGGCAAATTTAGGTCACGGGCTGACTATTATCTCTTCATGGGCATTCTGTTGTTCAAGAATGATTACAGCGCTGTGCGCAGATAACACGACAATACAGCAATTTGAACTCGTTCTCATTCACACTCAGTTTGTCACCCACACACTCATGGACTCTCATCACACCCACACAAGCGCAGACCGTCCACATGCTGTAACATGCGCATTTGCATCTGTGTTTGCGTCCAACACAATTCAGTGAAGCTACATAACTATTTAAAAATATGTTAAATGCAAAGTTGCACTAAGAGGTGCAGTACCGTCAACAAGTGGACCAGGTCCTTGTTAGCATCAAACCTTGGAGGGGTCTGCTGGAGCTGGATCAACTCATTAATGTGAGTATAGAGTGCCTGGAGCTTCTGGACATTCACTTTGTTTTCCTCCACATAATCTGACATGGCCTCGTTAACAGAAATTAAGTCTTTGAGGTGGACGCCCAGGATAGGAATCTTAAAACCGGTACACCTGTGGTAGGCTTGTCTATAGTTGTCATAGTTTCTGCATGAGGAGAGCAAGTCTGTCATTTCATTCAGCACCTGGGGAGTAAATAGATTTCTTTGTATTAACTTTTTTTTTTGCTTTTAAATGATCTCAATCGCATATAGTTAATTATCCTTTACCTTTGTGGCCTCGCTGGGTACATGTGAGGTGGTGTCTTTCAGTCTGGAGATCGAGCTGTGACAAAGACCTCCTACCACGGCCATTAGTGTATTGTAGTTGTGCATAAGATGTAGACTCTGGCGGACACACGCAAAACACACACAGTCAAAGTTGTTCCAGGTAGCCCTGGTTATATAATCCACAACACTGTCATTACATAAACCACTTATATTGTTGTCTCACTCTTTTCTGAAGGTGCTCTTGCCTCTCTTTTTCAGTTCTCCAATTCCTGCTGTCACTGAAGCATTATGGTGTGAAATTCGTTTCCGCACCCATGGGTTTTAAGGTTGACAGCAGTGGGCATGAGCAGACTGCACTACATTAGTGTTACAGTGCAAGAGGTCTTCCAGAGTACAAGCCTGTCTAACAGCTCCCTGAAACCAGCATCGTTTCTCAGCAGGCTCCATGCAGCTTCACGTTGAAGTGCCTCTAACAAGCAAGGTTCGACAAGCAGCTACACTCGCCGGTTGTTCCTCTCTCATCCACTTCCCCAAACTCCTCACTATGCAAGTGTGTTCCACTTGACGACTTCGTCTTTTTTTGGTTAAATTTTATGCTAAAAGTCTTCAGTAGAGCTCTTGAGCAGTTTTACCAGCTCTCGGTGAACATGCATAATGCAACTGACAAAATGACAATGACGTAGCATGAGTGTGACAATAGATTTTCATTAGTTAAAGACGGTGTGTGAACAATAGCACATAGATGCAAGCCAAGAGGGAAATGTGTCAAACAGTTCCATTTTTTTCATCAACCAGGAACAGAAACTAAGAAGTAACAGACTGGGGCTTATTTAACCACTACCTGTGCGACATGGATAAACTTCGTGAAAACCTCAGCTCTCAGTTGAGCAGTTGGTCGGCTTAGCACCATCAGCTGAACCCACTGGGAGATACCATTACATAGGGCAATGGAACGCTCCATCACGGGGATGTCCTTCATGCAGCAGTTGCGAATATAATTCTGATAGTCCACAAACTGGCAGAGAGAGCAGAGAGAGAGGAGCATAAACTGCTGCACGGAAACTGCAAGGCATTTCCCGTGGGGAGGAAATACCAAATGGGTTTTACCTCACGTAGCAGCATGTCAAATAAACAAATCATCACTGTGCAACCTACATACATTTAAAAATGACTTTTGAGTCCTTTGTCCTGAAATAAATATGCACACTCACCGATATTCTGCAAAAGGATTTGAACTCCAGGTAGGTGAGGTGTTCAGCCAGCTCAATAGGCTCCAGGTGATCAAAAAGCAAAGAGACCTTCCTCTTTTTGCTGCTGTTAGCTTTGATCTTCTGGCTGGCCTTCCACGACCAGTCCCGTTCATTTCTAGAGCAAACCAGCAAACCATTTACAGTTTTTTACATTTAATTTTTTCTTTGAGTTTAGTTATATTGTGTTGTATATTTAGTTATACTGTTATATTGTGTAAGGTTGAAGACTTTACTTTGTAAAATGCCTTGAGATTAGTTTTGTTGTGATGATAATTTGTATTTTAATTCATCGTTTTGGGCTCTGGGAAATTATGAAGGACAGTTTTGGCCATTTTACAGACAATTATTTGAGAAAGGTCAATTCATTAAAACATTTATTAAATAAAAAAATCTCATGTTTAACTGACATATAACAACAGAAATATGGTTTTTATAATACACTTGCACCTGGAGATCCAAACATATTACATACTTGCACTCGCTGCATAGGTGATTTAACTTTGAAACTACACTAATAACCTTGAAATTGTCTTGCTCATAGTTGAAAGTCTCTGTTCTTGATTGTGATTGATTTTAGTACTTTCGATGACTGAACAAACAACTGAGAGTCATGTTGGTCTAATGTCTCAGTTGCCAGCTGGTCAGAGATTACACTTACATCCATTTGGTCTCTAGGAGAGAGCAAAGATGCTCCTGTCCCTGCTCTCTGATCAGCTCCCGGAACTGGTCCAAGCTGTCTGACAAGTTGTGCAACCGGAACATCATCCAGAATTCCTGGATCCAGTGCCTGGTGGTCAGAAGATTTACAGCGTTAACCTTTACGAAACAAGCTATTTAAAATGAATCTGTGTTTTACCTCCTAAACTAACCTGATGAAGAAACATATTCTCTGGCACTCTGTTGGCTGCTCATTGTCCAGCGCTGTTTTGAATGTAAGCACATGGGCTAAGGAATTAACTGACAGTAACGTGTGGCTTCCATGTCTGTAAGCTGGAGCTGAGATTCACACCGGGGATCAGCAGTGCTGTGGATTTCGCACTTAACATTTTGGTTTATGGGAAATTTTTATGAGGATTATTTGATTATCAGCAGCATTATTCAGGACAGGTACAGTATGTTATGAGTAAATAAAGAACATATGCTTGATTAGACTGCAGAGTTATTTTCATAAAAACAAGTGATTAATAAAAAACTACAGCAACCAAACTAAAAGGCAAACAGAAATGACATTTGGTAATGTGGGAGGAGGCGACTGCATGAAGCAAAACTCTGATGAGCATCACTGAATGAATCATTCTGGCATACAGAAGTAACTGAATAACAAAATGTAGAAAGAAAATACACAATCAGGACAGAGAGATGTTTTAAACAATGTCATCAGGCCATAAGATCACAATCTATAACTTTGCTCATCCACAAAAATATAAAGTTATTCCTTTTTAGTCCTTATTTCACTAAGCAGATTTTATAAATATACTGACACCATGTCTCGCAATTGGCAGATATTGGCTTGCAATGACGCAGTTCAGACTGGTTCAAACAATCCCAAAGCCGGACTATGATGAAGGCTCTTAATGGCCCCTGATCCTTACCTACACATTAAATCCATTTGATGTATCCTTTTGGGTCTTCAGCTCAGAACACGAGGGTTAAAAATAGCAGAGGGGCCATTCAACGTTTCACACCGTGGTATGGGTCTGTGTAAGCACGGACCTCTTTTACATAGAGTCTGTGTTTATATATATAGCTGAAGAGGACTTGTGTGTGAAAGGGGCAGAGGTAACTAACAGCTGAAACCCCAAGGCTGCTCGCCCCGCTCCTCTGAGTGGCTGTGTGACGCCACTCCAAGGCGTGAAGAGAAATGTGAACATTAAGTGTGAATCATGAAAGAGAACAAACGTACCATGGTAATTGACTCCATGTTAGAGCATACGTGTGATTGGGGGCTCAGAGTGACGGAAATGTACATAGTGACACTAAAAACGGTTAAATTACAGACATGCAACAGGTCTACAGTATCTGAAGCAGGAGTAAACACGAACTGCCACTTTCCTTTCAGATTTTACAATGACAGCTATGGGCTGCGCTGTAAGCCAAGTATGAGCTTGATTGCCTGTTGCTGTTGACAACCGAATGAAAGTAGCACACAGTGATCTGATCCCATGTTACATTTGGTGCTTAAAATTGGCCAGGCCATTGTTTGAACCATCTGGCTGTGTTGTCATAGTAGTTATAGCTTCATGATGGGCTGCTGAAGGATATAGAGCGATGAGTTTGTCTAGGAGATCACTAGAAGAGATGAAGAGACGGTGCATGGTGAGGGTGATGTTCAACAGGTGCGTGCTCCCACATACACAACCGTCCGAGTCTGCAAGACAAATGACTTCAGTTTACAGCAGCAACAAAGGCGAGTGGCTAATAACATCACACGTCACTCGCTTCAAACTGTATTCGTCATGTGACCTGTCAGGGGTTTCCACTGGCCTTGTTTTTATCAAACCACAATCAGTTCCATCTTGCACCTGAAACATCTGATTTATGTAGTGGTGAGAGGTGCTTCAATGTTCACCCATCACTGTGACTCATGTTTTGTGGCCTTACCATTCCTGCAAAAATCGATAGCCAACCAACCAAACTACACGCTTTGCTTTTGAACAGCTAATTTCAAATGGCGAGTTCGGTGATGGGAATTATAGGAGCTTGATTCCCTTGTTGCTATTAAGCTACAAAATTGACCATGGTTGGCAAAGAGCTTTTGTACATCAAATATATATGTAAATATTTACCACTCGATGCCGTTTGTGATAAAGTGAATATTGAGTCATTTCAATGTCACCTTGAACTGACTGTAACTGTTGAATTTATCAGTACAACTGTTGCTCTACTGGAATCTTTAAATTTAAAATAGGTTTATAAGTTATTATTTAACAGTCAGCATTTTACTCACTATTTTTCTGCCTTAACACAAAATTAGCACCTAGTGACTAACAGACTGGCTCCTTATAAGTCAGCAGTTTTTAAAATTTGATTACAGATTTGGATTTTATGAAATGCATTGCACTGGGATGAATACATGAAAGGAAAGCTGTGACTGTAAAAGTAGGGTTACCCAGTGAAATAGCAACCAATCTGCTGAGGCTTGTCATGCTATTAACAGATTTTCCTTTTCCTCTGATTGTATGAACCTCTGCGGCTTGCTTGTCTCACTACCTCTGTGCTTCCTTTTTCCTTGCACACATATCTGGCTTCCTCTCTTTGTGACCAGACCACCTTTCCTCATCATGCAGAGAAAGTTAAACTTTTGGTTGAAAAAAGTGTCACTACACGTGTAGAAACATTCTGCACGAAATCCCGTTAGCAGACTGAACAACTCATTTTACTGCTCTTTTAAATGAAAGAAAACACGACATCATGTTCTGTCCAATGTAAAACCACTGTGAATTAGTGCTTGGCATAAAGAGGAAGACAATTTAATTAGAGCTTTGAAAATATTATTTATGCCATGGGGCATTTTAGGTTGTTTACATCGTTTTCCTACAGAATGAACACAGCGTCCTGAAAAATTAGAAGAATATTTATGAACTGACAACTCGAGTTTTGTTTCCCTTTAAGCTTCAGTATCTTGACACCATCAAGGACATCAGGCATCTGAGGACCCACTCTTAAATCATATCACCTTGGAAATACCTCCGATACCATGGCAACATGTTTTCTAATCTTTGTTATCAGTAAGCAACTAACCACTCCAGCTGCAGCTGACTAATCCAGCCCTCATATCCTGCATAGGGTGTGTTTCTGTTTGTAATACACAAAGCCACTACCAACTAAACCCAGTAAATGTCAATGACCTCACCAGTCAAGTCAAGAGAGTAAAATAGACAAGTGAAACAATGTATAAAATTAAAAAGGGCACGGCTAGGAGAGCAGCAGTGCTTTCATGCAGTTAACACGTGTGTATCAATATACATAGCAATATCCATTTCTTAAAAATATCAATTTCTTCCTCCTCATTTAAGCTGTTCAGTATATTTATTGTACTTAAATTGGCAAATTTCACTCATGTTGTCATGTTGTCCTTCACGATTTGGAAACAACTGGATGTGATTCAGTCAAAGTCACATCTATGGCAAATGCACAACAGGAAGCCATGACTCCCCTTCAGGTAAACAATTGCTCCATTCTTTTTTCACAACTTTCAAACCACTAACCCTTCCTGCGGAGTATTAATTGCAGCAGGAAATCCCTTTTGGACTGTCTGTTAGTGACTGGGAAATTAGGAAAGCTGCCACCAGCTACAGTGGAACTGCACAATATGGTGATAAACACAAGGCAGACAGTGCCTGGTCTGCATTTAAGCTTGTCTTCAAGAAGCTTCCTCATTCATCAGCAACACCAGAGCCGTGATTCTTTGTGTCGTCAGAGGTGGATAGACTCTGTTTAATGGCAATCCATGTCAGGTGCCGGATAATGGTTATCTCTCTGTCTTCTACAACATATAGATAAAGCAGGATTTATGTGTACTTGTAAGTTAGAGATAAACAAGCCAGCAGTACATCAACATCTGGATAGATGAATTCCTTCCAAGAGTCAATGAATAAGGCATCTGAGTGAGGCCAACGTCTATATTGTAATTTCGAGGCAGAACGAGGTTTAGAAAGGTGAGAAATGGCCCGTGCAGAGAGGAGTGGATTGAGCTGAAGTCTCGTGTTGCTGCTAACTTTGTGGATGAAATAGTTATCTTAGAACCTAGCGGTGCTGTAACAATGCTGCTGTGGAAAAGTAAAAGTAGTAGTAACAGTAATATAAATGTAAATATTGACTTGTATATCCTATTCTATACGCCACACTAAGAAGAATATCCAGAACATGCTGTCGTTTGGGAAACACTGTTAAAAACTAACTACAAGAATTATTTTTAAGCTGATTTACATTAACACACAGTAAATAAAATGTGGATAACATATAAAGGACCTGTATTAAAAATAAATGTGAGTAACTGTAGTTGGAAACTGGGCATGTTTGAGTGTGAGGTGCAGAGTGGTCTAGAGAGAGCGATGATGTCAACTCCCATTGATCCACACACCGTGCTCTGCATTTCAAAGGCCGCTCAGCATCTGAGGACCACTGTTCAGGTAGCTGACCTTTCGGCTCAGCCAGCATTGAAGCTTCCATCAGGTAATCCTTCAAATAGCTCCTACGTGCACTCTCACATTTGAAAAGGTGGCGCGGCTCGTGGACCTCAGGTGTTCGGCTGTGATGTGGGCTAGGAGGCCATTTTACTAGGAGAAGCGCTTAAATGAAAACTCCCGTCATAACACGCTGCAGTGACAGATACAGTAGGCAGCATCTAGAACATGTGAGTCTCTGTCTATATGACACTATACTACAGGGTCTCTTTCCTCCTTTCCTTAGTGCATCTGGAATGAGCAGCGGGCTGTCGTTACTGCCTGGTTCTAGCGCTCTGCAGCTGTAGTTATGGGACGTCATTGTATGTGCATCCCATTGAACCACGTCTCCATTGCTCTTGCTCCCTTTGTGTAACCAGGCAACAGCAATTTGAAAGCTTGTCTCTTCAGAGACGCAATCACCATAACTCTAAGAGCACTCCAGCCAACTTAATGAAGCCAATGATCTTTGCTTGATGGATACAAGTATGGTCTCCTCAGTTATTGCTGCTCTTGTTTAATTTGAGAATCAAAAGCTATAGTCTCATATCTGGTGAAAGAAAATGTGAATCAAGTGACAAATACAACTATGGAAACATATGTGAACAAAAACAAATCACACAAAGCAAAATCACAAAAGTGTGCAAAGTGAATCCATTATACTTTCAAACGAGAAGCATAACTCTCCTTCTGTTTAGAGGCCTGTCCAAACCTGTTAAAGATTAACAAATGCCAGGAAAAGTGCTGGAAGGCACAAAGACTTCTTAGACACTACAAACACAACATGTCAGAGTTCGTTTCCACCGTTTGCTCTTGTAACCTTAGTGTTTCTTGAAACAGAACGACTCCTGCTAAGGAAGGATCCCTGGAGCAGCAGACATGCTGTGAAACCCAATTTGTCATCGTGGACACTTCACAGCGGTGTTTTACTTGTTGAAACTCCGAGCAGGTCGGCGAAGACTTACCGAACGACCGGAGACAAGCCTCGATGAGCTCCTCCCAGCTTGCCCCTTTGGCGAGGTTCCCCAGCGACATCATACATTTACCCTGGGCGGCCTGGGCTGGGCTGGGTTTGTGGAACCTGTGTGGACGACCTGGAGGAGAAACTCTCGACCTGGAGCTGCATCCCGCAGTCGCCCTGCTTAAGAAACAACAACACACAAAGAGGGGAGGGAGGAGTGTCAGAATGAAAGTGTGGAAGATGTGTCCCGCACGTTTCATGCGGGATCATTAAAAAACAGGACCTTTTTCAACATTTCTGTAATTCTAATAAAAAAGAAAGCTGTTTGAATGGATGAAAGCCCCTGGGAATTTGCTGTTCATTGTTTTCATTTCCTTCCTTCAACTTGGGGAAATACCGGTTGATTGCGGACATCCAGTTTAAACTACTGAAAAAAAAAGAATTTATTCCAAACACATACAATTTAACTGTAGCAGGGTAAAAACTGAAAAAAAAAACTGAGATGAAACCCTCTGTTAACCCTCTGTTAACCCATGGCGCTTTAAAACATTTGGGTTCCATCGACTCAGATTTACGCACCGTCTTAGAGCAAATAAAGAAACACCTGTTTGTCTACAGAAAGAAGCAACTCCGGCAAGTGAAATAATCCCGCACCTGAAAGTCCTCAAGTCAAAATCATAAAAAGATTCTCTGACTCACGCATCGTCCTTTCCCTTCTCGTCCGACGCTACTCTTTCGTTTTGGTTGTTGTCTTTTGATTGACATCCCATGGCGAGGTACTGGGCGACGAGCGGCTGAACGAGGCTGTCCATCTGTGTTCTCCTCGGTGGGAGCATCACATCGCTCTGCTCGTGTCGCTGCTCCTCCTGTGTGTCCGCAGCATTGTGCTGACTAGTCAATGAGCGTTACACAATTAAGATTCACCCAGCGCGTCTGGGAGTGGGCGGCCGCGCTGCCGCGCTGCCGCGCCGCCGGGCGCGTCGCTCGCGCGGTGTGGGCGCCGCGCTTTACCAAGCGGTCGCTGCCGCTCGCGTCGTTGTTTTCTGTGTTTTACCACTTTAATCAGATAATTGGTCCTTCAAACGTTTCTTCTGCTGTAAAACAGCCAGTCAAGGCGTTTGACAATAATCTAAGTCGCTTGGAACTGAGGATGACTAATCTGATCATACATTTCAGGCTCCACACCCACATTAATCCCTATAAATGAAGAATCCTATAAAAGTCACACAAAAGCAGGGCACGTGTCTCTTGGGGGCCGTTGAGATAAATACATTTAGGAAAATATCTGCAATGTGCAATTTCTCGTGGAGGCGTTTTGTTTGTTCAGTCTGCAGGACAGGAAAGGGTGGACTTTCCTTTAAAGATAACAGAGTCTGCAGCTTCAATTATGGCTTATAGTGTATGGGGGATAAAGGTGTAGGTGGTCCACAGAAGATGTTTCCTGGAGTCTGCTGAGTCTTATCACATTCAGCCTGTTAGAGAACAGCTCTGGGATGAGGTAGCCTGTATAATGTAAACCACAAGCAACGAAAACAATACACCAGTTATCAGTTGATTTATTAAACGTGTGAAAAATGACACCGGGGATGATGTGTTAAATGACACTCATATGATGAAATGAAACCATTTAGATTTGTTTTCATTTCAGGTTGTTCAGAGTCTTTATTAGTCTTAGTGGAAAATTGGTATCCTCCTACAATAGGTGTCTTCTTAGAAGTGATCCTCACCAAGCAGAGACTGCAAAAGATCCAGTTTAGGCAGAGGTTTGCTTTGGAGACTTAGCGGTTTTCATTCATCTTAAAGAAGATCAGTAGGACATACTGAATAACACTTTAAAAAGTTAAAATCTGCTACAGCTCTGTCTGTGCTGTCCTGTGCCCCTGAGCGTATATGGACACCTCACACATCAGATGCCTCCTAGCTTGTTGTCCATGGATGAATAGTAGTTTTCGTTCAAATGTTTTCACGGAGTAAGGTCATGAGAACATGTGTATTAGCAGCTGGTTATTTAAGATAAGATAAGCCTATCTATGTCCTTTTCCACTCTTTTCAGGTCAGTCAGAGTCTTAAGCCTGTCCCCACGTGGCACATTTACATCTTTTACATTTTACATTTTATCTTTCAGTACTTCAGTAGTATCCAAAACACCCACATTTTGTCTGAATTTTCAAGGAATTCCATTATCCAGCAATTACCATTTGGTTTTTGTAAATTCTGAGATACTACAAACTAAGAGCCCTGTTAAGAGAACATGCTAGGAATTTGTTAGATGCGAGACGCGTGTGTGAATGTGTGTGTGTATGTTTGTGTGTGTATGTGTATTAGAGTCATTTGAAATATTTTTTTAACAAGTGAGTTTTCAGATGGTGTTGATAGCCTCGGCTAGTTGAATGGAGCAGGGAACAACTGGAGGGCACGTGAGAATAAATAGACTAGAGGTGCTGTGATAATGTGCAGACAGCCCTTACTGTACGAGCTCTGTCTGTCTGTTCCACCTCTGGGGACCATGGAAAGAGCAGCGTTAGAAAAAGTAGGATTTGCTGTAAAACAAAAATAAAACGTTAACCTTCTTGTGGCAGTAGGAATTGTCATGGGGGCTTTGTTGGCATCTGCTTATACTATCTGATGATATTTTCCCACTGTGCCTTGGTAATCAGTCTCGGTGGTTGACTGTTGGCAGTTTCTCTCTGCCTCATATCAGAGGCTGTGCCCTGTAGTGGAGGATGTGTGGTGGGTGAGGATGCAGCTTCTGTTGTTGGTTGCACATCCAGTTGTTATTTGCTTGGGTCTGGGTTGTAATGTGTAATTGGCTGATGTCAAGCTGTGAGACTAGGTTCCTCTTCGCTACGTAAAAGCTGTGCCTTCATTGTGGATGTTGTTCTTCTGTGCATCCATATTTCCCTCATACATTTCAATGATGCCCAATAACTAGTACTTACTTTCTGATGCATGGTGTATTAAGCTGGTATAGAAGACAAACTAAAACACATTTCATCAATATTAAAAGATTTCAGAACATTTAAAGAATAAAATGTGTAGCAGTGACACCAAGTGTTTACAATGGGGAACTGCAGCCCAGAGTTGGGTCCTCCCACCACTCATCCTCACCCCAGGGCCGGCCCAAGCCTCGATGGGGCCCTAAGCAAAACTCGAATTTTATTTTACTATCAAATATACTGATTAATGATCATTCACACACCTACCGTGAACTTATTTCAACTTATTGCAACCATCAACCGTTGCATAACCTGCATGGAGAGGGGGTTCAAAACCACCTACTAGGTCCATAATCCTGGTCAGACCCCTCCAGACACTTTTATTTCTTTCAAAAAAGCGACTAAAACAGATCTAGTGACTTGTTATTGGAGACAAACACCTGTATAAAGTATAAATTCCACAGTGTAGAAATACTTTGCTGAATAAAACCAATGCACTCACCATGTAAGTAAATGCCTGAAAATTTAATGAGGTAACAAATACGTTTCCCTCTGAACTGAAGTAAGAAGGGTGTAAAGTATGAAACAGAATTAAGTGTGAATGCCCTGAAGCTAGAGGAAGATAAACCGTAGTAGAATCTGTCCATACACATAAAGGCACAAGAAGCTTCTAATGTTGGTGGCTACAACCTTCCTGTGGACTGTTTCCAGAGGAGGTGAGTGACATGTTCAACAGTACAGCCAACGGTGCCTTGCCTGCTCTGAGGTCTCTCATTAATACAGGGAACCCTAGGTACCTCCTGGTGCAAGATAATACAAATTAATTAATTATATCATCAAATACATCATGTGATGCTGGTGACAGAAAATAAATAATGGATAGTTTTACCCTTAATCACATTTTGTTTGCAGTAGACTACAAGGCTGAAGCCTCACGTCAGAAATTGGACCAACGGGTCTACATCTCAGATAGAGACTGGTCACAATGGTCATGTGCAGCAGCCTTCGTGTGTCTGATTAATGTAGTTTCAAAAAAAGTAGTAAATATTAATGCTTCTTGTCGGTTATGATGAAGTTAACTTTTTTAATGTCAATTAGATACTTACAGTTATTTATAAATATACCAAGTATTTGGTCCAGATTTCTTCCCAAAGTGCCTAAAAAAAGAATTAAATACATGTGTTTAAATATATGTTAAGAATTAGTGTTTTAATTGAGAGAACATTGATGTGACAGCAGCTGAAAAATGTTACCAAAGGTAATTAAGATTATCGTCAGAAAATGGATCTGTAAGAAATTCAGGACAGCTGAGATTAAGTTACCCAGGTAAGGACCGTCATTCCAAACCGGATACGGGCCACGTGAGAGTGGTGAGTCTGGGCCATATTTGGGCAACATCAAAGCTGCTATCTGGGAAATAGCTTAGCACGAATCAAAACTGTAAACAAAACTTATTTGTACCACATGTACAACAATCATAACTACCTGAATATAAAACCTTAAATCCGCTAACAAATGCAAACGCTTAAGTGGTTTTTAATACTCTTTAAAAATTATTTTGTTTACACCTCAGTGCGCCGTCTGTGTACATCATGACACATAGTACATCATCTTTATGGTTTAGGTCCGCAAAAGTTCTTCGGAATATAGGTGGCATCTTTACACGAAAAGTCATTGATGTGACAGGACATAAATAACAATACAACTAATGTTATATACTGGTTTCATATTTATTTTTAATAGTTTATTTTATTTTGTTGACCCGGGACATAGATGCAGTAAGTGATATTAACGAGTAACTTTGAACGCAACGTGATCGCGCTAACGATAGCTAGCTAACAAACTGAGCTAACAAATGCTGTTTAACAGCTCCTCACAGTGACTGTCAGGAGGGTTGGAAGCGCTTCTTCGCTCTTTAAGTGCTTGTAGCAAGTCTTACGTTACTTAAAATGATCACAGACGACGACAAATTCATGGATATCTTCAAAGGAAAACGCATCAAACTGACTCTCCAGACTTCGTCGTACTTCGGTATCGTCCAGCGTATAAGTCCCAACAAAACGTTGGTTTTGGCGGACGGTTAGATAAATCTTCATTATCTAAAAGATGGTTCTTATACAAAAATATCAGTCACATTTGATGCCTGCTGGGAAAACCATTGTGTGTGTGTATTTTTCAGTTGTCAGTTGCAGGAATGGCTATAAATATCCCGACTTGAAAATATTCTTTAGACACGAGATCCTCAATGGTTAGTCCCAGTTATTGGTTGCCTTAAAGACTTGATGCTAAGTGGCATATTTAAAATCCTGATATCTCATATGACCTTTTTTGTAATTGGAACAGTGGAATTCACGAACGAAGAACACACCGGTGGGTAAGTAGGGACACGTGTGTGGCAGCGCTGCTGGTGCCTTGATTTACCACACATTAAACGCGCCTTTTGTCTCTAAGAAATGTCCAGGACAGACTCGAAGACCACTTGAATGTGGAGAAATTTAAAACATACAGGAAAATGTTTGCATTAGGTGAGTGTTTAAAGTCAACAGACTTATCTCCTTAATTTGTTAGTTGATAGTGTAAAGTTTTATTTAATGCAGGAGGTGGCAATTTGTGCCTTTTACAAGCGAAATTAAACTTTTTAGAGGATACTTTTTTCAGGTGATTATGAAGATGAAGAAGATATGAACTTTGCAGTCATTGATGAATTTCATGAGAAATTTGGACCTGCTGTAGGTATATTTTATGTTTTTTTTGTTGCACAATAAATCACTTGTGATTAGTGAGGTGTGTATGCATTACCACCTTTTAAACTAGTTGTCATCCTTTAGGTAATGCACATCAAGAAGCAGCATGTGATTGGTGTGGGAGCTGATGGAGTTGAGGTGTTTGAGCAAGGGAGACTGTGCTGGTTGCAGGTGAGATGTTCTGAAACACAGACCAAAGCTGAATTTGTAGGTTTTTTTTTTTTTCAACCTCCCTTCCTTATTTCTTCCCTTTTTCGTTTTTGTAGATTGCCACTAAAACCAAGGTATATTTATTTGATATCCTTGTACTTGGAGCCCAGGCTTTTAAGAATGGCCTCTCTATGATCCTGGAAAATAACTACATATTAAAGGTAAACAATGCAGAAAAAAATATATTAAAAAAATGGTGGTTACACACGTTGACAATCATTTTCATATCTATGTTCACATGTTTGAGTCTTCGCTCAGGTCATTCATGACTGCAGGGCCATTGCTGGATGTCTTTCTGGTCAGTTTGGAGTAAAGCTAACCAATGTCTTTGACACACAGGTAAATATGTGTGTATATGTATATGTATATATATATGTATATGTATATGTATATATATATATATATATATATATATTATAGTGGCATATGTTATTTTTTCTTTGTTTAGGTGGCAGATGTCATGTGCTTCTACTCAGAAACCGGGGGGTTTCTTCCAGACAGAGTCGGCACTCTCCAGGAAGTTGTGAGTCTCTATCTGAAGGTGCCTTCCTCCAAGCTCTCATCCCTTCAGACGAAATCACAACTCACCAAGGTACATTACACAAAGCTATTGCACCGATATAAGCACTAATGAAATGGCCGGAAAACTGCTTAGACTGTGTAGTTGACACTGAATGTGCAGTAACCACAGGTGTGTTTCCACAGGAGGAAAGGGAGATGTGGTACAAGCGTCCATGTCCTTTACGGCTGATGAAGGTATTGGTTCTGTCAGTGATCCACCTGCAGCCTCTCAGATTGGTTCTGCTGGATACTCTCATGACAGACTACGTGGCCTTGGTGGATTCATATCTGAACAGCAGCCACTACGGACCTGATGAACTGGAGCAAATAAGCATGGTGGGTAAAACACTATTCTTTGAATACAAGATTTGTCTTCTTGGGACAACTAATGCATATTTTCTGGTTCTACAGTTAATGCCGTTAAAATCTATATTATATCAAAAGTTATAATTATTTTGATAAATCAGCATATATATTAGTATATTTACCGAATCTTTCGGGCTGCGAAGCGCACCGGGTTATAAGGTGCATTAAATGAAACAAAACTCATAAGTCAATGTTGTACTGCATGACTACGTTGAGTTTGAAATCTGCTTCACAAGCATGTCTTAGCAGGAGCTATTTTTGGGGCAGTTGGCATAGAAAATGAATAAATGTACACACCTTACTGTTAAATCACAGATCCTATTACTCCGTGAGGCTCCTGACTACGTAGGGCGTAATGCTTAATCAATCAGTGCAGCTTGCTTACTGAGGCCGTGCTAAAACATTTTGACGGAGTTTTAAACCATCGGTTCTATGTCAGAAATCACAAACAGAATTAATTCATACAATAGGCACACCGCATTTTACGACGCACAGTCGATTTTGGAGAAAATTAAAGGATTATAAGTTCACCTTATGGTCTTAAAATATGGTAGATCTAAAGGCTTTTCCTGTCTTCCTGGAGCCTGGGTGGATTACAGTTTGGAGAGGACTGAGGGTCACAAAAAATACAAGTGTTAACAGAAATGCAAGGAGCTGTGTGTGTGTGAAAGGCTGAATGAACTCTTGTGTTTAAAGATTAAGCTTGAACTAGTTATACTAGAACGGTTTATAGTGGTTCGTTATACTGACTGGACATTACCAGAAACATACAAACCAGAAAAGTTGACACGGAGACAAAGATGTTTCCTGCTCAGGTACACAACAGAAATCTGACATCCACAATGCTAAGAATGTGCAATTTCACATATGTGATTGGCAATGTCGTGGCTAATATCTAATCCACAGGAGAGTGTGCTGGAGTTGCCCAGAGAGTTGAAACAGTTGGAGCAAATATACCGTGAACGAAAGGAGCAGGCTGCTAAGCGCTACCCTATCACAGAGCAGGGTGTGCTGGCTCGATTCAACCCCCGAACTCCGTCTCAATCGCAGACCTCACCTGCAGCAGAGGTGCACAGCCAGCCCCAGCGTCCAGCAGAGTCTTTTCAGCCTGCAACTGTGGAATCCCCATCCACAGCACAAAGGGACATTCTCCAACAGATATCCATGAGTCCATCTCAGTTCACAAATGCTTCACTACATCCCCCAGGTGCAGACACGGTAGGCAGAGGAAGGCATTTTGATAATGAGCCGTCAGCCCTCTCATCTTTACCTGCCATAGGGAGGGGCTTTCCTCTGCAAATGCCACCAGCCAAGATTACCCAGGAGAGCACTGGGGAATGAAAACTCCCGGTAAGATGGATATGATTCTTTCATGCCCCAGCCTCACTCCCTCCCACCCTACTGATGCCACTGATCACTCCAAAGACACTTTAGACTTGAGGGGAGACCATATTGCACCAATTCCCCAGTCCCTGTCATCTTTACTCAGACACTCATTCACGTCTTTCAGATACTAAGTGTCAGAAAGCTATATAATACGGAGCCTGGGTGGTGCCACGGAGGAGAAAAAAAAAGAAAGAAAAAGGAAACAGTTTGCACACATCACTAAACCGAGAGCACGAATTACTAAACCATGCACACGGATTACTTTATCAAATCATTATGGAGCCATGTGTTCCTCTCTGGCAGCTCAAATAGTCACAAAATCAGTCTGACGGCCAGACGTTGCCCAGTGAGCAGAAACAGTTCACCTGTAAACTATGATGTTTTTCTGACTATGTGAGCTGCCAGAGAGAAACACAGGCGTCCATAATGATTTGATAAAGTAACCCCTTGTGCACAGTTTACTTTTTTCTTATGCACCCTATATCTTTTTTTCCTCCCTGGCCCCTCCTGGGCTCTGTCGTAAAACGATATGCTATCAAAATGCTCTGTAGTTTTCCTAGAATGTATTTTCTATAGTGACCAGTAGATGGCAGTAAATATTATGTTTTGTTCAAAGACTTGTTTGGAAACACACAATATAAAAATCATTCATGTTTAGAAAAACAGGAGAACATTTAGTTCGGTTGAGTTGAAGACATTGCTTCCCAGTTGACTTAAATATGTTTGTGTTGTTGGACTTTGTCATAATTAATGTGGCTGTTTTCCCCCTTTTATTTGTTTGTTTTAAAACTTTGACTCAGTCCCTCTCTGTTTTGTATTCAGTGATTGGTAGTTGATTGCACTTTAAAAAGGAACCTATAAATAATTGAGTGTTTTGTGTTTCTAATTGGTTATTTCGTCACGGAATATGTTGTGATACTATGTCACAGTGTGTCAAAGGGCCACGAAATAATAGCGTTGGCTGTTGCAATACAAGCTACAGCCATAAACGGCACCACAGGCCCATTAAACGATAATGTGCTAAGCTTAGCATGATTGATGGCCTGTACAGCTTGGCTCCTCTGCTGTAGTTAATTGATTGTGGAAAGCAGACACAGGCATTGATGGATCTACTCTTAATCGAGCAAAAACATCGCTATCTGCCACGCCTTTTGATAACTGGTGACCAAAAAACACAGGGGACCAGCTGAACTGTGATACTCATTCTCTGCCGCTTCTGTCATCAGTTCGGATGTACATGATCGCAGGTGGCCAGCACCTGCCATGTTCTACAAAAGCAGATCTTATCCTTGTAATTTGCTGCTTGAGACGCCACGCAGGCTTTGCACAGGGCCACTGCTCCGCCATTTTATTCCTGGATCATCAGAGGTTGTTGCCTGGGATCAAAACAAAAAACATAGCATGGTCACAACAGCGGGGCAATGCTGCAGCCTGCAGCAAACTCTCAGTTCCCCCGGTATTAATCACATCTTATTGCTTTGGTTATCTACATGCAGAGCCTTGGACCCTTTTCAAAGCTTTCTAATTGAAAGCATGAAACAGATAAAGTAGGGTTTTAATTAACTGCACAAAGCCTTACATCTCTCTTAGCAACCAGCTCTGTCTCAGCTTCTGCTAAACACAAGCAGGGTGGATCCCACCCATATGCCTTCTTTAACCCATTGAAATGCTGTTATTGCTCGGTCCTTATGTGGGTGGGTTTAGCAGGAACAAAAGGTTTTACACATCATCTTAAAGCTTATTTACATTATCTATCATTTAAATCTTTAAAAAATAATATTTTCAAGTGGAGTACAAAGTCATTTTAGATGTATTTAGTTGTGTTCATTACACATTATAGTCCTTTATGGGTACAGGGGAGAAGCTTGTTTTGTATATTGGGCATTCAACACTGGAATTGTGGAGGGAGGGTGAGGGTTCAGGTCCCTGTGGAGGACAGGCTCCTGTCATTGACAACCAGATTGGGTCTCTTATTTTAGAGGACCTTGCATTTCCTCTCCGTCACAATAATGCCTTATGTGCAGCAGTTCCTGTTTCTCAGGCCCAGGAGGAAGGAACAGGGCGCTTGTCACACGGTAGTCACCACTTCCTCCCTCCCTCCCCCACTGGCCTCCCTTGCTCTGAAACTTCAGACAGTGTTGTGTCCTTCAGAAGGGAAAGATGACTGCACCTTCAGCATCACAGCAGGATGTTGCCGAGCTGTTTTTAGACTCAAGTCGGAAAGGTAGAGCACAGACATAAACACAAACTTTAGGATGTCCAGCTGTGTTGATTTAACATCCGAATTTAGAGGCTCAACTGTGTAAGACGAAATGTTGTTATGACTGAACAGTAGGAACCATGCAGCTTGCAGTTTGCTCAAGGTGTAATAGAAATGGGTCATATAAGGAGTTAATAACACTTGTTCTAATACAAACAACGACAAAGTCGGAACAGACCAGTGTTCCTGAACCCTCCCCCCACTCATGATGAGCGTTAGGCTCCATATTGGTTCATAATTAATGGGCTTTTGTTAATTATTAACAATGGAGGGACACTTTATCTAAAACCACTCCCTTTAAATGGCACCTTGTTAGGATTGTCATGTTAGCTGGTTTGCTCTCCTAAGCACATTATTAAAATTAATTGTTGGAGCTTATTTATTAATAAGAGCCATTGTCAATAATTGCACTGTTTGCGAATTTGAGTCCTGCTACATACACATTTCCAGCTTATTATTTCATCTGGGACTTGATTTAGTCCTTACATGACTTTTTTCATTAGGCTTGTTGAGAAAACATGATCCGACGGTCTTACTTGAATAATGGGCGACTGCAGCGTGTCCCTAAAAAAGCCCTAATTTGTGGCACAACAGATTAAACACGTCCACCAAAACATGATCAGCCTCGTCAGCACCTTGCCTCTGATGATGGTAATACCACTGACTAATTTGGTTAAATGTATCTGCACATTTTATTCATTTTACATCTACACCAATGACTTAGCGACCCAGGTGTGAATCTCCTGAAGTAGGTAGACGACACCACCATCATCTGTCTCATCCGAGGCGGTGATGAATCTGCGCATCGACGGGAGGTTGAACGACTCTAACCCTAACCCTAACCCTCTGGTGCAGTCACAACAACCTGGAGCTGAACACACTGAAAACTTTGGAGATAATAGTCGACTTCAGACAACACCCCACTGTTCCATCCCCCCTCACCATACTCCTGTGTCAGTGGCTGAAACGTTTAAGTTCTTGGGTTCCACATCAGCTCCCTCCTCAAAAAGGCTCAGCAGAGGATGTACTTCCTGCCGCAGCTGAAGAAGTTCCACCTTCCTCAGGAGCTGCTGATCCAGTTTTACTCTGCTGTGATTGAGTCCATCCTCTGCTCCTCCATCACAGTCTGGTTTGGAGCAGCCACTGCACAGGAAAACACAGACTGCAGCGCAAAGTCAGAACTGCAGAGAAGATCATTGGTGTACCTCTGCCCTCTCTTCAGGACCTGTACACCTCAAGGGTCAGAAAGCGGGCAGAGAAAATCAACACAGACCCCTCCCACCCCAGACACTACTTCTTCCAGCGTCTCCTCTCTGGCAAACGCTACAGAGCTACGTTTGCTAAGACCACCAGACATAAGAACAGTTTCTTTAAAAAGAAAATTACAGTTTCTTCCCCCAGGCAATATCTGTTATGAAAAAATGATTGCCGATGCTTTATGGACACAAACTGCGAAACGACTAGAAACGACCAGAAGCAAATTCCTTGCATGTGACTTTTAGCCTAGCCCTGTCATCAGGTAAAGTTTTTATCGAATTTGGAGCTAAAGACATTACTGGGAAATTCAAATAAAATTTGCAACATATGTTTGGTCCATGGAGGATATACAGAAATTACCCTTCATTCATCATTCTATAATATTTCCTTTAGTTCCTTCATCCTGTAAAAAGTTTAAAATTTTAATTTGGTCAGGCCATCATTTAACTCATAGCTGTGAAATTGCGAGAGATAGTCAAAGACCCTGGAGTGTAGCTGCAGCTTCTTTGGGCATGCCATATTTGGTGTGCTTTACCTTTAGAAAAAAGGAAAGAGACTTTCTGGGAATCTATACAGCGTTGTTTTCAATTCAATTCAATTCATCTTTATTTGTATAGCGCCAAATCACAACGAAAGTCATTTCAGGGCACTTTACATA
>JAUMHF010000004.1:9689735-9757011 GCA_032359275.1 Microctenopoma steveboyesi
GCCGTAAAGAAGCAGCAGAGAGGCGTGTAAGACTGCGACTCTGCGTCCTGGGCTCCACTCCGGGATTTCAGGGTTTACGAGTTGTTGACGCTTAACTAACCACAGAGTAACTGGCCTGGTCACAGTCCCCAGGGCTCAGTAACCAGCCTCTCCTTCTTGGGAATTAATGACAAAACGAGCGGGATGTTAATGATTTGTGCAACAAACAAATTTTTTTTTATCAAGCTGGTTCCTCTTGCCAAATTCATCAAACTCTGCTCATGTAGCTGAAAACATGTCCTCCAGATATTGAGAATGAGAAAATGTACAGCGCTTTCTTGATTAAAATAGACCACTGTTAATCAAAAAAGAAAAGTGTTTATTCACCAAAATGTGTGGTAATTAGTTATTAGGATACTGGCACCTTCCTCAGCTACAAATGTCTTTGATTAAAAAGATGGGTGCTTAGTTTTTGGCAAGTTTGTAATAATTAAAGCCTGCATTGTTTAAGAGGGTGTGTGTGCGCGCATACATGGAGGGTAGTTGTACCCAGAGGGAGGGCCTGGATGAAGAAGGGGTGGAGGGGGCATTTCTTGAGTGTTAAATTGTTGTTGTTACCTGCTTACATGTTTCGGCTACAACTGTAGCCTTCATCAGAGCGTGATTGGAATCACTTCCTCTTCCGTTTATCACAAGGCAGCAGGGGATGATGTCGTCTACCTGCTGCCTGTGTCCCTTTGTTTATGATTCTGTCCCATGAATGATCCAGTGTGTAGACGCCTTTATCTCTGTTCATGGTATCTGGTCCATGTCTCCTTATTTCTATTGCCTCTTTGATCCATCATCTTAGGTTGAAGCGGAGGTGGTTTCTTAGACGTGCCCGTGTCAGATGTAATCTTTCCAAACGTCGGAAGTCTTTCGTTCCTTGTCGTCCGAATTTTTCGTTGAACATTTCTTGAGTGTTCATTCTGTGTAACTAATTCGTTCTTTAGTTGATTCTTTTTTAAACACAGTGTTAAATTGTTGTTGTTACCTGCTTACATGTTTCGGCTACAACTGTAGCCTTCATCAGAGCGCAATCGGAATCACTTCCTCTTCCGTTTATCACAAGGCAGCAGGGGACAACAACAATTTAACACTGTGTTTAAAAAAGAATCATCTAAAGAAAAAAAAAAGGTAGAGGGGGCTCCCTGTGGCTGGCTGAATTAGTCCTCACTGGTTTGGTCTGGCAGCTGTTTTTGTGAGCTTGGCATGCTGACAGCCTGGCACCGTGTGTGGTGTTGTGTTTTCGGGGCCAGCCAGCAGACTGTTAGGGAGGCGGCAATGCCATGCCCACCAAACACAAACGCCTTCACCATAGCAGCCTTTGTCTTGCAACCGGCTTGCCATACATGGCAATATCATTGGATTAGTATGAGATTAAGTTGGGTAATTAGAAAGGGCAAATTATACTCATGTCATCAGGGAAAATGTAAATGCCACGCTAAGCCAGTTATGACACATAGCCATAATGCAAAAAGCGACTATAGTGATTGACTGAAATAAAGTGAAAGTCTGCAAACAGTGCTAAGCGAAGAGTACTAGAAATGGTAAATGACATAAAATAGATAAAGTAATTCCATCTGTTTCATTACCTGTTGGAGTCTGTGGTGATGTCGTCACCATGATAGTTCCATACTGAAAGTGTCATCATTTATCCGCTGCAGCCTGTTAAAGGTTTATCGAGGCTTTGACCACTGCTGAGTAAAAGATGGTGCCCCTACTGGGTGGGCCTGCCAGGGCCAACTGGGCCTGCCTTGGCCCAGATGCAGCGGCTTCTGTCCAGGCATGGCACTGGGATATCTCTTAGGCCCAAGCACACCAGCTGCAATCTGCATGTCACAGACAGCTGTATCTGAATATTCATTGAAAGTGCAGATTAAATTGTGTTTGTTTGGTTCCACATGGGGTGCATTCAAACAGGCCAATGTGTGAAACTGCCCAGAAGAAGTCGTAGGGGTAATGAAATAAACGCTTGAGAGAAGCAGACCTCATATTGCGATTCAGTCTTGGACATAGCCAAACAGCAGCAAAACACGGATTTGATTACCATTATGTACAATTCAAAAATAGATTTCAGCTGTTGTGGCGTGCTGACTCATTAAATGTGTTAATTGTTTGTCCATTTTATGTTAAGCTAAAGGACTAGCAGACAGCAGATGTCTTTCTTTTTTACCAGTGGCTACTTCAGTGGCTGTAATGCCTCCGCTCGTGCTCAGTCCAGTTTCTCCTTTGGCTGATTCCATTCATCTTAGGCCAGTAGGGGATGAAGCAAAGACTCACACGTTCACATTCAAAGCAATGGCCTCCGTCCATAACCATGGCTTGATCAACCTTAGCCTTTTTTGTGGGGAGTTTAAGTGGATGTTGGCTCAAAAAAACCTGGCTATCAGCAAAAGAACCTGTGAATGTGTATTAGCAAATGTTTTTATACTGGAGTCCTGTTAAATGAGCAGATGGTCTTTAGGTCCCCGTCTGAATAAGCGGAGTGAACCAGTAGGCACACAGTGGAAGATTTGTGGGTAAACTGTTTTACCTCCCCTCTCTTTGTCCTGCATTGGGGAAGGCAAAATGGTCGCTAACTGCTGACGGACAATGGCTCAGCTCTAATGAGAGCAAAGTGTTTTGGTGCTTCTGGTATAATGAGGATGAAGTGGGGCAGCTAATTAAGCAAGCACATGTGTCTATATTCTTTTTCCACTGTAAATTTTTAGCTGTCTGCTAATCCATCACATGATGGTAAAAGCATAAGGTGTCGGCATGCATTACAGTGTATTTGTTCAGGCAGGTCTGGTAAGGCTCTTATCTGCTGTCTGCTTCTGCTTTGACCCTGAGAACATACAATATCATAGCAATAACTGCAGCAGTAAACCTCAGTGGTCATGAAAGCTTTGATTGTTTTTGGTCAGGATGTTCTTGGCAGCCATGTTTGTCTGGCAGGTGTCCTGGAGATTTATGCAGGAAATGGTGTGTGGTTGTTCCTCTTCTATTTGCCCACCGTATCTGTCACTGTAAACTACTAGTTTGCTCAATAAACAACCACATTTTGACCATGTTTTTCCTCGCTAGATTGAATCATATTAGTTTGCCAAAAAAAGTCTGTGACATTTACTGTAATCATGATGTAATGATCTCTGATAATTGGCTGTATTTTGCTTCCTGGACATTTGGCTATTTGACTATTGGTTGATTACAGAGTGGGTCATAATCATAGATAAGCAGGAGCAAACAACATCACCTCATCAACAAGCTTTCTGTGATTGTAGTACCAGTGCTTAAGTAGAATCAAACTGTAGGGTGGTGATTGCCTTTGCAGAGTGGGTAGAACCCGTAAACATATTTATAGTTGCCACAAACAACTTGTTCTCGAGCTTGAATGGGAAATTCAAATGTGGCAGTAAAGTATTTGCCATTTATAGAAATTAAATTATAGAACTATTTTAAGTTTATGTTCTTCATGAGAAATACTTATAATATATATTGTGTAAATAAAGATAACCACATGCTGGTTCATCTTTTGAAATTTATGGTTGCAGAGTGTGGGTGTAACAGCGCTGACAGTGCCCTAAAAGGACACATTTTTGCAGAGGCTTACAGTTTCCCATCCACTGTGCCTTTCTGTGACAGTGGGGCCAGAGCGTTTTCCCATCATTATGAGGACTCCAGGGGAAGGAGCAAAATGGTTTCCGGTTTTTACTTCAATTTAAAGAGAGAGAGTTGATGGTAGGTGGGAGCTCGTTCACGGGTAATTGTGTCAACTGTTAAGCGATATTGGGGTGTGTGTGTGTGTGTGTTTGTGCCTCGCTGGTAGTGGGCTGCAGAGTCATGATGCTCGTTCTCACATACAGCAAACGCATTCACGCACGCAACAACTGTAGGAGAACATAGGTGCACACCCCCATCACTTTAGAGTTACTGAACATATTTCACAGTGAGATTACAACATCTCATTATTCATCAAGGCTGCCATTAAAACAATGAGCATTGTGATGTCTGAAACGACAAACCCCGCAATTCTATTAGTTACACCAGGGGATGACACCCATATGAGGGAGGGGGGGTCGTAGATTAGAGAGGGAAATGACACCATTTCCTAATTTAATTGTGTCAAAAACAAAATGACAGCAGGAGTCCTGAATTTCAGTAAGTTTCATGTCAGCAGGTTTCAATGGCATGAAGTCATCACACTTATTGTTTTACTGCTTTAGTTCTTATCTCCGGGCTGTTACTTTTTTAGTATTTTCATGTAGAATAATAAAGATAAATGTATGTTGAGTTAGATAATGATCACATTAAATTGATTTAACACTCCTAAAAAACTTCACTTCAGCACACTCAGCAGGCAAGTTGGGTCATCCAGCAAGATTCCCACGTTGTCCCCTGCTCAGAGGAGAGCCTTATTGTCTGAGGAGGAGCCCTATTGTCTACAGTGGGTCTCATTCTCCTTTGTGCCCTGATAGGTTTACCAGCAGCAGCATGCACTAAGGAGTCACTCTATCCCATAGGACAAACAGGAACCAGCCTGACTGTGTCCCCCGATGCTTATCTGGTTCTCTCATGACTACTGTCTGTGCGAAGTAAAATGCCACTTGAGCTATTTTGACGGGTTAAGGTTTGTGACTCAGAGTCTGTGTAGCAACAGCAAATCAGGAGAAAAATAGAAGAAAGGTGTCCCACTTTAAGAAATGTGCATTGTGACTTTCATGTCCACCTAACTTCTAAATCATGTTTAATAATCTGTACAAAAAGTGCAGCTTACAGAGACAACAGTCCTGGTGTTTTGCTGTTTACTCCAGTTGTCAGCGGGACACTGTAAAGTACTGTCTCTCACCAAATAAATCTGGAGGAAGCAGAAGTTCACTACCTACAAGGTCTTCTAGGTTGCATCAGCATCTCAATTAAGAGGAGCCTCAAATCTTTAAATGATATATCACTGGTTTTTATGTTACAAGAACAATGAAACCCTACAGTGATTGCTGGCGTCAATTAGAAAATATACAAAATGTATTAAGTCTAAAATACACTTTGCCAATTTTTCCTGTGACGAGTTTCAATTAGTGGTGTTTTTCATGTCCCCAATGGTTAATATTTGTTGATATGGAGATCAACAGATGCAGCGCTAAACAAGTGCACACTCATTCCAAATGAAGTCTGCAGCATTTGTTCCTGTATAAAATTTTCTGTGATGCACCGTGACATAATTTAAAGCAAACATGCTTAGCTTTGCATAAACAATCAAAGCGGGAGAACAATCCCGTGTCCTATAAGGAAGGAACTTCCTTCTGATTTCCCTCATACTTGCAGGAATACTGTTATTTCACAGAAGGGGACGTTGTTTTCGCACTGAATTGCAGTCATTTCTCATGTTTCCGATGACTGCCTCGGCCCCTTTTCCCCCACTCTGCAACATTTCCTTATCAAAGCAAAAGTTACTTACAGTATTTGGCTTTATATCAAAATGTGTGTGAGATTCTGCACAGCTAATCCAAAGGTTGTGTGTTTAGCTTAGTTGGTTCCCAGCATCGCTCAGCCTGGCAGGAGGTAGCAGGGAGTGACCCGGCTGCAAACAAGGCCTCATGTGTGACCTGCCCTCGCTGTCAAAGGGGGAATGAAGACATGCATAGTTTCGAGTGAGGGGTTCCCATGTCACAGCTAAGGCCATACTAATGTTTTAGGCATACTTATATATATACATATTTTTATTTCTGTTCTTCTGACAAGCCTCTTGACTCCTCAGAGACCTTTAATTCTTGTGCTCACTGTCAATCTTCGCATCCCAGAGGGTCATTTTCTTCCATGAGAATATTGGTTGTAACGGTGTGATTCCCCAGCGGGATGGTGCAGCGTAGATCTTGACAAAACCTCGTGGTGAAGCCAGAAAGGCATAGTTTTGTAGTTAAATCGAGGCAACTCGGGATTACAATACAGGGAATTGTTTTGTAAGGAGCCGATACTTGGCTCGCGTAATGGACATACTATGTCCCCTTCCGGGAGAAGGATGTATCACCTCTCTTCAGAACTGCTGTGGGACCTTGATCATATAGATGAGAGCATGAGGACTGATTAAGGGCCAGGATGTGCGTGAGACATCCTCTGATGTTCAGGAATTCTCTCATTAAAGAGAGTCTTGTTGATTTTCAATAGGAATCAGCCTGCGGAATAAACAGCGGTGTTTCTGCCAGCAATTTCAAATAAACACACTTAATTTACTAAACATGGAAACGGGGCTGACAAATATGTCAGTTTCCTGTGGATTGGGTCAAAAATGTTTAAGATCCCTTTAAATAAACAATTGGTCCGTTGATTTAAATAAGCTTATATTTTTGTGTATGCAACATTTAAACAGTATACGATCACAAAATATCATCATGTCACAAAAAGTTAGAAATTAGAGAGGGCCTTAACATATCCGTTAGATGTAATGAAGGGTTGTGCGCCTGGGACACATCAGGCTTCTGATTTAGTCGCCCCCCCCTCCCGGGTTCACCCCCTGCTCATGTTTGACAAATCGTTTCCAGCTAATTTACGATGGTCGAACTGTGGGAGAACAATACCCCGTGGACGTAAGGCTGTGCAAGCTCTAGCACAGAGAAAAGCGAGGTGCTCACAGGAAGCACTTGCTGAGATAACAAGATAGTACGGAAGGCAGGGCCACTGAAAGGCCATGCAGAGGATTGCAGAGAGGAGGGAGTGATTGATTATGGAGGAAAATATTCATATATGCTGAACAACATGTGCAAATATTGGTCATGTCTTGAGCATTACGTACATGTATCTTTATTAATAAGAATATATAGCTTATTCGATTGTAAAGCTGTGCCCGAACAAATAGATCTCCAATAGATCAACGTGATGTGGCTGCAAGGAAGCATGGAGTCAATGCCACATGGAAGATCATTTTTTCTGTCCGTGCCTCCCGTGAGCCCACACAATGCTCAGTGCAGCCTCTTCGTGAAAATAAACATTTGATTAAAAAAAAAAAGTTGAGGTGTGCATCTGTAGAGGTTGATTATATATATTTAGCCCAGATAATCATTTCTGGATCTCGTGTGTACTGTCTAATTACAGCTAACACCTGTCCCCGGTCCACCTGCAGCCATTAGCACGAATGCCAAGCAGCAATTTTACAATAATTATATCAACAGGGAAAAGGAAGCATACTGCAACAGTACAACTCAATAACTTTACTATTAAATGTGCTGCTGTTTTATCATTATGCATCATGCATCCATTGTCTGAATAGAATTCGCGGAATAATAATAAACTACCAGAAAACGGGTGTATGGAAGCATTAAAACTCCCCCGACGCTAGTCTGTGTTTAAATCTTGCCAGCTGGGTTAGGGTGAAGCAATACAGGTGACACAGTGGACAGCAGGATCAAGGTTATCAGTCAGGCTAATTGATGAGTCTACTTGTTTTCGCTGAGCCCAAGTATAGGCAGGAGGAGGAAAAGGAAGGGAGCACGGAGACGAGTGGTCAGGAAAGGCTCAGCTTATTAAACTGATCCTCCATTTGCCAGTGAGTCCCATCGTGGTGAAGGGTATATTTCTGCCCTTTGCAGTCATTCTGGTGGGAAAGGAGAAACGAGGAAGTGACAAGCCCTCTTAAGATCAATGAACGTGGTGGAAAAAGGAGTGGCCCAAAGCAGCCAATAGAGTCTGGGCCACAGGGAGCTGCTGGGAGATAATGTAAGGTAAACAAGGAAACCACCTGATGTGAGTGGGGTCAGATAAATGCTCAGCCCTCCATACAGGCAGGTGCTTCCTGAGTGCTGCTCTCTCAATCAGTTGTGCATTTCTGCCCTCCTCGCTGGCTCTCCTTATTCTTTTTTTGTTTTTCCAATCACACGTTTTCCTAAAAGTATAATTCACAGCATGAAAGGAAGGAGGTTTAAGATCGACACAGTGGAGTCAAAAGCGAACTTCTCGCTGACACAATAAAAGCAGAATGGATGGAGACTCGTTGTAGTGATGACAATCAAACAGTCCGTAAAGATAAGATTGCTAAGATACCATACAGTATAAAACGGTATGATGGAAAGTGGCCATTGTGTGCTAGTAAAAGACATTTACCTTTGAAAGAAACATGTGAACATTGGATTGCAATGACTGAGAACGCCTCTTCATACTCACCTCCATTTCTGTTCTTTATCTTTCTCTTTTGTTCTTTTTCACTTTGCTCGTTGGTCTGGGATTGTTCTGTGCTGTCCAATGAGGAAGGAAGTCGGTGTGAGAAAGTGCCTGTTTTTTTGGGACCAACAGGAATTGGCCTCATCACAAGCGGTTCCTTTTTTGCCGCTGGAACAATGCACTGGCGTCACACCCCTCAACTGGACCTCGGCATTTCACATGGAAAAATGTTCCCAGAATTCCGCTCCCAGGCTCGGGGTAAGGCCGAGGATGGGGTGAGGTTGAGAGGGTGGGAGGTGGAGGGCGGAGGGTAACAGCTCTTAGCAGAGTGGGTGACAAAAATGGCCACGGGACACTTGTGGTGTCACTACCACAACCTGGGAAAGTATTATCTTTAGTTAGGTGCAACATTAAGGCACATAAAATCTCAATTCAAACAGACAATCCAAAAAAGTATATATTACCCACCATACAAATAATAAACAATAATAATACATCTAATTCTACATCAGGCAATAAATAAAAACCATTGTTTTCTAACTTGGAGCATGTATGCCCATACGGATCAAAGTCTCCGAGAGCAGCATTGTGTCGCAGGTCAACTGGTTTACACAAGATTCTCAAAGCATCGTGTTTGTGATCAGAATGAGATGGCACACACTGCTGCTCTGTCAGAACCATATCAACATAAATGTAACGTACATGGTGATGAAATGATACAGTTGAAATCATTCCTGAGAATGGATTTAGGGTTTGGTCATTTTGGTGGAGGTTGTCTTCACGTTGACTTCAGGAAGGCTAAAAATGTACGTTACACATCACATCACAGAATAAATCATCTTGGAAACACTGACGTTTTTTAAACATGTTATTGTATTAGTTTAGCTTGTTTTGCTTATGTTTTCTGAGCTGATGGGGACAATTAATAATTGGCTTTGTTGCAATACATCCATCCTCTAAACTACTTTTGAGGGTTGGAACTGATCCCAGCTGTCAGTGGGTGAAAGGCAGGGAACACCATCCAGGGTTCATTAGTTTATTTCAGTGCTTAGACAGAAAACATTGACTTGAAATTATGGTATTGTGGCTTGAAAAAGCTAATCAATCTATGTGATATATGTATTTTATTCACTTTATGGTTCATCTTCAGCCAACAAAGAGAGACGGAATAGAAAGTACTCACAGTACCGGAGAAGAGATGAAGTAGAGAAGATCTCGATGAACGATCGTGATGAAGACAGCTAAGGACATGAGTAAACCACAATGACTGCGCATAAAGCAGGTGAGTGGACCTGTTTATATCCTGTCCTAACCAATCTAGATCTGCTTACTTGACAGGACCCCCCCCTCTAGGACCGCCTCCTGGTGGTTCAGGGCGCTCTATTTAGTTTTCAAATGGAGACAGTCTAGTGGCAGAAGAGACGTGGAGGTTGTGGGAGAGAGAGTTCAGCCCACTGGAGGTAGCGGGTCAAAGCACCACAGGTAACACCTTGGTTTCCCAATGGTAGCCTGACAAGAGGCTGTACGTGGTACTGACCAGATGGCAGACAGCCCTCCAGCACTCTGCAACAAGCTGCAACAAGGTTTTTCACCAGCCGCCACTGTTATAAGTGCTGTGCAGCTTGTTCAACCACAAGTAGTCGATGCAGGGACAAAGACCCCGTCCTTCTTAACAAAGAAGAGTCCTGCAACAACAGGCGAGGAGAAAGGTCTGATATGTTCATGTCTGTAGCCCTGTTTTCCGCGGGGGACAGGGAGGACAGCCGACCTTGAGGTGGAGCCGCACAGGGCAGCAGGTCAGTGGTCATGTTGTGCTCACAATGGCAGGGCGAAGGCTCCCTTCTTACTGAGAGCCCAGTGAGGTCCCGATAATGTGGCAGTATGAGATTGAGGTGGGCGTGCCGGGGCGGTGATGAAGCAGTGGAAATGGCCAGGAGTGCTGTTCTGAATGAACAACGACGGACACCTGGACTGGTTTGGTCTGATGCTGAATAGGCAGACTTGCTCTGACATCACACCTTCCTTGCAGTCACCTGATTTGCTCACCTGATACCTACCATTGATGGTAAAAAGGAACGCAGATAATTTATTTAGTCAAATTTGTAATACAACGAAAGAGCTGGCGTAGCTGAAGGTACATGTTGTAGTTCAAGTAAAAGTACAAATGAGTTATCAGGAAACTATGTTTATATAATATTACTGAGAGCCTCATTTTCAGGATAATATTCTGTTGGACTAGAATATCTTAGGTATGTTCCAGAAGGTTGGTGGTAATATTTATTACTTAATGTTGAATGAAAATACCGAGTTAAAGTACAAACACCTCAAAACTGTATTTAAGTAAAGTACTGGAGCAAGTGTACTGATTTACTTTCTACTAAGGCCTCGCACAGCATGGGGCTGCAAAAAAACAAAAAAAAACAAATTACTGCTGCTAAAATGGCAGAGCTGCACACGTTCTATAACTGTCATCCATCACCATGGCATGTATGAGAACACAAACCCTCAACAAAAAGATTAATATATATGGCTCCGTAAACTATTAATCTAAATCTATTTGAAATACTCCAGTTTCAAAGAAAACATCAAAAATCCATATGCTTGCATTGAGAAGCAGGATAATGGCTGCTATTGTGTCATGACGTCAGTGGACAGCGATGAGAAATTGTTCGTCTTGCACACACACTTTCCACATAAGGAAGAAATCAAATGTTTTTAATGTGGCCATTGCACTGTGAAACCTTTTTTTAAATGACGGAATATTAAATGTGACATCTATCCTATGAATATGGCCTGGAGAGCAAAGAGTTCTTGAGAGATGTCAAATGTTGGACAGACACATGAAAATTGCCTATGAGAGCGAGAGAGAGAAGAGTAACAACTGGGGCAACTTGGGACTCATAGGGTCAAGTTGGAACAACACTCGGCCTGGCAGCGAGGGAGCTCCTCTTGTGCTACGGAGCCAACTGTAGGAATGAGGCCAGATGCATCGCTGCTGCAGCCTGCTAGTTTAGCCCTGTGAGAACATATTCATCACTCCAACAGTGAAGACCCAACACCAATGGGCCTTTTCTAGAAAAACAGGCTGCACCCTGCCTCCTCACCACCAGGACCCAACTGAGACGATTAATCAAACAGCACCTGGATAGCCCTTGCTGTCTCAGTGTGAGACTGTGCAAGTATGGACAGAGTCCTAAATAATGTTAAACATGGCACAAAGCCCGCAAACTTATTGGCCACAAGGATACAAACTGTCTGTAGAAACATATACATCTTCCATCTGTGCAGCACTTTGCTGTTGATACCACGGCCAAAGCTTAAGTTATAACAATTACTCTACACAAAAGGCCTCTCATCTGTTGTTTGTCCTGCAGAGTGAAGATGGGTTTGTGTGTATGTACACAGTAAGCAGTTATGAGGTCAAATACAGTTCAACTAACTAAATGAAATCCAAACAAAAGGTCCCGTTTGACTCTGAGGGCTGCTGAACGCTTCTGACAACACAAGTGAGTCTCCACACTCACTGAGCCTTTTCACCTCCAAAGACACACATCCATGTGCACTACCCTAATACATAACACTCCCACGCACAGCACCAGTAGAACAAATTCCCAAGAACCTCTGTCCGTGAAATCGGAAGCAAAGGTAGGAAACTGCTCGTGCATGGACCAAATGGGAAAAGGGCACATAGGAATTTCAAATCATCGCAGGAAAAAACAACAGACCCTCCTAAAATACTTCTAGGTCTGTCTGTATAAATAAACAATAAAATAGTGTAGTGTACTCTAGAGGTCATGTGGCCCTGGTCAGGAAGTGCAGCGAGAACAGCAGATAAGAGATCGTTAAGTCTCAGGATAATTAAACCAGAATCACAGGCCCTTATCAAATCCTCCAACCACAGCATCTAACAACATGGCATGCCAAGGTGAAATTACTAGATGTTAATAACATTGATGGTGTTCAGTGATTGTGGTGAATTTCCCTCGTGGTGGCTAAAACTCTTGCAAGATTAGATTAATATTGATGATTACTTTGATGAAAATTTCTTCTGATTCACAAAGCCAGGCAACTTCAATGAGAAGCCATTAATAGGGGCTCTTTAAAACTGTGCCAGTGGCGCATCAGCTCCTCCAAACTTTCACTGTGCAGTGTGTAACGAGAATGCACCTGCTCACGCCCTGTTCTAACAGGGTAGTGTGTGAACTGCAGTCCAATGAGGCCTAGGGGTTTATAGGTTTAGGATGGTCATCCTGGATGGTTTAGTTTTAACAGCCCTCTTCACACCAGCACGTTCTTCCCTCTCCTCCATTTATCTCTTTCCTTTTCCTGCTGTGAGGTTTTGTCCTGCGTAAAGCAGTGATGCTTTGACTCTGGCAAGGGAGGATTTCCTCAAGGCTACAGTAGCTTCTTCTACACACACGCACGCACACAGTACACACACACACACACACACACACACACACACACAATCAACCTTGTAATGACTCAAAAACTGCTCAGACACAAAAACATGTTGGCTTTTATGTGCTGTGCTGGGGAGTGTCCTTCACATTTTCTGTTCAAGTGCAACACAATAAGCAGTAACAGAGCAACACTGACATTACTACAATGTGCAAGGGGTAGGAAAGCAACAGAAGAAGGTGTTCAGTTTTGTTGGCAACAGTCCAGCCAGTATCCAACCAGATCCAAGTGTTACTCCAACTCAAACTTTGTGCAGTTACTTTTTTCACGGGTTGCACATTGTGACGGTCTGAGTTTCTAGAAACTTAATCTGTGACCGTGGTCCCTTGTGCTCATGTTGTTCTTCGTGCACATCAACTGTGCTTAAGTCCAAATCATGTCTCAAATGTGCAAACACCTGACGGGTAGAATTTGTGTGTGTTACACATCACCTGTATCAAAAAGGCTACTAGGGAAATGCAGTCGCTAATATGTACAAGGAAATGACATCATTCGGTTGGAGGGACACATGCTTGTGGTTCCTGATGACAGTCCGCGTGTCAAAGGTGGAGCTGATCTGTTAGAATCAGTAGAGAAAGTGTAGTTGTTTAGGGGTTGGGGGTAACCAGGGGAGGGGAGGTAGGTGCTGTCTCTTGGCACATCAGCACACACGCAGCTGTTACACACATGGCCTCATCACCCCAGCCTAATTCACGCACAGGCCTTTCAAATGCGTTCGGATGGGCTGTAATTGAAAGTCACAATGCCGATGGTGTGGTGACACTGATCGTCACAACATGGCATGAGAGGTCGCGGAGGCCTGAAGTGTGTTGCTGGTTGTGGCGTAAGGGTACAGAAGTGCTGACACGGCAGTGTTTTGTCAACACCACCGCAAGAGGGTATCTGGAAAGTTCCACAACAGACAAGATTTCACCTAAATGAAAACAGACATCCATATCAATTTTGACATACGTGTTTTAAAATGTAGACAGCTTGACCAGCAATCAAACTCAAAGCCATGTAGTGCCAGCACTATACTGCAGATGATACTGCATGTTTTCCTATTTGTTCCATCACAGAACATATTGTTTCCCAAATACATGTCTCATTTCCAAACTTTCAGGAGAGCGCAGCACCAGCATGGTTCTGTGAGAGAAGGAAAACGCTTTCTAATTACAGCCTTTCTAATTGTAGCAGCAGGTGATTCCTCTGCCGAGGGCGACAGGCTTAGATGTCTCAGATCCATTGGCAGCGCACATCAAAAGCCCCATTGATTGGACAGACAGATTGGGGCATAGAGATCAAATGTGCTGTAAAGAAGTGTTAAACAGGGTAGATTTCTGCACTAAAAGGGACCATCTGTTAGCACTGTAGCTAATTTCCCTATTGCATTTGCCCAGATTGTTGATGGTCGGCATGGCCCCAAACCAGAACACACAGCCCAGTGAATCTGTGTGGTCTCATCAGTATAGTAAAAGAAAAAACAATATCATCAGTAGAGTGATGTTATTACATTTGACAGTGTGTTTCTGTGAGGTGTCGTCTTGTACGCGTCTCATCAGGGTCACTGCTCTAGTCATCCATCCTTCGCAAATGTACAGTAAATAAATATTGGCATTTCCAGAGAACAGTGTAATTGTATAAGGTCTTTGATTGGTGAGGGATACAATAGTCTTGATGTGTTTTGGAAATAATAAGTATCAACAGTTTGCTGGTGTGAGTGTTTTGAGTAAATGTGTTTTGAGTCTGTCTCGTAGAACTAAAAAATACCAAATTCCGAGGAGTAGTATTTTGAGTAAATTGTGTTTCAAAAATCTTTTTTTTAAATGTATATCTTATGAATCACACTTATCAGCCAGAGATTCATGGGAACACACATTAGTCATATAATAAACAGTAATTCCCCTAATAATTCTGAGCTCACAGACACTTTCATACATTTTTATTTCCCAATCAAAATGTTATTTTTAGCATTCGGGTGCCAGCTAAAAAGCCATTTAACAATCAGAAGTCAGCTTTACAAAACACTGTCACAAAGAAAAATGACGCTGCAGAGGGAACTGTGGTGGGCCGATGACTGTGTTTACAGAGCAACAAAGCAGAAAAGAGTCTGTTGGATTATTATTTGCATTGGCCAAGAGTAAATAACCAATAAAGACTAAAATATCAGGTCTGTTTATATTTACAAAAGAAAAATAAAACACTAGATAAAATACTGAGAGTCATGTGTAAACATTAAGAAAGCTTGGTGAGTGCATCATCTTCATATTTGATCCTAGACGTTGTTTTCCTTCGTGCTGCACGGAGAAGTTCCAACCCAAGAACTGCTGCTTGTTTAGCACAGTCTAAAGCTTTACAAGGAACTGTAACCTGAGTTACAGTTAGGAAACCTTATCCAAGGCCCATCAAATATTAAAGTGTGTGGATGTTTTTATGTGTGAGGAACCGTAGTACTCTGTATACTTTTCCCTACAGAAGAGACTTGGCTCTAGATTCCATATAAACTAGTAAAATGCCTCATAGACAAGCGTCTCGTAGTCATTTTACACACAAAGTCACTGTACAGAGTTACACTGATCCTCCACAGCATCTCTGTTTTAATACAGCGGAGCCATGAGATGCCCAAGGCACTTACCCACCTTGCTCCAAACTGCCCTGAAGAGTAGCCTCAAAAACTATAAGTCAAAGGGGAAGGTTTAGACATGAAGGCATCACTGCAGGAACACGGTTGTGAAATCCTGTTCTCTCAAGTTGGCCTGCTGCAGCGATGATAAAGGCAACAATGCCTGCCCCCAGCATGAGTTTACATGTGATAAAAACGTACATGGTATTTGAATTTATTTGCACAGCAGACTTTATATACTGTTTTGAGTTCATTTTTCTTTCCTCTCTTGGAACAATAACACACAGAAGAAAGCGCTGGCGTTTGGCAGCAGTGGAAGTTAGTTCAACAAATATTATTAGGATACAATCTTCGCTTTAATTTATACAAATGGCTTTTCAATTGAGGGAATTATGACTTGTGGTGCTCAATAAAGTGCCCGAACAGCTGGGTGCTTGCGCTCGTTTTTGTATTTGTCTTCAGCATAATAAACAGTAACTTGAAGAAACTTTTCCTCTCTCCGTGAGCAACACGGTATAGGCGCGTGCGTGTTTCTGAGTGTCTGCCCAAACGATAACTATCCAATTATGAAAACAATAACATCAGTTCAGGGCATGTGGAATATGTAAATATTTCCCAAGAAACACAATTACACTGATATTCATCTCAGACCTTTACTTGTATTTTTCAGTTAACGCGCCGGTTTGGTGGAAAACGCGTGTTTGTGTTTGCGATGTGAATCCATTATCGTGCAGCTGTGACTGTGTTATCTCCCTCAACAATTTATTTTTCGAAAATAAACACTAAAGGAAAAGAAAAGGGAATTGCTGCGAGACTAGAAGCGCACATGGCGCAGCCAGACGCACAAAGACGCACAGACTGAAACTCTCATAACCCATTTGAATTATATCTAATAACAAATACTGAGTTGTTACCGTGTGTAACATAAGAAAAAATAAATATAACCTGGTCTTGTAATACCATTCAATTTAGTTTCTGTCTGAGCCAAGTGAGGCAAAACACACCCAGAGCCAACTGGAATGGATGTTGAGGACATTTTAAGGTGGAGAAGCGAGTGGGCGGTGATGTTGTCTGTATTGGAAGCACTCTGCGGTATTTAAGCCGAGGGGGACGTCAGACATCCTTCACTGGGGGACAGTATGCGCTGATGCTCCGCCACATGCTCGCATCACTGTTGGCAACGCGGGTCTCGTATCGGCACCGAAAACTCACACAACAGCTGACCGGCACGATGGATGGGCAACAGAAAGACCGCAGAATGACTCACTTGTGGATATTGACGTTACTGATATTTGTCTAATCTCTAGCACTGGATAACCCGGTCTTTTCCAACTTCTTCTTCTGGATACGGATTGTAGAGCTGGATCTTGTCCTGTAGGTTTCGGGGGAAGGATTATATTCATTCTGATCCTTTTCGTCGTCACGTTTTTTTTGCCATAACCACTTGGAATAGGAGCTTTTGTGGGAGGACAAGCTGATTTTTTTAAGGATACGCTCTTCTAACTCTAAAGAATGGCCTTTTGGTTTACCTCTATCCTCGCAATAGTTATAACATTATTTACTCAGGTATATATATTTTTAACTGTTTATAACCAGGTTAAATATTTTGAAAGAAGATGTTGCTTTTTTCTGTGCTCACTATCTGCTTCCTTTTAGGTTCTGGGATCAGGTGTGTTCGAGTTAGATCTCCATCACTTTCAAAACACTAAAGGTTCGCTGGCGAATGGACGAAGCTGCAGCATGACCGGCTGCAGGACTTACTTCACGGTTTGTTTGAAGAACTTCCAGACTGTGGTGTCTCGTGGAGACTGCGTATTTGGTAACGTCACCACACCTGTTCTGGGCACCGACTCCTTCAGCATCCAACGGGACGCCAGGCTGCGTCTGCCGCTCAAGTACACCTGGCCGGTACGAACATCTGTCCTGCTGTGCGAAACGCAGACACACACTTTTATGGTGAAACCAGACTGAGACTAATCTGACTATTAACTAATGATATAAGAGTAAAAAAAAAAGACTTTTCATTAATTATAAAATAACTTAAAATATGTTAAGAGAATCGCAAATTCCTAGATGTTATTATAATATTGTGTGCATTCAAGTTCTACACAGAACTACTTCTGTTGTGTTACTGATACCATATACTGTCGTGTGATGTAATATACATGTTATAACAGAATCGTATTTTCTTCCAGACATAGTTAAAGTGAAATTAATTATTTTATACTGTGTCGGTACCAGGTAGCTACATCAGTTCTGTAATGAAAAACCTGACATTTCGTGCTTAATGTGTCCCCGCAGGGTGCTTTCTCGTTAGTTATTGACGCCTGGTATTCTCCTGAAGAGGACCGAGCTGGAGGTGAGGAGATGCACTCTGTCCGTCCACCACTAGATGGCGCCGCGCCGCGGTGTGACCTAATTAACTTACCACGTCTCCCACTTTTTATTCAGTACGATCAATGAACCTTTTCAAAGTGGTGACAAATCCATGTGGCATTCTCAGTGTCATGGATAAATGTTTGTTAGGATGTGATATGAGTCACTAACAATCCCTTACAATCGCATCTCTCCAGCACAATCGCACTTCCCTTGTTTTATTTTTGGCGTGCATGGGAGAATGTTCAGACCTCGATGAGAATATGAAGTGTTGCCAAAAAGCCCGTTACAGCCTCTTCCTGGATTTTACACCTTTTTTGTGAAGTCCTTCATAACACGGGGTTAATGGTCACATGTGAGAGGAAGAGGAAATGTCATTGTAGGTTACAGATTGCTCACTGTCATTCAAATCAGAAAGAAACAGGCTACTAGTTAGATTTATTTGATCAACTGTTCAACAAACTGATGTTAATCTACGCTTTTACAAATATTCCTGTACTGATCACCTCCGCGTTTTCTCCACAGATCCCACCAACCCTGAATTCCTGATAAGTTCCTTTGCCATCCAAAGACAGTTAGGAATTGGACATAATTGGACCCAGGACGCGCAGAGCGCGACGCAAACCGAGCTGCGTTTCTCGTACCGCCTCATTTGCAAAGACAATTACTACGGGGACACTTGTTCCAAAATATGCGCTCCGAGAGACGACCACTTTGGCCACTACACCTGCACGCCCGACGGGGAAAGAGCCTGTCTAACGGGGTGGAAGGGAGACTACTGCCAAGAACGTAAGAGTCAGTCCAGCACATGGACACTTTTCTTTGTGATTAAAGGTGACAGGACAGTTGCTGCTCCAATGAAAAACGAAGCTTTTGATAAAGGAACAAATGGCAATATTGAATAAAACAAATATATAGTGTAAATCCTCTAGTTTCAAACTTCACATGGCCTATTAGACATTATTTTTGCACACCTTCCTCCTACTCACCCGGCAACATTTTGCACTTAAACATAAGGCTGAAGAAGAGCTTTTAATCCAGGGCGGTGGTCGCCCAGCAGCACGCGCCGGGGTTAATCGCGGCATTATCGCCCGCCACGCGCCACTAAATTGCGGGGCTCTATTGTTGAGGCGGTGCTGGGGAGCAGCTGCACGCGGGGCTCGAACTGCCCACCGACAACAATGGGGCAGCTGTCCTGCTTTTTTTTTTTTGAGAACAAGCATCTGCTCTAACCAACCGTTTAACACCACAAAACCATGCGAAATCAATGTCACATACACAATTTATTATTGTTTTCATTGAAATTGTGAGGTGGCGGGCTTTATTATGCAGAGGAACACATTTAAAGGTGATAAAAGACGTATTACCAGCTTGTTAGGAAGGCTACATTTGAAACCTTGAGTATTTAAAACCTGTCTCTTTTTTTACAGCCATCTGTCTTGAGGGCTGCAGGAATGGAAACTGCACATCACCTGGAGAGTGCAAGTAAGTGTTCACTTGTGAGTTCACTTGTTTACTGTCTACTCACAGTTACAGGGGATCCACAAAGCTCAACAAACAGGAAATAACTATTACTTAACATTGTAACACAATAAGTTTAGTTATTAGCTTATTCAGTAAAAAAATGATGCATATTTTTCCAATTTATTTTTCATGTCTTAAATTAATAAAGGTGAACATAACTGTTAATCTGTGTTTGTTTTTTTCAATGCAGATGCAGTGAGGGCTGGCAGGGCCTCTTTTGTGATGCGTGTAAACTACACCCGTCCTGTAAACACGGTACCTGTAAAGAGAAGTGGCAATGTAGCTGTAAAGAAGGCTGGGGAGGCATTTTTTGTGACCAAGGTGTGTGTACCACTTTCCCTAGGGGGAAAAAAGCACAATAAGGACACAACTCTGGATGAAATGTTGGTAATATAAATTTATTTCCACCCATGTGTTGCAGATCTGAACTACTGCACCCATCACAAACCCTGTGCCAATGGAGCCACATGTCTGAATACAGGCCATGGCAGCTACACCTGCACCTGCCTGCCAGGCTTCACCGGGGTTAACTGTGACTCACAAGTCCAGGAGTGTGACCGCCAGCCCTGCCACAACGAAGGCCAGTGCCTGGTGAGTCCAGAAGTCTCCCTCTCTCCTTTCCCACAACACAAGCTTTCCTGTTTTTGTTTTCGACTCAGTCTAGCTGCTACTCCAGGAGGATGCTATTGATTGTCAAGTCAGTAGATGACCCAGTTCACAGACTGTGTACTGTAAATAGAATTCATACTAAGGATAATGGGGTTCGTTGGAGCAACTGTGAACAGGATATGATAAGAAAACATCTGACAGGGAGCTTTTAGATAAACTTTTATGTCTTTTCCCCCGCAGGACTCTGAGAATGGCTACGAGTGTGTGTGCTCACCGGGGTTTGAAGGGACACACTGTGAACACAAGATGCTGACTTGTGCAGATACACCCTGTTTTCATGGTGGCAAGTGCAGAGAGAGGGATAATGGGCACAATTATATATGTGAGTGTCCAGCGGGATACACTGGCCTCAACTGTGAGAAGAAGATGGATAAATGTACCTCACTGCAGTGTGCTAATGGTAACACATCATTCCATCTTTGTTATTGTTTTATGCAATGTTTTCTGCACTTTCTACCATGCTTTTTTTAATGTTTTGCACAGGTGGACATTGTGTGATCCACGGTAACCTCCGACTGTGCAACTGTCGCTCAGGCTTCACAGGACAGCGCTGCGAAACGAACATAAACGAGTGTGCCAGTAGCCCGTGTGCAAACGGCTCCACCTGCATAGATCGTATCAATGACTACACTTGCACCTGCCCTCCAGGGTACACAGGCCGCCACTGCGACAAGCCTACAAACCACTGCACATCTCAGGCCTGCCTGAACGGAGGCACCTGCACCATTGCAGCCAATGGCCAGCCTACCTGCATCTGTCCTGCCCATTACAGCGGCCTTCAGTGCCAGTCTAATGATTTGGACAATACCCCTGATGACAACCTGCACTTGGTAGCCATCATTTTAGGTGTAGGCATGGTGGCTGTTTTGGTGCTTTTGTGCATGGTAGTAGTGGTAACACGTCACATTAGGAAGCAGAGAAACAATGAAAAAAACTCAGAAACAATGAACAACCTCTCCAAGGTGGACTTTCAGAAAGAAAATCTCATCTCGACTTTAGAGCTCAAGAACACCAATAAAAAGGTCGACGTGGATGTGGATAGTCCCAGCAACAAGAGTAATCACAAACACCTCAACCACTACCACCTGGACTATAAAACCTGCACAGGGTACAAGGATGAGCTGTCCATTCTGGACAAAGATGAAAACTGTGAAAAGACAATAGAAGACAAAAAGCAATTTAGTAGAATGTATAGGTAAGTGCACATAAAAAGACTGAATGATCACTTATTATTCTATGTATTTGTTCTCATAAAATGATAACCTGTATTTTTTATCTTTCAGTATAAGGCCAGAGTGTAGAATTTCAACAATATGTTCTTCCAGAGATTCAATGTACCAGTCTGTCTTTGTAATAGCAGATGAGAAAAACGAATGCATCATAGCAACTGAGGTAATATTTTTCTTTCATCAATTTTCCATTATTCAATTTCATTTTTTTCAGATGTCCTTTACTGCAGAAACAGCCACTAAGTGTTTCTATCTCTTTTTCTGCAGGTATAATAAATGTCGACATTTGATGTTCTGTGGACTGTTTACACGTGTGGAGAGACTGGGATTTATTTAAATGGAAGTTGCTGCTCTTGAAAACTTGATAACTGGATAGAGCTGGTGTGCTCTTTGAATGCAATAGAACTAAAGCTACTAATCTTTGTGCGAATGTAAAGACTGACATGAGACTGCAGGAAACGATGAGCAAATCTTGACTAGTGGATGCGCCTTTGATGGTTTTGAAACAAACTCTTGTGTGCTTCGTTCAAGTTTACCCAAGGGCAATAGGCCTGTTTCCCACTGTTTGCTTAGAAGAAGAGGACTATCTTGGTGCACTGCTTTCCGCCGTCTTGCAGTAATCAGCAATCAACCAATCAACTTACTGCCAACAAACTTGTGGAAGGAGAAAGACTTTTCTGTTCCTTGTGGCCTGCAATGTGCTATGCAAAGAAAAATCTTAATTGTGCTCAATAAAAAAAACAACAACAAGAACTACTGAAAACATTTTCAAGTATATTTAACACTTTTGCAAATCATTTTTTATAAAGAATGTATGCAGCCCAGATCCCAATGCCTTATACATGTTTTTAAGAGTAACATTGTGCCCTGCCTTATCTCGATTCCTTTGCACAGCAACATGGAGGTAGTATAAAAGGTCAAAAGATACAATATGCTATAGCACCATGCAAGGAAACTCATGATAAGGCCTTGTCTTACCTTATGCAAGGTCACCTTTAAATATAGACAAAGAAAAGGGACTATTGTACCAAGGAAACCTTCTAATGAAATTTCTGAACCAATAATGTTAATTTAAGATTATGAAGCAATGATCTTTTTCTTGTTGTCTCTTGTTTTATAAGATTATTTTGTATATACTGTATATTTATATGTTAAGATTAGAAGTATGAATTGTACATCTTTTTTTAAGTCAATGCCCCGAAACGGTGCATTTATTTTTAAAGTGTTGTTTGTGTTTTATTTTATTATTTTTTCTATAAAAAGGAAACAATGAGTATCTGGTACACTGTTTGTCTGTTGGTCTTTGATGGTTGAGTGTACATCTGCTCAAATAGAGATCTACACTAATTTAAGTGTTGGAATAATTAAAAATTTCATTTTGGGTCAGCTGCCATTAAAGTAAATTAATCGGTCAGATTTTACCAGATATAAATTCCAACAATTCCATGTAATTGTCCATGAGCTCTGTTTGATGTGAAACCAATGTGGTAGCAATCTATCAGTGGAAAGCATTGTAATTGGCACTATCATAACTAAATACAAAAATATATATTTAAAGAATCTGTATGTGACAATAAAGAGTCCTTGTGGTCTTTCTGCCTATTGGACGTGCTACAGTATGAGTAGGTATCATACAGTGGGGTGTGTAAGTGCAGGGACTGAGAGTCTTGTCAAAGTTGAGGGACACATGGAATCCACTCAATATCAGCAGATTCTGGAGACCAATGTCCAGGATTCAGTCACAAAGCTGAAGCTGCACTGGGGTTGCATCTTATAACAAACTTTTACCACCACTCGGGGGCAGTAATCTAGAAAAGCAGTTTCTTCCAAGGTGACGTCTCAGCTCTTCAAATATCTTGTACATCAAGTGACAGACAGAGGACACATTAACTCAAGCAGTTGTTCACAAGTAATCAGCCTGTATGGGCACCGTGCAGAGTACAGAAACCTGAGCGGCTTAAGACAGCACAAATAAAACGGTCTCAGCTTTTTATAGGTAAGGTGATTATTTGTTGGACTGTCCCTGACTGAGGGAAATAAAGTGCTAGTGTTTAGAAAGATTTCTATGTGTGTGACCTTGATTACGTAAAGAAATATACACAACATAAATAAATACATGGGAAAGAGAGAGTTGAACTGCAGCCTACAGTCTTCTCGTCTCGCAATAGCCACATAGCTTTCTCTCAGAGGTGCTCAGAACACTAACCCAATGCTGATTGGTTAAACCCGCCCACGTGCGGTTTCATTGGTCGAGACCGCCTCCTGCTGACGTGCCGTGAACAACAAATACACGTGTTTATTAGGATTCAAAAGGGAATCAGACAAACACAGCAGCACACCCAAATAAAGCTTTTCCAAAACGTGGTATAATAACAGATGCTTCGCTTACTACGCGGTGGCAGAGATCTGAGACGGGACGTTTCATGTGTTGGACAAAATAGGAAGCGGTGAATTACTACACGTTTAATCAAGTGACTGCAATGAAGCCTCAAGACATTCTGAGGGAAAAGAGCAGCCTGTGGATATTTGGATATGGCTCATTAGTGTGGAAACCAGATTTTGCTTTTAAAGGGCGTAAAATCGGCTACATTAACGGATACAAAAGACGCTTCTGGCATGGAGATGATTTCTATCGAGGGGACAAGGAAAAGGTAAGTTTATTAAGTGCCACTGAAACATTCATTCATGTAAATGACTTTGTGATATCTCAGTATGTTGAAGATAAAAACATGTTGCTCTCCACAGCCAGGCAGAGTGGTCACACTGGTGGAGGAGCAGGAGGTGAGTGTGCCCTTGTTTTTAAAGTACTCTTTAGAGTACTGCTTGTGTACACAGTATGCTGTAGTGAATAGTTTAAGAAAAGGAAAGTTGGGAAAGCAGCATTGTTTTATTTTTTAGTTGTAAAGTAACTTAATCAGTAGAACAATAATGATTTGAGTTAATGTTGTATGTCCATTTCATCTGTTTTCCTTGCAGGCGTGTACATGGGGGGTGGCATATGAAGTGAGTGACTCCCAGGTGGAAGAGTGCCTTCAGTACCTGAACATGAGAGAGGTTGTGTTGGGGGGATATATAATAGAGACAGTGGAGTTCATCCCTAAGGAGAAAGGTCAGCGTCCACTGCTGGCTCTTGTCTACATCGCTACCTCTGACAACCCCATCTACCTCGGCCCAGCCTCGGATTTAGAGATTGCCGCGCAGATTGCCATCTGCAGTGGCAACACGGGCCACAACATTGAATACCTCGTCCGCCTGGCAGAGTTCATGAGGCTTAACTGTCCAGATGTGGAGGACGAGCACCTCTTTTCAATAGAAGCAGCAGCTTTGAACATTGTTCCTGAGTGGGGGGGTTAAACCCCCAGACCAAACATACCCACTGCCAGGGATTGGGTGAGCACTTATATCGTACAAATTTTTGTACTCAATGAAAGGGAAACTACATTATATTTGAATATATTCTGTGAGGTAAATCTAACTGTGGTGAATAACTAAATATCTCACTTTTAGTTTTGACACATGAAGGCAGACAGTTACCACACACTGTGTGCAAAGTTGAGAAGCGTGTGATGCTAACAGTAAGAGATTGCTTCTTCTTAAAGTCTTATGATGTTTTACCCTTTCTGGTGTGAAAAGGTATAGAAATGTATTATATGTGTAGAACCTAATTAAAAAAATATTTTAATAAAAAAAAGATTAAATCTGCAAGTTAATGCGAGTTAAATGTTGTTTACGCTTTTCTGTGGTTTCCATATGACTCACTTAATGTTCGTCAGATCTGCACCGTGGAGCGTGAACCGGTTGCCACAAAACAGATCCCCTTTTCCTCACACTCCCATATCACGTGCCTGAAGAATGTACAGCTGCAGAGTCGGCCTTATAGAAATGCTGACTACACAGGACAAGCAGGTTTTAGACGCCGTTTGCACAGTGCTGCTGCACTCTATACATGCATGTGCTGAAAATATAACTGCTGTGTGAGTTGTGCTGTGCATCACTTGAGTTCATGTCTCAACCAGCAGGCCATAAAAACATTTTGTTTCATGATGCCAGGCACAGTAGTTGTCCATCATTTAAAATTCCTGTAGTGCAACCAAGCAATTCCCAAACCCACAGGACTGCACTCAAAGATCTTGTTTGGATCACGATGTACCCAAAAAGCACATGTGATACAAAAACATGTAGGAGATATCAGCTTGTGTTGTTCATGTGTTACACAATTAAATATTGCCATGTTTTACACTGTGTAAAAAAGCTGCAGGAGAAAAACAGCCCCGCATCACATGTATAGTAATGTCCTGTGCTGCTTAGAGTAATCTGTTATTTACATACAGTAAGCTGCAGAGGAAAACGCAGACCAGGGAGCACTGCCCTCCCTTACAGAATATACAGAACCTATAGAGCGTAGGCTGGGTGGTGGGATGCAGTCAGCCAGTCCCTTCCATGTGTGAGCTTTGATCACGTTGCAATAACGTGCACGAGCCACATGTCAGACAGAGTGGGAATTTATCCACAGAAGCCTGCCTAGTGCAGTGTACTGTACAGTCCAGTAACATACTGTTCTACTTTCTAAGAACTCAGCCCAGAACTAGGGCAAAGGTTTGAGCTACAAATTCCAGGAAACATACACTTGCCTTTTGTGAAGCAGAAAAGGTGACGAAGCATTGACAGGACGTCTCCTAATCATTGCGACCTATTATTACACAGAACACTATATTCAGTTTGTCAATTAACATGTTAAAACTGATGCATGACCCACATAGTACTCTACTGGAGCATCAAAAGCAGATAGTTTCATTGACACACACTAAGTGTTTCATTTTCCAGTTCTGAGACAGACAGTTGTGAGTCAACACCACCACTGCCAAATGCCTGCGAGAACGTAAATCATGACGTGGTGGCACATGATAGTCACAACCTGTTCTGGAAGAAGTAGGTCACAGAACAAAAAAACAAAATAAATCTGGTCATTCAGTGCAGCTGGTTTCGCTTTGCCTCCCAGTCAACACCCGATACTTGTTTTGTTTGTGTCTTATGTGAAATGACAGTCAAAACATAATCTAAGTATAGACTAGAACAGCTGATCTTAACTAAGACTTCACAGTGGACTGTTCCACCTCGTTTAATCTGAGCACATTATGTTCTTTCTCTGTTCTTCATTGTCACAATAAAAACATCAAAGACATATAATCACCTGCGACTGGGCCTACTCAAACTAGACAGTTACTACAGTATAAAGCAATGTGGAGCTGCCACAAACATATGCTACAGTCCAGTTGCAAACCTTTTAAAAAAGCCTATAATGGAATCATATTTTCATAAGTCATACAACTAGATAAAGGGAACCCAACTGAACAAAAACTATTACACTTAATAACCCCAGAGTAACATCCACCTAGGCAGAGGTATATAAAGTACATAAACCTTATACCCATTAGTACGCGCTCTAAATTTAGCTTGAAGAATAAACTTAATAGTACTGCACTGAGTAAAACGTGTGTTTTAAACAATGTTGAATCTGATGCTGTTTCTAACAGAAAAGCCGACATCTAGTCCAGATTTGTTTGACAGATTTTCAAAGACTGAAATAAAGAAAATTCTAACGGGTTCCCAAACAAGCACCAATGTATAAAAGTTATTAGCATGCTTTTATTGATTAGGAATTTATTTATTTATTTCCAGTGAAAGAGCAATTATGCTGCATTAGAGCATCACAATTCACCCTGGCACCTCTTATTTGCACTAAAGATGCATCAAAAAATGGCTCTTGCCAGACTGTAAGGGCTCCTTGGAGAGGTGCAGATGGAATATGAGACCGTGGGGTCACCACGCTACAGGATACCTTCCCACAGAAGATCAAAACTGTAGACACGTCACACTTTCTCATTCTCGTTCACTTCTTTAATGGTTATACTTCAAAACCAACGTAAAAAAAAACCACGTCTACGAGTACTCTAAATTCTCTGCATGAACTTTGAACCCCTAATAAGGGATTAATTAATACATCAAGATGTCATCAACGCACAATAACGCAATGTCATCACTGAGGTCATGTCCTCACAATTTGCATTTAGTCTATCACAACCCTGAACAGTGGTCACATCCCCAAAAGCATTATTACTAGTTGTTCTTTTCGGAACGTCCACCTGCATGTTAATGTGGACTCAGGCTGAACCCTGACCTTTGACCTGGTCTTGCTCTGCACCGTGCTGAAGGTCACTCTTGCAGTGTGTTAAAATGAAAGTGATTCAGCCACTAATCCATCCGCTGAGTCCATCCACTTGAGAGCCAGAGCCTTCTAATAATACAAGGTCATTTCTGACCACTGAGGGCCACCTCATTCGTCTCTGGTCTGCTGCCAGTGGACAAGTGCTGAGTGGACATGAAAGCTACTTCACCACAAGAGGAAGACTGTCTATTATTACAGCACAAATGACAGCTAATGATTTGGCAATGAACCACATGTCCTTTTTCAAACCACAATCAATCTCGCAAATGGAAAACTAAAGGTCCAGATGTTAAATATTTCACCAGAAGAAGAGCAGGTTTCATAATAGTATGATCATAGGACTGGAATCTGGTTTGGGTGTGAGCTGCAGCTCATCTTATTTCATGACGTAGAAGAACAAAACGCACTCATCCATCATCGTTCAGTGATAAACATTATTCTTTAATCCATTCATCATCACCAGTGATTGATGTAAAAATTGTTTCTTCTCATCCAAACAGAACATGACTCACACCCACTGGATCTTTTAATTCAATCTGTTCAGAACAGGACTGGGGACTAAACCAGGCTTGACAAAATTAAAGCTGCAGCCACAGAGCAGCCTCCTGTTTCATTAGTCTGTTCTATCCCTGAGGAATGGCACTTCTTCTGCTCTAAATTTCATTTCCCTAATCTCATTCACACTCAAGCCCACCACAGCTGCATGGGCTACGTTGTGGGGTGACAGGTCCTGAGGGTAGCTGATTCAGTAAGTGCATCTGTTCCTCAAGATTTGAACCAGCAAACACTATAATGCATATATATAATGTATAATACTACTAAATCACACACACTGTTGTGACAATGTTACACTCAGCTACATGTGTTATGTGTGTTAGATAGCACAGCTTATACTTGTTTTATTTTATATTTTATTGAGCAAGGTGCCCATATGCTTCCTGCTCTGCTTGGTAGGAATTGCCAGTTAACATCTGAGTCCTCGCTCACTAAGCAATGCAAACTTGCCTGTCACACCTCTGTCAAAACAATCGATTACAGGATGGAAACATTACGCACAGACAATTGGTGCAGCAGACAGTACCAAAGAACAATTAAGAAATTCAATGAAGATGTATTTACTGTATACACCGATGACTCAGTGATGACGTTATCTTTCTCTCTGGGTGTCAACACATGCCAAAAATATAAATATTTTGCATGATCCTCCTCACAATAGCCACGCCAGAACCAGATTGTGAGTTAGGAGGCTGCAATGCATAAGCAACCTGAGAATCAACCATGATGTAATGAAACTAATCAAGAGTAATAGCTGAGGTGAATCTGTTTTTCTCTGTGTTTGTTGTAATTCATTAAGATCCATCTTTATTATGTGTAATAATAATGTAGTTACATTATTTTCCTTTTAATATCATCATTCTCCTGCTTTTGCTTTGCCATCAACGTCGTCTGTGCAATGAATGGATGTACAGTATGTCTATTAGGTTGATATTGCCTATGAGAAACATATACAAAGTGAAAAGTATTGGTCCAAGCACAGAACCATGTGGAACTCCATAACCCACTTTGTGTGCATGTAAGATTTATAGACTAATAGATACGATTTAAACCCACCTAATCCCCCTTTAATTGTGTTTTAGTCTCTGTAGTAAAATATTATAAACTACAGTGTCAAATGCAGCACTGAGATCTAACAGGACAAAAATAGAGAGGTTATTGTCTGAAGCTAAAAAAAGGTTGCTTGTACTGTTTCTGTGCTTTAATGTAAAATCTTCATATGATATGGGTATGAGTCTATATTTGCTTCAAACACAAGAGTCGAGAGTAGTTTTTTTGGTAGAAATTACAGCAATAAAATGTTTCTTAATAATGAGAGAATCGTTTGATCTAATATGGTCCTGCTGATTGAAGGTAAAACATGCGTGAGCAGTTTAGTTGGGATGGCGTTCGGGGGAGACATTAGCTCAACAAACTTGACTTTGAGTTCATGTAAAATGGAGGTTTTATAAAAAAAAAAGCTAGAGCTTTTTTTCCCCAATCCTAAAATATAACCTACAAAGGTAAGTTAAAGAAATTCATTAAATCATTGCTGCTGAGAGTTAAGGTGCTGCTAGGATCAACAGAGCTGTAACTCTGTCATCCTGGCTACAGAGCTGAGAAGAAACCTGTGTTTGTTCTTACTCGCATTATTAAAGATGAGTAGTTCTAGCATCACAGCTATAACTACAGCTTTTGTGAATGCTGATCTTGTTTGCTTACTGTTAAAGAGATGACCCTGACATTTTAACAACTCTAAGTTCCCAGGTACTCTGTCTCATTTTCTTACCTTGAATCAAAAGGCCCTGAAGGTTTCCTGCCATTTTTCTCTCGAGGGTTTTCTGTCAAAGAGCAGGAAAGGCAACTCTGTTTCTCATAAACTCACAAAGGTTCATAATCGTTTCCAGTTTACAGACTGCAAACAGCAAATTGTGAGATTCTTGCAGGGCTGCAATATTATGCTTAACTACCTATGCTAGTCTATAGTTTTTCTTTGCAGACTTTGCACCCCCGATATAGCATCTTTTACCACAGATTATGAGATGAATTCATGTTGTTTATACATAAATGCACGTTTAAATTGTATTTTTCTTTCATAAGGTTTTCCATAAACATCCTCTCTCTAAAAAACCTTAATGTTGAAACCATCTTGTACTCAACTAATAGTGAAAAGGCACTTGATGCAATTAATGCAATTTATGTAATGAATACATAACAGCCTCCTCAGTGTAACTATATGTTCTCGCTCTTCAGTGTTGACCAACACAAACCAGCATTTTTTCTGTGATTCCAGTATTTCCTAAGTGTATAAGCGCAAATAATGATACTTTGTGTTTGTTTGGAAAGTTTTATCCCTTTGAAAAGATTGTGTTCTCATGTTAATCAGCCAATTGCGGCAGAGTTTCCTGTTTAAAAAGATTCTAATCGTACACTGCGAGAACATATGCTGTGGCGTGGACTGATGTGGAGCCAATTGAAAGTAAAAGAGAGAAAACACAGATGCTTCAAAGGCCAAAGGGTGAGACCCCTGTTGATATTGTTATCAGCTCCCTGTAATGCCTCAGATCAAACATTCACTGATGTGAATTCTTATTTTTATGTGGATGGGAATCATCATGACTTGAATTGTTTCTAAATGCAATGTTCGTGTATATTGTAGCAGCTGGGCTGTGGTTCAAACTATAAAGCTAATCTTGATTGGTACAAAGTGGATACAGAAAGTCCCAAATCTTTGCCAAAACACTTTCATGTCACATAAATGTTGGTATATTTTGAACCCTACAACTTTCTAACTCATATTGTCCTACTGGTTGTGGTTGCCAGTCAAGAAGATCAATTCACTGATACTTGTTTGTCAGTTTTGGAGCAACACTACTGTATATCCCATGAAGGACGAAGGGACCCCCTGTAATGCTCTGAGGAGGGTAAAGTGGGATTAGTCCACGGCTCCTGGACCCCCGCCAGGGTTTAATGGAGCAGGAGTAACTAAATTGAGGGGGCTGCTTGCTGACCAACAAAAGACCTTAAAAATTGGGACAGGCTGTCTTATCCTAAGCTGGTTCAGCTTCAAATGATTCAATGCTGGTTATAATATTAATTCAGATTAACTGCAAATGCTCTAATCCAACAAAAAAGGCAAATAGGTATATCCTGATTCACACGATTACAATGTAATCACAGTCGTGGCTTATGCTTTCCTGCAATAACTGGCCTCAAGTCAAGAATCTGAGGAACAGGGGTTTATGAGGAGATGGGGGGGGGGGGTCCACATGGGTCTGAATTCCCATGAATCATTTGGCAAAGTGACCACAGAGTGCTATATCTGGAGTTGACATGCATAGGGCACTGTATCTTATTGTTCTGACTCATATAGAGAAGAGAAAACCTCTCAACACAAACCAGTGCTCGGGTATCGTAGGAATATCTTATCTTAATAAATAATACTTAATAAACTCCACAAGATGTGAAACAGACATGTATGGACCTCAGAGGATGAGATTAACGAGACATGGGTGCCACCATAAATTTACATACAATTTACATCCATAAATGTTTTGTGATACTTACTTACTTTGGTGTATGACTAAATACCTGAATAACATTCCTGTCACATTTAACATAGCTCTAGCATAAAAACACAAAGGTGGTGAATAACCAGATAAACAACTGCAAATCATAAATGAAACAAAAAGCCACCACATTTGTGTTGAGCACGCAGCTCAGGAACTTTAACCATATCTTAGAGATTATGTTGAATATATCTAAAACAAACGTGTCCCTGCTGTGACCCTAAAGTCAAACCTATAGGAGCTGCATAAGGAGAGGGAAAGTGGTCCCACCCTCTTCTAATCCTTACCACTTAAGAGCATAGAGAATATCTACTTAAAGAAACATTATGCCGAAAATGTTATGCAAATCGCCTCATCTCTGTGGCAGCCACTTTTTTGTGCCCTGTACAGTGTGTCATGCTGATCTCTGGCTTAGGGAGGTGCATAATCTTTTAACACCTATCTGGCATATTTTCCCATTGTTGTCTCATATACAACAAGAACTTCAAAACTAGTTGTGTATGTCTGTAATGATTAAAAGCCTGGTTCAGTGAATTTAGGACTTTATGTTGTAGTACGTCTTTGCATTCATTTACAGGAGTCGAACAGTCAGTATGAGTGTGATGTGTGAAGATATTCTGGGGGCTCTCTCTCTCTCCTAAGCTGTGCACACTAAGACACTCTTACTAAGCAGATTATCTCTATAAATCTATGCCTGTCTAGTCATGCAAAGAGAGAGAGAGCGTGAGAATGCGGACACAGAGCATGTTTACAATGTCAGACATTAGACATCTCCCAGCAGTTAAGTCACTGTCGACACCAACACGCTGCTGACATCTGCTGTTTCAAGTAAGGTACATGCAAAGTTTGCAAACATATCTACTGTACATTTAGTTGCCTGAGTTTGTTTTTGCAGCACTGGAGAGCTGCTCCCTGGCTCTATGGGGATGAAAGAGGTTGTTACAGGAAAAGAATCTTTGGACATAGAGATATTTCAAGACCGTTTCCTGTGTTTGACATTTACCTTGGATTAAGGAACAGCCTTTGTGACTCACAGCTGTCAGAGGTGTAGCATAGGAGCCGAGCTGGCAACACGATGTGTGTCGGGGGCCAGATGTTGTCCTCTTACCACAGGGAATAAACTCTATCACTCACACTGCAGGTGGTGGGAAAAGGGGGGGAGAGAAAGGGAGGAGAGAATGAGAGAGGGAGAAACAACAGCAACAGGAAGCAGAGACCTTACAACACAATGCTTGCAGAGTTTCCTGCAGGCTCAGACAGATAAGGAACAACACTCTGTTTAAAGCTGTATTTTCACCCCCAAACATTTCTAGCTCTCTAGAACCACATCTCACAGTGCATGTATAATTCTTCTGTACTGGGATGTAGTCTGTGAAAATGTGCCTAGTGATGTTTCAAATAATGTGAGTACAGTAGGAGACAGTTACTGTTGTTACTATAAGCCTGCTTCATAAATGCATGTGCACAAAAAAATGTGTTTCATGACTATTTGATTAAATTCTTAATCGGTTGCTATAGGGAGTTCATTGTCAGTGAATAAAGCATATTATTTGTGTGTATTACTGAACCCGGTCACCCTGAAAAAGACAGGATGAAACATGGAAGATGAAGTTTCAGCTATAAACTCTAGCTGGTGACAGTCTAACAATGCCCCTGGCCTGTGCCTTTTGTCCTTTTACATGAGAAAACACAAATCCTTTGAGTACCTTTAGAAAATTTATAGTTTGAAAACACATAAACAATACTAGGTGGAAACTACTTTTTTGCTCTGTGAGATATGATATTTTGGTAGCTTGGATTCAGAACGTTTTAATGAAAAATGATCCAAATAGCTGTTGAATGAAAACACATGATCACCTATATTCCACAGTGAAAACCAAAAATACACCAGAACTTACTGTGAAATATTCATTCATTATGATTATTCGTTCATTTATAATGTGTCTAACTACCGGTCCTATCCGTGGGAGGTTTCATCCACCAAAAACCAACCTGAAGGAAGAAACGTACACCGAGAAATTGAACAGAGGCTGCAGCAGTCGCTGGACCAACATCCCCCTCTATTGAGGAAATGTGGTATTACACCCAATTATTGACTTAACTCAGTCTAGCTCTGATCTGCGCAGACTGAGTGATTTCTTTTGTCGTGCTTCACTTTTATATCCAGATTATTGTGGTCCATATTCTAATCACAATATATTACAGTTTATTTTTGTGTTTAAATAATAATATAAGTTATTTAAAGAAATCACGTAGTTTTATGCAAGTCGAAGCCTCGTTTCGTATTTCATTCGTTCCGTTTCGATGTATACATGTAGTTAAGGTCAGTTCAGCTGACCTCTACCAGTGGGAGTGACCATGTAAATCTGCATCAAACGGAAACAGTCAAAAGTGTTGGGGGTCACTCATCTGATTGGACGCCTTTGTTCTTTCAAATCGAGGTGTCCCCTTGCCTTTATTGGGACTAACGGGTCCCTGGGGGAGAAGACATCTTTTACAGTAAAACTTCCCTTCTCCATGGATGTTCTGGCTGCTTGGATGATGGAGTAGTAGCACTAGGGAAAAATGGCACAGACCTGTCAGAGACATGACAAACCAAACAGACTGAGGGACGAACTGAGCTGCATGCTGGTTGGTGATGGTGCTGTAGGGAAGTCCAGCATGATTATCAGCTACATCTTCAACGGATACAACAGCGAGTACAGGCAAACAGCTTTTGATGTTTTTACTGGTAAGTAACTTTAACAAAGTATCTTTAATTAAAGGTCAACAGCTGCTTGGCTAAACAAACTTACCAAAATGTACTGTGTGTTTATGCTTGATATCTATAGGTTTGGTTCATGTGAATGGAGTTCCAACGCGTATTAAACTGATAGATACCGCTGGACAGGTAAAAATCCCATGCCACATTAGGATTTCTCTAGACTGGATACTCCTGTGCTTCTAATTACTCCTTATTATTTAATCCGTCAGGAGGAGTTTGGCCATTTCCGCTCTCTGTGCTATGCCCACGTGGACGTGTTCATCCTCTGCTTCAGCCTGGTCAACCCTGTCTCTTTTGACAACATCCCTTCCAAATGGATCCCACAGATTCGTGCCGGCAACCTGACCTCTCCCATTGTTCTTGTTGGAACTCAGTCAGATCTTTGTCACAGTGTGGACATCCTCATTCATCTGGACCAGCAGAGCACCAAACCAGTGCACTTCAGCCAGGCCAGAAGGTTAAAACACACAATCAGGGCTCAGTACTATGTGGAGTGTTCAGCACTGACACAACACAACCTCAAAGATGTGTTTGATTGTGCTATATCTGCTGCCATTAAGCACAAGGACACTGGTATAAAATCCAAAAAGCTCAGCCTGTTTAAACGTCTAAAGAACTTTTGTGATTGTAGGTGGAGGAAAATCTTCAGATTCATGTGACGTAGACTTTAACAGTATTCAACCTCTCATTGTACAATAAACTGTGCATTTTATACATAACCCTCTGCAGAATGTGGATTGTGCACTAAAAGAAGATAATCCAGAAATGATCCACAATTTGTTGCATTAGTAAGTGTATATATTCAGCTTTTAAATTCTGTTTCATGTTTTGTCTGTTGCTGTTGTTCATATTTGTGTGTGTGTGTTAAAATTTTGTAATAAATGCACTACATTGAAAAACACATTTCATTGCCAGTTATTTCATTATTTTTAAATGGTAAAAACATTCTGTAGCTCCAGCAGAGAAGATACTGTCAGTGAAGAAATGGAGGGAAAACACAAAATGCCATTATGGACAAATGGCAACCTGCTGACACTTTGAAGTGCTAAATAACAAGACAATAGGCCTTTAAATCTGTCCTCTCTTTGAAAGGTTATGGTGAGGTGTGTTTAATTAGCATTTCCTTTAAATACCCACTCTCCTGACATTTCCTCTAAATTGGTCAGTGTTTTTTATTTAGTTGAGATTAGACATTGTGTTTCCAACAAAGCAGTATTAAAATGTCAAATATGAATAGGAAGGTTCGACACCTGCACAACAGCAACTTACACTATTAGAAAATGAGATCGTCAGTTTTCCCAGAATGGTATTTTGATGTAATGTTATTTTATTCTGTCAAGAAAAAAACATGTATGATGAGTATTTCGTTTTTTTTTTTTATGTGCATTGTTTTCATGTAGCGCCTATATTTTACATTCAGTTGCCTTTTACTTACTACAACTACTACAACTATTATTGTTACGATTGAATCCCACTGAACCTTTTCCTCGTAATGCATGGCCACCATTTGTACATATTACTGAGTTATTATTAAAATTTGTTAAAACATTTCTAAATTTAGCTTTAAAATGTTGCTCTAAAATATTCTGAATACACATAATTTAATGCCATTTTAGGTATCAAACTTCAAAACCATAAATGTGAATTTAATGAGATGACAATAAAGATCCGTGTCTCGTAAGTTTATACGTTATTTAAAATAATATTTAGACTGAAAAGCTAAATGCTGGGTGTTGAACAAACTACGTTTCCCATCATGCAACCGCACTCTACCCTCTTCTGACCCTGTGACTGAAAATAATCTGATCAGCTGATCTGACTTGGCAACAAAATAACGTAGCTAGAGAAGAAATCTGCCAGGGGGGGCTGAAGAACAAAACAATGACATTGCTTGGAAGGAATCTAACAGGGTAACAGATTTTAAAGACTTTGAAAACGGAAGCGCGTGGATTTTCCTCTCGTTTTAAAGTAAAAGACACCGCGGATGTCCAGGCTGTAGACGCCGACCGGCTGTTGTTTTTGTTGATATGTTACAGCTCAGTTGAGAGACTGGAAGCTAGCTGCCTGTTTGCACGGCTATGAGCTGTTACGACCTGCTAGCTCGGTAATTACAGGGTATCTTAGGAAAAAGTTGGAAATACCTCTCGGAAAGTAGCTAGCTGATAGCTAAATATTTCTGTTACGCCACCAAGTCATCTACGGATTTGCCAGAGCTGTTGATGGTCGGTTTGTTAGCTAGCCTGTTGTTAGCATCAATATTTGCACATTCATTCTTTAAGGTACAGTCCATTGTCTTGGTTTGTAGTGATTTACACGTTTCTGTACCATCTATATCGTGTGTACTAGTGCAGCTCATTGCTAAATTTAATGCACGAACAAGCTAACTGTTAGTGGTTGAAATAAATTCTCGTATTCATTGTGTCTTTACTTCATTACCTCACTGTTAAATGTACTAAAATTCCCTTTTTTTTAATTTATGCTGCGAAAAGAAAACAAATTGAAAAGTTGTTACTAATATTGTTGAGACTTGGTTGCCAGTAGATCACTAGCCCTGTTACCATGCACATGTTTTAAGTTGATTTAATTATTGTTTTATGTAATTTCCTCTGCCAGTATCACCACATTTACATTTCATTTTCAACTGTTGCGCATACTGGGTGCTATTGTCGAAGCTGTACCAATAAGTACTGCTCTGTATTTAAGTTGATCCTGTAAACAATGAGTGGGCATGGCTCGTCTTCAGAAAAGGGAGTTAATACCAGTCTAATATGTCAAGAAAGTTATGACTGTGGCGGCTCTGAAGAGGCTGCATTTGAATGCGATGAATGCAAAACCCTGCAGTGTTTTCGCTGTGAACTCAAGCTTCACAGCCAAGAGGGCCTGAAGAACCATAAGCGAGTTCTGATAGGTCCTGGGCACATCCCTTACTGTGACCAGTGCAAAGGAGTCAATGGAGATCATGAGAAACGCCGTAGGTCTGTGGTCCGGTGCCAGAACTGCAAAGTTAACTTGTGTCAAGACTGTCAAAAACGTACGCACAGTGGAGGCAATAAGAAAAAACACCAGCTCACATGTTATCCTCCACCATCCAAACCTGCAGCGGTGAACTCTGTTCAAACATCTGTTCGTCCAGCTGCTCAAATAGACAACGAGATCATTGCTCAGAGAATTAAACTTATGGAAAAGATCACCAGCTTTCTCCTGGTTGACGAGAATGAAGAAATGCAGGTGAGTAGTTGAAAAAGTCTATGCAAAATTTCTATTAGACTGTTAAATCTGGAATTTCACTAACATATTTTCACTTGTAAACTCTGTTCCTCTGAAGATAAAAGATGAAGCTTCGTTTGTGAAGAGGCTGAGCTGTGACCCTGACCAGCTGCTGAAGGTCGTGTCCATCTTTGGAAACACAGGAGAAGGCAAATCTCACACCCTGAACCACACTTTCTTCACAGGGCGAGAAGTCTTCAAAACTTCACCCACTCAAGAGTCCTGTACGGTGGGTGTGTGGGCAGCATTTGATCCCATCCACAAGGTAGTGGTCATTGATACAGAGGGGCTACTTGGGAACAGTTCCAAACAGGGCCAGAGAACCCGTCTCTTGCTCAAGGTGCTCGCCATTTCCGACCTCATTATTTACCGCACCCATGCTGACCGTCTCCACGACGATCTCTTCAAGTTCCTTGGAGACGCGTCAGACGCCTACTTGAAGCATTTCACTAAGGAGCTCAAGGCCACCACAGCCCGCTGCGGCCTGGATGTCCCACTGTCCACCCTTGGTCCTGCGGTGGTCATCTTCCATGAGACGGTCCATACTAAGCTGCTTGGTACAGGTAAAATATCTCAACTTTCTGTCCGTCCTACTACCAATGAGTGCAGCGTAATGTCTGTTACACACTTTAAACCTTTAATTGGAATTTAACATAAAGGTTTTCATTATGGTGCATCGTAAGTGTATCACCAGTAATCTCTCTGCATCGCAGTAAGGGAGGGAGGCTGTGCCTCTAAAGTGAACCAAGTTTCAAACACAGAGGATAATTACAGGTTTAGCAAATATTAGCCTTTGGTGCTCCTCTTTCGTTCCTTGTTTCTTCATCACCAGAGGCAGCAATCGGCATTCCTCCTTTTTGAGAAATGTGTAAACACTAATTTTTGGCACTGAGAAGAAAAATGTGCATACACTCTTCTCTTTAGCTTCAGTCAAACACTTGAAAGAGGCAAACCTGAAAGACTGTGCCGAGCTGAACTCCTGCTTTACACTTCTGCTAATTTTAGAGATAAAGAGGAATATTTATAATATATATAATTAGTATTATAAAAGATTAGACACTAATCATTGCTTGTGAGAGAGCATGCAAATGCTTTTTAATTTTTCAGGAACATTTTTTCCCACTTATTACAGTGCGTACACTGAAGCAAAGAATTTGAAAAATGATGTAGATAAATGCTAATGTAATAGCATATAGAATATTCTGTTTACACTTTATGGTATCTTGTCCATCTCTTTTAGATAAGTCATCTGAGTCAGTAGATCGACTGCTGGTGGAACGCTTTAGGAAGCTTTCCCGTTTTCCTGAGGCTTTCAGTTCTATACAGTACTGGGGCACGCAGACTCTTAGCCCCCCTACGGACTTTCGTGGCCTGCAGGATAAACTGGAGCAGCTTCTTGATAACAACGCCACACGTTCCCCACGCACCCCTCTAGTTATCTTCAAAGCCTTGCAGGTAGGTCTGAATAAAGTTCAGAAGTCAGCCAGCTTCCAATTTGTTTCAAGCTGTCTCCAAATCCGAGCTTTCATTTTCTAAATTGCGTGTTTTTATTTGCTGGTCGTCTCCTGCAGGCTTTGAGCAAGCGCTTTAATGGGGAAATAGCAGGTGAACTTGTAGCCAACAGCTGCTTCTTTCCTGATGAGTACTTCACCTGCTCCAGCCTGTGCCTCAGTTGTGGGTCAGTGTTTCCTGCAGTTTTTCAAAATACTCCTTCAAACCCGTACTAGTTTAAAATGTTTAACAATCAATTTTTCCTTTCCACTAGAACTGGTTGCAAGAACAGTATGAACCACCTAGGAGAAGGAATGTGCCATGAGGCGAAGCATCGCTGTCGTTATTCCGTTCAGTATGATAATCGCATTTACACCTGTAAGGTAAAGAACAGTAGGTCATACATATCACAGAAAAAGCAAGAGAGCTGTCTCTCTTTAATGTTTCTTGCTCTATTACTGATTAATCTAATGTTAAAATCATTCTGTGGCGCATCGTATCTCAGGCTTGCTATGAAGGAGGAAAAGAGGTAGTCGTTATCCCTAAGACCTCAGCGTCTTCCGACTCCCCATGGATGGGCCTTGCAAAATACGCCTGGTCTGGGTAAGCAGCTGAATGAGGGTGCAGGGTCACACGTAATTAGGCTTAGTAAACAAAGTAAAAAACATCATCCACATTTACCTGCGTGTGTCACAACATAAAAACATTTTCATAGAAACTAAACTTTTATTTGTTTTTGTAGGTATGTTATCGAATGTCCCAACTGCGGCGTGATCTATCGGAGTCGCCAGTACTGGTATGGGAACCAGGACCCTGTGGATACAGTTGTCCGCACTGAGATCCAGCATGTATGGCCAGGGGTAAGGGGAACAGGCCGTGTTGTTTATTTATTTGGTCTAGATTTAATTTCCTTTGTTATGTTTAATAACACAGATAAAAAGGTATGTCTACGTGTAACCATTCATTTAGTTGTTTAGTAAAAACTGCTGCTTCCTGCAGTCAAATGGCTTTTTAAAGGACAACGGCAATGCAGCGCAGCGTCTTCTGGATGGAGTGAACCTTGTGGCCCAGTCCGTGTCAGAGCTCAGTGTCAAGCCTGCCAAGGCCGTCACCTCCTGGCTGACGGATCAGATCGCCCCGGCCTACTGGAAACCCAACTCCCTCATCTCGGTGAGTGACACGCAAGCCCCACCCTCCTCCATCTCCACCAACAGCCTCGTCAACACATTGGTGTCCAGAGGGGTGTTTACTATCTGTGGTGCTGTTACACAATCTTATGTTTGCAGGTCACAAGATAAGACTTGGACACACTTCCTTTCTCCTCTAGCTTGTGGTCAATGACAGCTTCTCTTCTTATTGTTCTTGTCCTGTACAAGGTGTGCCATAAGTGTCACGAAGTCTTCCAGGACAACGACACTAAACATCACTGCCGTGCCTGCGGCGAGGGCTTCTGCGATGGCTGCTCCTCCAAAGCTGCACCTGTTCCTGAAAGAGGCTGGGGTCTCGCCCCTGTCAGAGTGTGTGACGTCTGCTACGAGCAGAGAGCTTCATATGCAGGTACACACACACACACAATAGCAGGAAGGTCAAATGTCCCCTGACTCTACATCTGTCATAAGTGCTGGGTGTCAAAGATGGAAAAGATATTTTCTCTATGTAGAACTTGAGGAGGAGGATGGTGGGACCCTTGCTAGGAAAGTTGGAGAGGCCGTCACCAACACCATAGGGGTTGTGGTCACTGCTATTGATATCCCACTCGGTGAGTATGAACTTAATAGGGGATTGTTATGTAAGAAGAGTAAATGACCCACTATATGTAAATGCATTGGTGCAATGCCCTCTGGTGGCAGATAAATGCTGTACAGCACAGTAGCAGGAGTGAGAGCTTGTTTCTGACACGAGACATGTTTGTTTTATTCATTGAGCATATGATATACAAATACAGTATTTCATCATCATTTTATTTTCATTCGTATATGTTCACAAGATAAAAAACTGAAATCGGACAGACAAAAGACGTAAAGCCTCAACCAGATGGACATGTTTCCATGGCGTTGTGTACATGTGCAATGTAGACTTTGAGTTTTTGTGTCTGTGCAACAGATGACCGATGAGTCTGTTTGGTAATTTCATTTTATTATGAGACTTCTAAATGCCATGTAAATGCCTGAGCCTACATTTACATTTTTAGGCACAGGCATTTACATTTACTAAAGTTGAGGGCGTAGAATAATAGAATTGTCATGTGTCCACTCGTTAAGTGTGTGTCCACCTGTTAAGACGGCAAGATCGGCACGGATTGCAAGGAGTTGTGTGATGCACTCTGAAACCACAGTTTGACACTATTAGATTCATGTTTTGTGACAGTGTACTATAATATACTTCTGCGGTAGCATTATTTGTAACCTGCAATATTTGGACGCAGCCAGGCTAGCTGTGTCTGTGTTTACAGTCTTTACCTGGATACTGGCTGTAGTGTCAGCAAATGTATTTCTCATATTGTACTCTGGTGTTTACGTTGTGCATTTCCTGCAGGCTTAGTGAAAGACGCAGCCCGACCTGCCTACTGGGTGCCTGACCAGGACATCCTGTCTTGCCACAACTGCCAACGTGAGTTCGCTGCCAAGCTATCTAAGCACCACTGCCGCGCCTGTGGCCAAGGAGTATGCGATGACTGCTCCCTGGAGCGCCGGTCGGTTCCATCGCGGGGCTGGGACCACCCTGTGCGCGTGTGCACCAGCTGCAACCAGAAACCTGGAGAACTTTAACAAGAACAGCCTTCCTTCCTCACAGCACTGGAGAGAACCACTCACTGACTCCACTTGCAGTCTGTCACTGCATTACCTCTGTTACACCAATGGTTCTGTCTTGTATTTGAGGCAAGGAAGATACGTGTAGAATATTTAGCAGATTAAGGATTTGACAGTTCATGTGGCCTTTGTAGAACAGCCAGAACCTTTGAGTTATTTGAGTGTAAAACCTCTTTTTCCACTCTGGTTATAGTAAATATTTAAACTCTTACTGGTGCAAATCCCTAATTTTACGTTAAATAAGGCTGTTGAGTTATTTTTCTACTATCAGAAATTATTACAAAAATGTATCATTTAAAGAATACTAGTTAGCTGAGAGCGATTAGTTTCCAGCAAGTGTTATTACTGAGCATTGTTTCTCTGACGTGGTACATGTAATGGGAAGGAGATGTCAACGGCAGGTTCCATTGCATGCTGTATTGCAACATTTTCATTTTGCACTAAAACCCTTTCAGCTGTTATAGGCTGTTGCTTACCATGGCCAAAAAACACAGATATCCAGGTGACCGAGAAGTTCCAAGTGTCTATGGCTGAGTTTAAACCTTCAATGGTAGATTCATGGATATCTGTGGTGCCAAAACCATTCAGGTCACTTTGTCTGTGCTGGTATATTGTTTATTTTATCATGTAATTTGTGGTTGTTTGAAAACATAGAACTATGTTAGCGGAGTGTATATTTAAAATTTAAAAGTATTTATGTATTGGAAAAAAAAAAGTACTCACACTATGGCATGCATGACAGTCTGAGAGATCCACGGCCTTTTACTTGTTCAGACAGTCTCTGAAGAACACTTGTTATCTCTTTTATCAACCGTTTTTGTGTGTATGTAAATATTATAAAATGTGTGTTTTAATGTTCAGAATTGGTTTTCTGACATCCTGAAGTTGTTTTTCAGGTATTTTCAGTGGATGCTTGTTAAAGAACTGAAAGAACTGAAAAATATCCAGGTTTGTCTTTGATCCACATCGTAGGAAACAATCTGACAGAAAAAACTTGTGACAAAGGTCAATCTGTTTTTATTCAGCTCATCACAGATAGTTTTTCTGTATTGTGTCTTTACTTTTGGTTTGACTTTTTGTTAGTTAAAATGTGGATAACTATAGACTTTGTAGTGAGCCATGCTTTATTTTTTTCTTACGTTATTTTTTTTGTCTTTACACATGACAAAGAAGAGATATTGAAACATTCAGAAACTGAAAGCTTTAATTTGTGTTGCATCATTACTAACTTTGTGATGGGTAACTGAGTAATAAGGCTGTTACACGTGGATAATATTCAAAGCACAATACACATGCTTGTATTTTACTGCTAAACAGGAAGGAAAAAATGGTCTGTTGATTGTAAGCTTTGTAGATAAACTTAATCCTCCCTTAGTTTTTCTCACTTGGAACTTTTAGGTTCTGATGTCCGATGGGAAGATGTTGTGTCTGTCTTGTCTCAAAATAGATTTATCTGTCTGACTGTTGCATCACACACGCCCTCCTCTGAGATCCTAATATCACACAGGACAGAATAGGAAATACATCATGGCAGATGACTTGTACTAGAGTTCATTCTCCTGCAAATATGTGCAGTCTGTTGATTCAAACATATGTAATGGTGTTTGAGAAATACATTTTGTGAAGTCCAGTTATTTTATTAGGCTGTACACCATTACCAACAAGCCTCACATGGATAATGCAAAATAGTCTAAATGATGCATTTTCAACTGCCGGAATCTAACTTGAACCAATGACGTGTGGATATTTGGATACGATTAAAGCTGTATTGACACTTATCTGTCAAAAACTGTCTATAATCTGGAATTACCTCCAAGTCGTAAGCGTGTGTGTGTGTTTAAATCAAACTGTGTGTCAAACCACTCACTGTACTGTATGTGGGAGGAATAGATCGTGTGCACGTCTGTGTATTATGAGCCCTGCATCCAACACTACAGCTTCAGATGAAGTGAGGGAAAATTATTTGCTTGGTGCTTATTGATGATGATGAATGATTTATAATTATTTTAATAAATAATGAAACACAAGCTTCCATGTTGCTATTCTGTTCCACTTGGAGTGCGTTGACTTGCAGAGAAGGAAACTGCTTTGTTGATATGGATCCACACCACAGTGAGGGTCTCTTTAAAAGTCTTGTAATTCAGTTGTGTACAATATAAATACAAGGGAAAACCCTTTAAAATAATTTTGACAGTTTACCACATTAAACCACGCCTCGTCCGCGTATGCTGCAAATGTATTGGTCCACGAATTCAAGGCGAGCCCTGATTGGTCAGTTCCTGTAGGTTTCCCTCAGAACTGCAAGACGCCGATATTGCGTTACATTGTGGCAAAATGGCGGCTGTCATTCAGAATCCACTAAAAGCGTAAGTAATTCAGACATTGAGAAAATTGTGAATATTTAGTTTGTTGCCAAGTCGCATATTAAACCCGGCTGTTTGTGCATGTCATTTTCAGTCGTGTGCATATTGCAAATTAAGCTGTCCAAATCTATTTTGTGTACTTCTTGCATGGCAAAGTAGCCTCGTATAGTTCTTTTATTTAGCAAATTTCAACATTTAGTCTTAAACATGTGCGTGAGGCTGCCTGACATTTTGTCTGCAGCAGACGAGCGTTTCCTCCGCACGGTTTAGCATTCAACACAACAGAGTGTCGTCTTCCCTGGGCTATAAATTTATTTGAAAACTGTCGACAACGTGCCTTTGCGCCGCACGCAATAATTAAAAGCCGATTTTCGTCGTGCTCGGTCGGGCACAGCGGCGGAATATCATCTGACATTCCAAAAGTCGTTTATAGTTGGTGTGAATTGTCGACATGTCAACTTTGGCTCCTCCGAGCGCAGACGTGGTCAGGACCCGGTAAAGCAAGGGAGGAGGCATTTTGTATTTGCATGCTTGCTGGCGAAATCGACAAAAGTGTCAGCAATTTGAATCCACCGTTGGAAATAGCCACTCTGTGCACGAACAGCCTGTGCAATAGTCCTTTCTGTGCCTCAACTTCAAAGAAATGCTCCACCTTATTCCCAGTTTCTCCTTTGTTCTTCTGTATCGTTTCACCAAATCCACTGGCAGACATTAGGCTAAGTTGGACTCGCTGGATTATTGTGTTAAAGCTAGATAATAAGTTGAAGCGTCCTCTGAATGCACGTTCAGCTGGACGTGACAGCAGCGTTCAGTGTTTATTGATGGGTTATAATGATCACCGTGGCTCTGTGGGGCTGTGGAGGGAGAGCAGGCGCTCCACTGTGGCTTTAAGTTGAGGAGTGCTGGAGATTAGCTTGGTCCAGGATTCTGGGCCCATCTGTCAGAGAGATGCACCGACAGAGAGGAAGTGTTGGGTGCAGGCAGGAGAACCATCTGCTCCTATGTAGAGGTACCGTGGCACCTTTGTGGACTGAAGTGCAACGAGTGGACCACACAACACCTCGCACACCCACAGTGCTGCTATTGTTACTACACCCAGAAAAAGGTGTAGCAGAATGTTTTTGATACATTATCTCTTTTTTTTATCCTTGCATATGCCTGTTATATTTAGTATTTTGCACTGGTCACATTTGAGGAGTCCTAAACAAGGATTAGTTATTGTTAATTGAATGAGTAATTTACAGGCCCCGTACCTTTTTAATATTATGGTTCATAGAGCATGTGTTTTTTCTGTGGCATGTTTCAGAAATGCCACAATTCACCTACACACTCATGGAAAGACTAAATATACAATTTTTGTTAGATATGTATTTATAGATAAGAAAAATGAACGTGCTTGAACTTTATCTGCTTTAGAGTTTTACCCACCAGAGTACGATCTTTGCCTGTTTCTGCTGACACCCAAACACAACAGGGATTTCTTTAATGTTACCAATCTAAATAAATAGCATCCATGTAGCTACTAAGTGTGTATTTCATGACTATGATTTCTGTTGGATGTACATTTCATTGTTCTGTTTTTGGACCCTTTGTTGTGTCCCAACCAGCTTCAGTGTGTGTCTGCTGTTTCATCTTAAATTTGTTTTAGCATTCTGATGTGGAACGTCTCCTTGCTATAAGCTGTGCTTAATGAAGTGTTTCAATCTGCTATAATTAGCCTCTGTATTGGGTTTCTGACTTCATTTCACACGTTTGTCAGATTATAATTAGTCATACTTGACACTAATTGGATGTTTCTCCTGTGGACCAGTTTGACCTTTTTTAATATTAGGATGATTCACTTTGGGGAAATGAAACCCACGTTTGACTTTGCTGTGGAGATGTGTTGGCAGATGAAGCTTGCGATGTGCAAGCCTGTGCACGTCCGTGTGAGGTCCGTCCTCGTTTGAACATGGAGGGACGGTAATCTCCAGAATCTGCTGATTAAAATGGAGTCTGGGATATTTAATTAATAAGGAATCTCATAATTCTTCTCATTAAATCTGTAGCCACAGCTGGAGCTTTCCATGGGCTGGGACACATCTTTCTGCCACATCAGCCTAATGCTTCCCCGTTCGTCTGCTACCTTGTCATTCGTGTTTAGTAGACTTTAAGTGAGTCAGGCCTGCTGTTTATTGGCACTGCAGTGTGGAGGTGTATGGTCTGGTTTTACTCCTGCCCTCTCCCAGACTGTGTTGTTCTGATTGGTGTAATCATGGGTTGTTGTCAGGATGTAGGCACTCTGCAAGCCCTCCTCCTCCTCCTCCTCCTCTCTTGTTATGTGGTGGCTGTAGCTTCCTGTGCAGGAACAGTGCACCTGCAAATTTGAGAAACCTCCTGAACAAAGCCAATGAGCCTAAAGTTTGGTTCGGTTTCTTTTTTCTTTTTCTTCTAGATTTTATTTTATAAAATCAGATCACATAAGTGTGATATACTGATTTGAAATGAAATAAAAACTGGAGCTGTGTCATGACTACCGATCACCTCACCTCTATAAGCAGCTCTCCTGCAAACCACAGTTTGTCATCAGATATGCAAAATGAGTGTTGACACATGCTCATAATACGGACACAGGCATGTGACACAGTGAACTGTTGTTAGGAACACGCTGATAGTAGAGCCCCCCCTGGCCACAAGATTTGCTTTTGTTCCTCTCCCTCATGCACATACTCACCTTCTCTACTCAACTGGATAATAATTGAGGATGTACAGCACAAACCTCAGGCATATTTTTAAACCCTGAAGGTAAATAAATATTATTTGAATGGGTCTTAAGGTCTAAATTGCTCTCCTTGTAGGTGAGCCTGAGAGTAAGTGCTCTGAAAATGTTAGTATAACAGGTTAAAAGTGAGCCAGGAAGCTGTCTGAAAACTGTTGTGGGTGTTTACAACAAATAGCACAGGTGATACATTTACTATTATCCTGTATTTTCACTTAAGTAAGGTTGGTTTAAAATCAAGCTTGTTTACAAAGAATAGTGGAAAAGTCACAACTCCTGAGATGGAGGTGGTGTGTGAGAGAGTGAGAGAGGAACTGCGTGAGTCCCTCTCCCATCCTGTGTCACTCATTACAATTGTCAGAAAGATGTCTCACCTAGGCGAGTGCACCTGCTGCTCAGGGCTATGGGTGCTCTGCACAGACAGTCAGCGCCCACAGAAGATTTCCACCACCTATTTGTCCTCTCGCTCCAAACCCCTGCACATTTCACTTAAGCCTGAGATTAATTTTACTTGAGTAATCTCAGAATCTTCCCACTCCATACCCTTCCAGCATACACTTGTAGTGGACCTGAGGGAGCATTTACAGCTGGTCTGCTTTTAGTTAACGGATATGCCACACTGCATCCTGTGAACATCAAGGAATGACACTGAAGCTCAGAGGTTAGTTGGAGGGGGATTCGTTGTTGCCAGCGATGTAATGCGTCTACATACGAACACACTTATGAGGCAGTGGATAGATTATTACCCATGATCTGTTTGTCAGCTTTTAACCTCCTTTCTCACATCTTGCATTTTCTCTTTCCCTTTTCTCACACTTCTCCACCTATTCTTGTGACTTTTTACTCTTCTCAGTCAAATTGACACACAGCTTCTCTCTCCTACAAGCATTACGCGCTGTTGCTTTGTCTGAAATGCAGTGCCGGACACCGTTTTTAGCCTGGCTGTTCATCTGCTGGATGCATCTGGAAGGCGCTGATAAATCACCCGTCCACCTCCTCCCACCTTAAGTTTAGGATTCCAGGCTCGACTCGCAGCCCGTAGCTCATTAGTTTCACTTCAAAATGGCCGTCTCCCTAACATTGTAATTGAGAACACGCGGGGGAACTTCATTATAAGAATGTTCATAGTAGAGGAACAAATTCCTAAAGTAATATTTGCCCTGTTGGTCCTATGATATAACAGCACACTGTGAAAATCGCACACAAAGTATCTCGCTATGATTTCAGAGTTGCTGCATTTACCTCTATTTTTGATACAGTCTAATTAGATCCTGTTCTGTGCTAGGCACTCTGCTGAGATTAATTAAGTAGGCTAATTACCATACCAGGCGTGTGGCAGCGATTGAGGACTTGAATGTGAAATATCCTCCCCCATTTCACTCTGAATATTAACATTGAAACCCTAAGGGACTGCCAAAATCTCAGTAGCACTAAGAGAAGTGGAACTACAGTAAAGTGTGAGTGTCTTTGCTGCTTGCTAGTCAGAGGAGTGACATCATATCAGACCTCAGATATAGTGTTGTTGTAATAATGTAACTCAGTCGACACCACTAGAGCTTGTCTATAATCTGATCGGGGCCCATTGTGGGAATATTTGAAACCTCAGGAGTGGGAAAAGCAGAGTCATTGCAGCGTGGTGACACATTTATTTGGCTCAAAAAAAAGAGACGTGCTCAAATATTTTGTTGTGCAGCCCTTTTCTTTGATTATAGCTCAAACTCGCTGTGACATTGTTTCAGTCTGTGTATGCATTATTGCCACATATTTCCATCCTTAGTTGCATTAATTTCTCACCAAGATTTTGTATTGATGGAAGGATTGGACCATAATGTTTTCATGAAGTCTTCTCCAGCACATCCCAAAGACTGTACAGGCTTAAGGTCTGGACAGTGTGGTGGCTAAGCCATGTGTGAAAATGATGTGTCATGGTTCCTCAACCACTCTTTTAAAATGTTAGCCCAGTTGTCATCCTGGAATAAACCTATGTTATTGATAGTCATTCCTTACAGTCAGGTCGTTGGCTGATCTAATGTTGTTGTTGTTGTGTCATGCCTATTTGTTTAGTGAAACTTTTTTGGAGCCTGGCTGTGTAATATGTAAAGACAAAATACACAATGCAGCTGATGCTTAGATGCAACTGGTACTTGCTGCTGTATGTTGTATTGATCTGCTTTTTATCAACCTGTAGCTGCCGCTGCAAAATAATTTGTCATGTAGACGGCAAAGCAACAAGCCAGTAGCACTGCATTCATAAGGCTAAAATAGTTCATCTGCATATCTAAAGCTCTGGATATATGATTATATATGTTACTAAGCAGAGGTCTTAGGCCACACCATCACTAGATTAGTTGTTTTAGCAATATATATACTCAAAATCTGATGAGAAGGTTCTTAGTTTCTTATTTGAGAGAGTGGAAGACATCCTCTTCCTGACTCAGCATTTTGCTTCTTCATCTGAATGCAAAGTTGATCCTTCCATAGTCTGAAGAAGCTCAGGCGTCACTATAATTTATTACCCCAATGAGTCACTCTGGACAAAAACGTCCAGAGTGATACAGAGGTTAATCAGGAATGGTGTAAGAGGATAACAACCAAGAAACCACCTTTTCTGTTTCTAGTTGTTCTTATGTAAAAGCTGAGAAAAATATATGGTCATCATATCATCTGTAAAGAACAAACCTAAGATTTTTGCACAATAGTTACTGATGCAACTCTGAATTCCTCTGCCAAGAAGCTGATCTCTGCTAACGTGGCCCCCTGCAGGTTGGGCGACCAGTTCTATAAGGACGCCATTGAACAGTGCCGCAGCTACAATGCCCGGCTCTGTGCTGAACGCAGTGTCCGCCTGCCATTCTTGGACTCTCAAACTGGTGTGGCCCAAAACAACTGCTACATCTGGATGGAACGTCACCATCGCAGCCCTGGTGGGACACACACACACAGGCACAAATACATGATCAAACAGAAAGTGTTTAATGTGTTTTTGGTCCATTAAGTTGTGTCTGCATCTACATTTTCCACAACTGGAAAATGCAAATAATGACTTTCATCATTGATGAACCTGTCAGTTGTTTTTTTGTTTTATTAGAGACATTTATGTCAAAACAGAATACAACCTTATCTGCAAACTTAATTTGTTCATTCAACAGTCCAAATCAAAATCAAGCTCGTTTGCCACAGGTCATTTCAACATCTCAGTTCATTATAGAAGTTTTGTTTTTGTGTTTTGAAATGTTTCTCAGACAGCCAAATTAGTTTGGTCTGTTTGAACATAAATCAAATGTGAAAATTAAATTGTGATGGATTTTTTTATTAGCAGATTTTTAATTGTAAAAGTACCTGGGAGATAAATTCTGATGAACACAAAAAATAATTGAAGCTTAAAAAACATGGAATAACAGAAATCCAAGCCATTGTTTACATAATTTCAGCAACAGCTCAGAGACCTTTTCATGTCATGTGTAGCAAATCTACAGATTCTAGAAGTAATTGTTGAAAAGCTGAAACTGTTGTTGCCATGTGCATAACTGTTATTTTCCAGGGGTTGCTGCTGGGCAGATGTACACGTACCCAGCCCGCTGCTGGAGGAAGAAAAGACGGCTTCACAACGCCACAGATCCCCGCCTGGGTCTCTATGGTCTCCAGCTCGGTAAGACGCCACAACCCCTACTAGACAAGCCACCTGCCCATTTCACACTCCTCTCAGTGTTCCCCCACCCAGCTTATTATTATCTAGCTAAAAGCACATCGGTCTGACTCCACACACAGAGAACAGGCTGCCAGTCACTTTTCAGAGGATGAAATGTGGCTGTGTTCACCCCGGCTGGTAAACTTGTTTTGTGAGGAGTAGAACATGTAATTAGATTTACCACTGCTGGGAGCAGAGTTCGGCCACTGCAGACAGTATTTAATAAATGTTATGGAATGAAGTTTGGTCTTCTCAGGCTGCCACTCAACACATTTACCCTCTCTTCTATATTCTCCCCTGATCTTATTTTCTACTTGCCACCTACCTTTTTTATTGGTTTTGTCTATTTCTCTCTGGCAACTCTTTCATCTCTTCATATCTATTTGAACGCTTCTGTGTGTGTATTATTGTGAACAGCTCAAGTAACTGTCCATTTTCTACCCACTGGGATGTTGCATTATCTGAAGGAATGAACGTGACAAAAGAGAATGTCACACAGAGACTTTGTTATATCTTCCATTTGTATAAAACGTGCAGAATTTGTGTGCAGGGTCAATGTGTTTTCATAAAAATCTCCATAATGCATCCCTGAAGGACAAATGTTTATGAAGTTGGAAAAATAAGAGGAGGGAGAGAGCCTGGAAAGAGGAAGCAAGATGGAGAGATAGTACATGAAGCAAGCCTTTGTTTCTCAAACACATCCCATTGTAGCCTATTGTTTTCCACTGAGCTGGCGCTCACTAAGACTCCACCACCACCACCACCACACTGCTGTCCCTTCCTTTCTTCAACAACACTGGATTGTATGTGCTCTTTGCGAGTGCCTAACGGAGGAGAGATTTAGTCTGATTTAACCTGGCATATCTTATCCAGAGCACGTTGTGCAGCTGGCCAGAGGTGACCAACACAGGGCAGTAACCAGAGTCTGTCTCTCTGCCTCGGCAGGCTGTCTAGCTGATGGTGTGCTAGAGACTCGGGCTGCATGCAGAATCAGCTCCCTGCTGCAGGCTGCTGCCTGCTCTATTTTTAGCCCCCCAGCTCCCATGGGTTAGGAGGGAGGAAGGGAAGGAGGTGGGACGGGGGGGGGGGGTCTGTCTCGTCGCAGAGAGTTGAAAGTCAACGTGCACAGACACAATGGTGAGGGGCTGCCGCCGCCCGGTACAGGGGGCCCATTTTAGAGAAGCGTGTTAGATGTGCTTCTCATGCCTGCCGCTGCTATCGGCCTCATACCTATGCAGTCCTCGACTCCTGCACTTCATGTCTGTTCCGCACAACTCTTTCTAGCAGGTGCAGTGGTAAGATGAAGGGCTGGTTAGAAGCGGGTAAAAGTTGAGCTTTGAAGTGTCCTCTTTTCAAACAACCTCAAAACAACTGGATGATCATGACGCTCTCTGTGGGGAAGCACTTGTGTAAATAAGACGTGTGGATCTGACTGACTGTCAAAGCTTTTGTTTGCTCTGCTTTGTCTGCTCAAAATGCTTGCCTCCTACACTGTTTGTTTAGATCTTAAGCTCAGTGTAGGAGACTATATCTGCATGATGTGTTCAGGTTAAAGTGATAAGCTATTTAACAACGTTGTGCCTCAGAGATTCCTCCGACAATGTTAACAGCGTCTGCATAGTACGGCATTATCGAGAGCTCACCGGTGACGATGCATTCTCTTTTAGAATGAAAACATATATTTGTTTGGGTTTTTGTGATAGTGATATACTCCTGTGAAAAGAGTTGTGATGGCACATTGTGTTGCTGGCAAAAATAATCAATACAACAGCAGCTATAACAAACAAATGCTCCAGCAATATGCCAAATGCATTTGTTAGTAGCAGTGTGAGCGGAGGAAAGTAGGAAAGACGAGAATGGAAATATGGTTATAGAAAGCTGCTCACGTAGGCCGTAGACTGGTGCTAGTGGGTCTCAAACATTACTGCCTGCTGTTATTGCAGGAGGAAAAGCAGAACACACTGGAGGGTTGTAATGCAGCTTTGTGACGTAGGTATCAGTAAGGTTGTCATTAGGTTTACATTGGGTTACGGGCCTAAGAAATGCATTAGAACTATGGAGCGTTTTGACAAGGATAGATATATAAACGTGAGTGTGTGTGCGTTGCCGTGCACGTAAGACAGGGTAGGATAAACACAAAGCTGGTGTTTTGATTGTTTTACCGGTTTTTGTCTTCATGCAGACGGAGGCCTTGTGTCCAAGGACGCTTTGCCCACCCAGAGCACCACACTTGAGGCTCTGCTGCGAGGAGAGGGTCTAGACAAGAGGAACAACTCTAAGAACGACGAGGAGAGTCTGCTGGAGATCCAGGTCGGTGCACTCGCTGTATGCTCTGGTTAAAATCATCAGCCAAACACTTAAAATGTAGATGTTCAGCAATATCACGTGAACAACTGGGGGCTTTGGCATTCAGAGTGAAGAGATGTGCCCCAACAGGTTGCCAAGGCAACCTGCCAAGTTTTTCAGCTGACCTGCAGGGCTCGTTGGTTGACTGCTGCCTCAGAGAGAGGCAGCAAGTGGACTTCTCTAATGTTGACTCCCCATTTATTGACCATTGTGTATGGTAATAATAACAAGGGAAGTGTGGTAACAGTGGGAATGAGGAGTGCACATTGCAGATGTTTTATATCTGTCCACGCCGCTGACCTTCGCAGTCAAACTGAAGAGAGGTTAAAACCTGTCATCACGTGTGTGTGTGTGTGTGTAATGAGTAGCTAAATAGTCCATCTTCTGTCTGTGTCTCAGAGGGTTCTGGAGGCAGACGCAGCAGAGGACGCCTTTAATGATGATGATGACTACGAGGTGGACACTCCCAAGAGGAGACACAGGGGCAAAGGAAGAGTAAGTGACCAGTTGTTAAGTAGTGGCACATTAGTCAGCACTCCACTTGAAGTTTAAGAAGAATCTCTGTTGTCAGCCAGTTTCTTAAGAATTCTTTAAAAGGTTTCCGGCACTCCGGAGCAAGTTTTCTTCAAGGGCTTCTCTGTACTTGTTCCCTCTCTCAGTTCTGCCCAGTCTCCTTTTCACTGCTGCTGAGAGGCACATGACAGCACAATGCTGCCACCACATTGCTTCAATTACATTTCTTTCATTTCAGATCAGCTAATCTTTTTCATCATGATCTCAGACTCTCTGGCAAACTTTGAGCAGGCGGTTGTATGCCTGTGTTTTGTCTAGCCACTCTACCATAAACGTCTGAAGAACCTGCCTCCGTGGAACAGTTGTTGAGGCTAGTGTGCTCTTGGCAACACTCAAAGCTTCAGAAGTGGTTTATACTCTTGTATGTATATGTGAGCATGATTTCACTGCAAGTGGTTAAAGAGTTTATTTATTTCTTCAGGGTCGGGGTTCAGGTCGCCGGAGGACAGATCTGGATGACGACAAGCCATATGTCTGTGACAGTAAGTGGAGAACATGAGGGTTTTACCGTTTGAATCATTAGTGAGTTTACAGTAGGGAAAAAGTAGCTTGTTTACGTCGCTTGCATTTCTTGGGCCATTTTTATTATAAGAGGCTAAAGTGATAAGGTTGGTAAATATATGTATTTTTGTCATTACTAATAAATCCTATATTGCGGTAGTTTGAAGTTTTCTGTGTACCGGAATCTGTTGTGTGTCTATACAGCTCTAATTTATTATTTCATCATATTATGAAACCTTTTGCTTAAATAATAAAAAAAGTTTGTTCATTAAATTTGACCAAACAGGGAAAATTCTGTAATGTAGCAGGTGGCTAGTTGAGAAGTGGCTGTAGTATAATTCAATTCATCTTTATTTGTAAGCACCAAGTAATAACAAAGGTCATCTCAGGGCACTTTACATAGCAAGGTTTATCAGTAGGCTAATGGGTTATTGTTTCCTACTAATCTGTTATTGTAAATGTATATGTAAATTAGGTTTTATACACAATCCACAGACTAAGAAATTACTCCAAAAGTATGTGTCAATCCAGCGTAACTCACACGTTCTGTGTTCCTGTAAAACAAAGTAGACATGAGTTGATGATGTATTCGGTGTGGTGACTTTCCTTCTTTGTTTTGTGTCTTTTCTGTTTCAGACAGATACAAACAAAAGCAGAACTCCAAATCTTCAACCTCAGGTACCCTGATTTGTTTGTTTATAAGATATTTGTTTTAATAGTTTGTCGTGAGGTAGTGTTATAAGTGTTGTGTTATCAACTTAGCCCCTTATATTATTTACCTTTTAGAAAGCTGCTGAAAAAGTGTCCTTGTTACTGAAGGTGAAACACAGTTATTATAATCAGATCCCCGACTTTTTTCCTCCTGGAGCCACATGTGAAACATCACTAAATTCCATGAGCCCAATTATTTATTTATTTTTGTATAACTTCTTATTTCTATATTGCAGTGCAAAAATAAATGATGTTTTAAGTTATGTTGCTTTATAGCATACGCGTCTCACTAGTTTTCCAGACACTGGGTGGGTGTTTCGAGTCATAGCTTTGTGAATTTTCTTATCAAAAAACAATGCATGATGCTGCCTTATACACAAGTGGTCGGTACTGAAATGAGAAATGATATGATGCCTGAAATAAATGTACATAAAGATACACAGTGGAGGAAATACTTATTTGACCCCTTGCTGATTTTTTTTAAGTTTGTCCAATGACAAAGAAATGAAAAGTCTCAGAACAGTGTCATTTTAATGGTAGGTTCATTTTAACAGTTAGCAGATGGCACATCAAAAAAATAAAGCGAGGGGTCAAGTAATTATTTCCTCCACTGTGTAGCCTTGGTTTTTTGGACTAAACATTTGCCCTCTGTTTGTAACAGTTTATGCAAAGCGCTACAGAAACCGTACTGGACTAAGTTACCACTACACCCATTCCCACCTGGCAGAAGAGGACAGAGCTGGAGAGAGGAGCACGGTGGTGTCCAGATCTCCCTCTGCACCACAGACTGATAGACACAAACGTAAGACACGTGACAGCTGTTTCTGTGATGTATTTTTGTGGTCTTTTCATCCAACACACTATCCGTTATTATTACACGCTGTACTGCTCCAATACTGTCCTTCGTCATCCATTCGGACTTTGGCCTGAAATATACTGAAATCGTGGTTAAATAAATTATCCCTAAATATTTTCCTTTGAACCCTTTGACAGGTCCAAAGGGTCCAGGTGGGACCAGCATTCCCAGCAGTGACTGTAGTAAATGCCAGGGCTCGAACAAGAAAACGGGTAAATCCGGGTCTCTCTGCTCAGCTTGCCAACGCAAAAGTGAGTTTTTGTTGTTTTTTTTCTTTTCTATGCAAACAGATTCCAAACTTCTTGTTTTAGTAATTTCTTAATATGCATCACGTGCACCCTCACTGCTCATCTCCTATCCTGTGTCCAGCTGACTGCAGAGAAGAGAAGGAAGATGGGACGTTTGTCGGAGCAGAGGAGCTGTTCGGCACCACCTCGGAGAGCGATACTTCCACCTTTCATGGCTTTGAGGATGATGAGCTGGAAGAGCATGCCACAAACGGCAATGGAATATCCAACCGACACAGATAGAGCAAAACCTTCTAGATTTAAATAGACAATTTTTTTTTTATATGGACTAACCTCTGTCAAAAATCTGCTGCTTCTTTTTCAATGTTTTTTTGTTTGCAGAAAGCACAAAGTGATTTCAGGACAGAGATACAAGTGGTATTTTATCTACTGAACATTGTTGAATAATTTATGGACACATTTTTTATATAAAATATATATATTAACTTTTAACGGCAATGAGCGACAGTCGGTGTTCATTTTTCATTACAAGGACTCGTTCTCACTGCAAACCAGAACACAATTTTGGAGTGTGTTTTTTTTTTTTTTTTTCCCCTCACTGGATCAGAAGGAGCAGAAACGTTATGAACAAAAACACTGGAAGAATTTGACAGTTGAAACCTTTAAAGGCATGAATGATCTGTTTGAATGTCATTGCAGAGCCATACTTGAGCTACTGGATGTTTTTGAATCAGTAGTCGGTGTGACTGTGAAGGTCTTTTTTTCCCCTTCCTTCTCTGACTTGTGATAAAAAAAAAACTTGTGTGAAAATGAAGGAACCGCCACAGGCACTCTGGAAATTTTTGGATGAAGAAGCCTATAAATATACCCTTTATAGATACAGTAGAAATAATAAATTTAAGGTAAGTAACAGATTATCTTCTCTCATTAAGAAATGTAAGCTGATCGTTGGTCAAAAATTCATAATTTATGGTAGTAATGTACTAAATCATGTTGCATAACTAGAGTGCGGGGCTATTTGATAAGCATCTGTTTTATGTACAATCAAAAACATTCACATTTATTTGTCTTTTTATATAAAGCCACAGGCATCTAACAAACCAAAAAGTTAACATGAAATATTTTTTTAGAGAAATGCCTTATGCTATTAATGACAGAATAATAAAATGACTAATTAGCAACTGTTGCCGTGCTAATATTTGCCTAAGAACATTGCGACCTGCCCAGGATGTACCCCTACCTGCCTTCCAGTGACCAATGGGATTGGTTCCAGTGGTTAGGAAAATATGGATTATGGTCAATGACCAATGATGCTGAAGAATCGATGTTCTTTTACGTCAAAGTGAAACTAGAGTTCCACAAAGTAATGTAAATTGATCAGAACATATATGAACGTGATGACTTGAGTTTAGATGACTTATGTGAAGTATGCAGCCTGGCTCAATGGGTTAAGCTTCAGACTGGAATGCAGCAGGTCTGGGGATCATTACATTGTTAATTAATTTATATTGTTTTCTGAGGAAAGCCCACTACCATTGCTGTGAGGCTTTATGCTCCTGTGAATATTATGTTTATGTGTGAGTTTAATGCATGTTGTCTCTTTTAATGTAGGAGCACCCGGCTAATTGTCGTGTGGCCCAGAGGTGGGGATGACGCTGAAGAAAACTAATGGGCCTTCATCTCCCTCCTGATGTGGACCTAACATAACTGACAAACGGATGAATGGACATCCCCCACTTCTACAGGCCATGTGACTTAATTTAACCAACTGCTCCCATGACGATATGTATCGATCCCCTCTGAACATTTGAAATGTGAGTAGATCCAGCCTCATTTCATCCTTTCTGCACTGTGCTGGAGCGCCACTGAACTACGGGAACACTAAAGGCCAGGCCTTTGGACTGCTTGTGCCCGATGGGTGCATCTGGGGCCCCTGTGACCTAGCCTGCCCACTCCTGCTCTGTGACTGTGTGTCTGCTGCGTGATCTGTTGTGACACTAAGACGTCATTATCCTCTTCACTGTGCCAGCCTGCCGCTCTGCACTGGAAACCAGCTCTGACAGCCATGACCCTTGAACCGGATTGGACCAGTGACCCTCTGACCCCCAGCCATAAAGATGGTGCTTAAATCCACCACTATTACATGCAGACCTCTGGACTACTGTATTAATACTCTTGACATTGACACAAAGGTTTTCTGCTTCTGTCTCTCTATCTCCTCAACCTGCCTGATCTCCAGTGGGTCGCAGTAATTTAGCTTTTTTTATTTGCTGTTGTATAATATGTCAGTTTTCAGCTCTTTTGATTAGTATGACTTCTTGGTTTTGTTCAGACTATATGATACCTCTGTCCTGATCAGGTGCACAATAGCCACAACTACTCAGGCATCTTTCATTTCCTCTGCTGTTGATTGTTCAGCCACTCAGCCCTGATTCATGTGATTGTATTCAGCAGATAAGGGACAATAACACCACATAAGGACCCCATAATAATCTGCCATCAAAATGCATTTGGGATGCTGCACTCATGCTATAGGAAACTACTGCAATAACTGTCTGCTGATTTTATCTGGTGTCATACTCGCCATCACCAACAGTATCCTTGCTAGAGAGACGTTGCTCGGGTCAGATCCACATAGAAGTGAGAACTGTAAATCAAAGTTAGCTGACATTTCCGTTGAGTGCTTTAAAGGGCCTAATTGCTTAATGACATTTAGGAGGTGCTTGAAGTCTGGATCAAAAAGACTTTCAGGTCCATCAGTTGCAAATTCTGTGTGAGAAGTCTTGTCCTTCCATGTGATTATTCAGTATCGCTGCATTGTAGAAGCTGCGCCGCTTTCGAAGCTAACCATTACTCCTATGTGTCTGGTATTACTGTACATTCATGTTACTTCCCTCAGGGACCCTCCACACAGCAGTCGATCCCCTCGTTATGGGGAGGATCTGAACCTTGTCAACTAACTCGTCTTCTCTTGTATCAGTTAAAATAGGTCACTGTGTCATTTATCTTCCAAAGTCATGCCAGTAAGTAGAAGCATGTGTCATGAATCATAACCTGCTAACTGTTACCTACCGTATAAGTACAGGCCTAATGTGGTGCAGTTATGAACAAAAGGAGAAGCACCTAAATGCAAAAATGTCAGTGATGTCTGCTTATAAACAATGTGTCACCAATCATTGAATAGCCTGCATACCTCGTCAAAGACACAGCAATAGGCCCTGGTACTCTCTTGTCAAGCCTGTCGGGGGTGGAGAGGGAGGAACAGGGTGGGAACGGAGCCAAGAGGAGATGAAATGGACATGACTGGGTGTTTGTTTCATCTTCAGCTGTAAATAGAAGTTACAATGAAGAAAATGAAGAAGTCTTTGTTTGGTAAACTATTTTTATTGTTCTGAAGAAATAAAGAATGAATGGTACTGCTCTGCTGTTTTTGTGAGAAAGGACACGGGTCATTCTGAAGACTCCTAAAATAAATCGACAGGTTGGACCCTGGGACTAAAAACACTTGGGTTTGTGAGAGCAGTGGTAGCTTAAATAGGAACAAGACAACAAACAGGAGCTCCAGCACAGGGAGCTCATATCGATCGCTAGATGCTGGTTGAGAAATCAGAAGTGGGCCTTTAGAAGAATGTCTGCATGGAGAGATATTTACCGTTCAGAATGTCAACTGCAGGTTTGGGGCATTAATGAATTACTAAAGGGAACAGAAACATAAAATTAAATCAGTGCTAGAATTTCAGTGTGATAAGCTGTGAAACACAGTATGTCCAATAATTGTATCAAATCTGGTTTGTGAAATATTTTATGAGATACCTAAACAACTTGATATTGTGCTTCCATAAATGGGTCGCAAACAAAGAACTGTCAATTTTAAAGCAGCAGAGGAAAATACTGGTTTACAGTTTGAGCTAAAGCTTATATCCTACAATAGCCATAATGCAACTAGAAAACATCTTTTCATTAGATCCTCCCGGCCGCCTAAGTAAGAGGGCTACCAGTTCATAGCAGCGCTTCATTGTTGTACATTTGTGGTCTAATGTGACAAATATATCAGGGCTTCTTTCAGACTTTGTCAAGTGTATGCAGAGCCACGTAAAAAAGTATAATCTCTTAACCAGTATTTATTAATACTGTCCCATTTTGGCGTTGTTACTAAAACAAAACTATTGCTCCGTTAGTCTGCCTACAAACCTTTTATCCAACTGTTTTATTACAATTTGGTGGCTATGGAAGATGATTAGGGCCACCATGAAAATATTATTTGAAGGATTCCAAGATTCAAGTCAGAAAACTCGAGAAAAAAGTCAGAACTCAATATTTTCACCCTTTGACCCTAATACTCTTCCGTATGGCGGAGATGTAAATTTTTTTTTAGTTCTATCACCAGATCAAAATGAATGTTAATGTAAAACATTGCTTTAGGTGTACATTGTGTTTAGTGCTAATTAGCCAACGTTAGCATACTAACACAATAACCTAGAATGGTGAATATGATGAACTGCTAACATGCCAAACATGTTAGCATTGTCATTGTACGTTGGGATTTAAGCGTCCTCAGAGAGAAAACTGTTACGTTTAATAGATTACTAATAGCTTATATTCTTGCAAGCACATTAATAGCACCGCAGATGACACAATCATAGGAGCTCCAAAACCTGTTGCGTGAGTTACACTTGAACATACCACTGCATATCTGCAGTACCGCATGGTTATCCTCCTGAAAAAGACAAAAGCGGTCTTCCTCTGTTTCATGACACACAACAGCAAATATCAACAAAACAATGGCACATAGCAGACAGGTCCAGAGTTTTATTATTTGGTACCCATGAATAGATAGCAGGTGCTTGAGTGTTTTAGAGTGCCAGTTATCTTGCTGGTTGAGAAACTAAAAGCACAAAATGCCCTGAATATGTTACATGCATAGTAATGTGCCCATATCATAGTAAAGTGTGCTTTTTGGATAATGAAATGTAGCCAATTTACATCTACAATGCACTCTGCATATAACGTCGCTGTGTTTGTGCTGAGAGTAACATTTGGTACATTGAGTTAAGCATCTTTCTCTACTTTATAATCAGGAGGTTATTGGTTATGATAATATTAGTTTTTAATATGACCTGTACAGTGCATTGCAGTGACTCTATTAGAAAATAATAGATGAATGATCATACAGCAGCAAAGTCTGTCCCTGTAGCAGTATGTGGCCTCAAGGGGGAGCTGTGAGATTACAATCTTCTCAATCCAAGCACTTTTTGTCGGCAGAAGACGTTGGAGGGACACAATGGAGCTGAGATGCCTCAAATGTTCGGTGTGCTGTGCCCACCGTTGCTGTTGTTCCCAGTTGCATTTCAGGTTTTGGTTATCCTTTCAGCGAGTAGTGTTGCTCCCGTTCAAGACTCTTCCTTCTCTGTGCATTGTTTCTGCAGCGTTGAACCAACTTAAATCTCCCTTTATGATTCACTAGCATGCATCATTTTCCCTCAAAGACATAGAGGAATACATGGCAATTGTTAGATGTATAATTGTGTCGTACTTATTGTGGCCCAACAAAAATTGACATTTGCATTTATTGTTTTGAGAGAACATAAGACGACATATTCATGCAGTAAAAAAGCAACAAAATATAAATGATCCCACATTGGGTAGCAGACCTTGTATATGTCTCCAAAATCGGAGAGCGAGTAGTTTTGACATCATGGTGTCTTTCGATGCCATTTGAACAAAGCAAAATAGTCAGTCATGTAACGCTGTCGCTGGTCCTGTGGTTTACCCACCACCAGATAGACCCATGGCACTGTAAACTTTAAAGACTACACTAAAGTGGGTGCATGATGACCATGACATGGATGCTATCTGACAAGTCACTGTGCACACTAGAATTAAAGTAAACCCCAAATCACTGTGATTCACACAAGGTTTTTAAGCCTTTGGCTGCAGATGTTGAACAATGAAATCTAGGACTTCTGAGCGGAGAGTTCATCAATTGACCTCAGATTCCCAACAATGACATTTGGTGGAAACATGCAACAGAGCAGTGGGGATGCTACATTAAGCCCTTATGCCAGATATGGAATGTAATGAAGCATGATACACACCGTCGAAAATCTATTTCGTAATAAATATAACACATGGGGGAAAAAAAGCTTTGTATTGCCAAGAAATAGATGTAATAGAAATTTCAAGGCTATAAAAAGAGCTGGATAAATACCTAAAAATGTGTTTTACGGTTATTTATTGCTGGCTGCCTTGTGAGTACAGAGACATATGTAAAGCAGATTTTTGTCTGCGCCTCTCTGACCTTTCATTTCGACAAGTAGATCTTGTTTGGGACTAGCCCCAGCTGTTTAGAGACTGTCAATTCATCGCAAATGCTTTGGGGAAGATTTCTTTATGTAGTTTTTGCCAAAGGATAGTGTTGCTTTTAATCTCCAATAAATATGTATAGAAAACAAATTGAAAACACTATAAATGGATCAGCTTAGTCTGCAAACAACCAGTTTGCCAACTAAGAGATGGAAATAGGGCAGCCTTAGTCTGAATGTGCTTATACTGTACTGTTGCATGCCATGTTGTTTGTTGGCTGAGGTTCTCCTTGTTTTACTCCATGATATCTCTTCCTCTGTGATTCTGTTCGGGGTGGTCACCCCAGTGCTGCACTACCAATATGGCAGTAGTCCTCGGAGCAGTGCACGAGAACCTCCACAGTAGCTCTGTTCAGCCAGGCTCCACTGTCTGTGCCCTGGCCCTGTGCGGCGATCACCCTTCCACCAGTGTCTGGCTGTGCCCTTCCAGCACAGACTGTGTCAGGATGACTGCATCAGGCCTGTCAGACGCTTCCCTGTCAACGACTTGCCCTGGAAGATCAATTAAAATCAAAACAAGTTATTTTACTGAGATGCTAAAAGTAGGAGTACTTTGTAAATCACAATGGACACCAGCAATCTGCAATGCTAAGCTGTAACCGTGTGACTATCATGTTATCTTATTCACGCTCACATACATGTTACAACAGGTCTTAAAAGCCACAAGAATGTAATATGGTTATAATTGCAAAAGCCACTGATAGTGAGCCAGCCAGTGTGGTTTGTGATATGAACAGCCCCAGCTCCAAGTGACTTACCACACTGCGGGTGAACTTCTCCAAGGAGGTGCGGCGGCCCTGCTCAGTGTCTGCTGGCTGCTGTTTTGGGAGGGGGGGAAGCAGGGTGAGTGTTTGGGTCAGGTACGGGTGTTGACGAGGGTCGGTAGTGATGTTGTTAGTGAGGAAAAAAGGGGGCCAAGCATTGCAAAAATGGGGGCCGAGGACGATGCAGGAGGAGGTTGCATTTTGAGCAAATGGAGTGGGGTCAGTGATAAACCAGCAGAAGGAGCAATGTCCAAATGGGAAAGGGCAGAAAGGCTAGCATGAACAGAGGCAGCTGTGATTCGTTTGAAAAGCTCCATACACAGAAACACCTAAAAGAGTGTTCGTTTAGCCGTGCACATTTTAATGATTACATTCATGAGTCATCTATCCAGATTATTACATTAATAATCTAGCTACATTTAGGCTGCAGCTGTATACTGCACGCCTCGTATCCATGTACTGTGTGGTGCTTAGTTTGTGTTGTTTTTTAGTGAGTAGTTTTCTCAGCGGTTTTTCCGTGTGTGGCACATGATGTTCACTTGACTGTTTCCTTGACATTTTAAAATATTTAGCTGGTAGGTTGCTGTATTTTGGTCACAGTGGTTTTCCCTCTGAGATGAAAAATGCAGTTACGTGACAATAAAATAAATGACCCACCTTTGGAGCATGTTAACCTCTTGTATAATACCTCTAGATGAACACTTATTAAATGTATACACATTCATTTCACCACTGTTAGCGACTAGTTTGCGGTACTTTGCGATCTGTGACGTGTCCTTTAAAACAATAGCAATCAAACAAAAATGTGAAATGCAATAAGTAGCTTAATAAGTTAAAAAGAAGAAATGATCTGGGTCTGTGGGTGCAGCTCACCTTCTTTCTGGCTAACAGGAGGTCTTGGTAGATGTTGGATCGCAAAAAGCGTGCATAACTGTCACTTTTCATTAACTTGAAAATATGCTCCTGCAAGAGAAAGAAAAAAAAACGAGGGGTGTGTGTTGGCTGGTGTGGTTCATATGAGAAAAGAGAAAAATGAGGCTAAAGAAACGAAGAGAGGTCTGATTATGTTAATGCAGTGCACATGTGACACGGTGGGGCCAGGGGGTGGGGGGTGGGGGTGCAAACCGAGCGTGCTGACATGAGAGGTGAAGTCCCGGGAGACAGAGCTGAGTAATGTCCTGCCAATGAGAGGCGTTGCATGTCACACATCACCAGCCCACTTTGAAACCAGGCGAAATCATGGTGAACAACCTAGTCATGCCATTACTTGCCTCATTAAGACCTGGCACAAACATACTTCATCATTATTCTTTTCGTCTCTCGTCTCTCTCTGTTCCTCTGTGCTCTCTCATTCATTCACTTGTGTAACATGGCCAGGGTGAAAGGGTTCAGTGTGGTGTGCATAGTGAGTGCCGCCAACGGGGACGAAGTAGAGGGCATGCCGGTGTGATCTCAGAATCAAGTTTCTACGTGTCTTTCAGACTAGTTGTATCCGTGAGTACAGGCACAGCTGTGCTGTGTCACAGTGTCTGGTGTGTGTTTAGTTGGCGCATGCACAAACACGTAAAGCCCAGAGGGATAAACAACACACCTGAGCATCCTCGTAACTGTATCGCCCGGGGTCTTTGAGGTTCTGACTGGTGCGTTCATAGCTGTGAGAGTCCAGGTTGATAGAGCTTGGTGCTCCCTCAGCGAGGAACTCCTGCCATATCTCCTGTGCTCTGGAGGCCACTTCCTGGAGTGGACGCCTCTTCAGATCCTGAACTGCTAACCAGAACCTACAACAGTGCAATTGATGAATGTGAATTGATGCAATGATCAGGGCACATGAATAACACTGTAGCAGGTCAAAATTAAGCTATTTAGCTTAGCATGTAAAAGCGCAAAGAGCAATTTGAATAACAGTCTCGCCTCAAGTTCTCCGAGCTGAACTCTGATTCCAGGAACTTCAGGAACTGGTCTCGTCCTGCAGGGTCTTTCAGTGCCTCCTCCAGAGAAAAGCCCCATTTTTTCACTCGTTGCTGGCTGGGGTCACGGCTGCTCAGAACAGAAAAGAACAGGATGAAATAGACTGAGAGCACTCTGTTGTTTGTCTGCAGGGAGCAGAGACAAGCAAGTTAGAACACAGTCAACCTTTGGGAATGTAAGTTCCCATTTGAGATGAGATACAGACGGACGGATCTCTCCCACTTCAGCACCATTATGCTCCGCGTAAACTCAGCATTGGATTGTTACTCATGGCTAAACTCCCAGGCTACATTGCAACCAGATCCCCTTGGGCTCACCTTGCCTCCAAGTCCCAGAATGAAGTGTCGTCGCTGACCCAGGGGTTGGAGGGCTCTGTGGCTGACACAAAAGGGTCGTATTCCATGAACTGCTCTGTGTAGCTCATTAGGCTGTCTGCCACTTTGGAAACCTTCATGCAGTGTCTGTCCAGTTGGATGTTCAGGAAGGTAATCTGTTGAAGAAGGGGAGAGAGTAATGAGGAGGCTAAATAAGGTAACACCTCCATCAGTCCACGTCCCCGACTACAGTTATGATGGATGGGCGAGACGAGCTGGTGGTAATGACCTGTGAAGGCGACTGTCCTATCATAAGTTACCTCTTTCTGTACGTCCTCTTTGGTGGGTTTCCTGGTCGGCTGGGAGCTGATATGGACGGGACTCGGCTGGCTCTGGCCGTCATCTGGTACGCCATACACTGACTGGAGGGAGCATGTGTTACATTTCTTCACATTACCGTATATTACATTTATTATTCAGGTTTTATCCATTTGTTGTTTGCGTCTAAACTGGAACTAAAGATTTGGTAGCTGATAAAAAAAAATCACCAGGGAGATCGGGTTGTCTAGAGGAATTTAGATGAAACCTCTGAATTTCTGAGATCCTGGTTATAGCTCTGTGTGGGATGATTGTGGGAACAGTGCTGAAATGATAATATTAATGTTGGGAAGCCAAACTGAGACCAGCTTCGTTTCTTATGCTCACCTTCTTTACCCTGTGTGGGTTCCTCTCTCTTCGACACTTGCGGATGTCCATCTCTGTGGTGTTGACACAGCCTGGCTGTGGGAGGCAGCAGGAGACAGTGCGTGTTTCTGGGTCAGATAACAGTGTTTCTCCAGCATGTATTGTCTACGTGTGTGCTTCTCACACATATGAGGCTGTTTCAAAAGGCTCTCATGCAAATTGACTGGCACCAAATCTGATTCTGTTACTAACAACAAAGCGAGCTCACAGCTACAGAGTGTGTGAAGCTCTTCCTGCTGCTTAAAAGGATGTAAATGCAAAATATGTCTACGTACATAACAATACTTTTCTATTTTGCTCATTTCCATTTTTAGATTTCTTCATTTCCTCCTCCTTTTTCATGACTTTGTCCCTACGCACAAACTCACCACTGGTCGATGGACATCCCAGAATGCCCTCTCCTGACTGTCCAGGATCTTCCTCTCTGCCTTGTCCTTTTTCCTGTCAATTCTGTGAACAGAGACCTGCCACTCACATATCAGGTGAAACTCAAAACACACACAGATTTAAGTTGCCCAGTCTTCCAAACACACACACACACACACACATGCTAATACCACTAAAAGGGGAGCAAAAAGCTGAAGAGCGTAGGTCTTAACCTGTCTGCTCACTTCACCAGCTGATTCCTGTTGTTGCCGCCGGTGAAGCAGAGGCCTTACATAACTGACATTTACCACCCTGGCCTCGCTCCGCATTGTTTACCCCCAGATGGAAGAAGGTGTATTGGGGGTCATGTCGCCTTCGGTTTTACAAAACAGCTGTCGCCCGTCGACTGAATTTGTCTGAACATTTTCTACAGCCAAAAGATGAAGGTCCTGTCCACGCTGACAGACAGAAACAACTAGTGCTGCATCGACACATGCCAACCACCGGGTGGAAGTATAACAAAGATTCAGAAAATGGGGAGAAACATCTGTGTGTTTTTTCTTTGCATTTGTTTCATTCCGTAGGGGAATGCTTGATCTATGTATGTATTACATATATGCGTCCTTCAAGTCAACACAGAGAGTTCAACAGAGCCTTGGTAATGTGAAAAGCATTGGCAAAACAGAGACATAACACTGCACACCAAAGCATTTTCTTTTCCTTGGGGAAATAACACTCACATCGTGCATGTAGCCACAGATTAGTGTTTATAAGCATAATTATATATAAACCTGATTTCATCATCACCTGCTCACAGCTTTCCAACTCTAGGTCGGTCCTGTTAGATAAACGCTGACATGAAGAGGAGACATCCCAGCTAGGAATTTTTTGTTACAAGAACGTTCCCACAACATTGCAATTTGGTTAGCAAAACGTTCACCTTGAATGTTCCAGTGACGTTCCCAGCGGCAAGTTTTTAAAAAGTTCCTAGAATGTTCTCACCGTGGGTATGAGAACGTTACAAATTAACGTTCTTAGAACACG